>SCLH01000206.1:179298-208965 GCA_004367855.1 Oikopleura vanhoeffeni
AATTCGACAATTTTTCTTAAAAATTCGAGCAATTTTTTTTATAAAATTCGTCAATTTAACTCATAATTTGACAAAATTTTCTTAAACTTCGACAAACTTTTTTATAAATTTAAAAATTTTCTTAAATTCAACTTTTTTTTAAGAATTTTATTTTCTTTCGAAGAAAATTCCAGGCTCATTAAGAATTTAGAATTAAATGGCTTTGATGAACCAAAAAGTCGAAATTGTTTTAAAACTGTCAAATTTAATTAAAAAGGTTTTGAAATTTTATGACAAACTTTTTCAAAACATTACTTATTTTTATTGAATTAAATTATCAAAATATTTTATGAAAAAATTTCTTCAATAATCTTTAAAAAAATTTCGATGAAGAATAATCAAAACTTATAAGAAAAATTTCAAATTTCTAAGAAAATTTACAATTTTCTCCAAAATTTTAATATTTAAATTTTTGAACAAGGTTGTTGAACAAAGTTTTCTAATCCATTCATAATTCTGATACATTTCTAGATACACCGCGTCCGGCCAATCATTATCAAAAATTTTATTTATGAAGCTTATATTATATATCCATGATATATAGCCCCAAAATCTTTATGAAAATTCTTCCAAATTTATTCTTGATTCCGATCTAGAGTCGGAAATATTTGATCGGATTGGCGTCAATCGATCCAATCCGATCAAGTTTTCCACGAAATTGTTCTCAATCCGATCAGGTCAATCCGATCAAGTTTAATTTCGGGACAATCCGATCAGGTCAATCCGATCAAGTTTTATTTTCGGGTCAATCCGATTAGTCAATCCGATCAAGTTTTATTTTCGGGTTCAATTCGATCAGGTCAATCGATCAAGTTTTTTTTTCTGGTCAATCCGATCAGGTCAATCCGATCAAGTTTTTTTTAGGCTACAATCGATTCAGGTCAATCCGATCAGGGTTTTTCAAGTCGGTCTGCCGACCCCTGGTCCACTCTGTTGACATACTGGCTTCTGAAACGAAGATTAAAATTGAAGCTTTTTAAAAAGTTCCTAATAACCACAACATATCAAGACAAAAATTGCCAGAAAAGTCTTCCAATATCAGTCTTCAAAAATTGGGAGACATGGTCAGCGTCGCAAATGTAGTTTCGCGAATTGTTCTGAAATAAGTACTCAATATGGATAAGTCGTTTTCCGAAAACCGGAAAGTAAATTTTACATGTAACGTGATTGTCTCCCAATAAACGACTCGGAGGGCACGTCTGGTGAGGAAAGATGCGAGCGTAAACCAATACCCTGAGTGTATATATGATTTGCTTCCGCGACCAGATATATTTTAAGATTAGTATCTATGCTGAAATTTAGGTGTGAGGCATGAACCAAAGGTGCAGTTTCAAGCTGCCTTGAAAGGTGCAAGCTGTTCGATTTGAATTTATGACGGTTTCATGCGTAAAAAAAAATGACGAAGAAATTCGCCGTTCAATATCTTTTTTCGGACGGACTTCATCTCAAAAACGGCTTACTATCTCTACAGCGCGTGTTCGATCCCACTGGGATGTCGTCTAAGTGAGTGTCTTGTGATGGCTTGAGGATTACACACCATAAATTTGCGCGTTCCATTATCAAGACCCTTGCCTATAATCTATTTTCAAGTATAATCCGTAAGACAACATTAGTGATTTAACCGCCCCCCGCTGAGAGATAGTAAGCGTTTTGAGATGGAATTCCGTTCCGAAAAGGATAGTGAAGTTAATATTGAAAAATTTCATGCGGTTTGATCTGTTCGTATAGCGCTGGTTCAATAAGGCTCTACGGGTATCAAAAATGAAGTCGTGATTTGTTTGATGATGGTTAAAGTTCGACCACGATTAAATTCATCAAAAAAAATAAAAAAGATTTTGATTTTTTAGGATTTGTCTAAGTATTTTTATCAATTTTCTCTGAAAAATAATTTTTGTTTGAATGGTGACCACCAAACTTCAAATATCCAATTCAACGTGAGGCCGATTTTTGATCAGTTGTTCCATTGCTTTCTTTTGAACCCACTTGTTCGAACATTGTCGAATTTTGAGAAAAATTGTCTGATTTAGAAGAAGTCTTATTTTTGAAAATTGTCAAATTCAATGAAGAAATAACCATTTTCAAAAAATTTCAAGTAAATTGTCAAATTCGAAATTGATTTGTCAAACTTTTGAGAAAAATTGTCAAGTTTTTATAAAAATGTCAAGTTTTTAAAAGAATATTCAATTTTTAAAAGAATCGTCAAACTTAAAGAAAATTGCAAAATTTCCAGAAAAATTGTCGAATTTAAAAAAATGTCAAATTTTTGAGTGAATTGTCAGATCTGAAATGAATTTAAGAAGGGAATTTAAAAAATTCAAATTTTTGAGAAAAGTTGTCGAAAAAAATGTCAACCTATCAAAAAAATTGTCAAATTTTTGAAAAAAATTGTTAAAATATTCAACTTTTATAAAAAATTAACAAAGTTAAAAAAAAATTAGCAAATTTTGAGAAAAATTGTCAAATTCTTAACTAAATTCTTTAATTTGTTTGTGAAAGTTTAAGTAGATTCTAAAATTTCTTTTTAAATTTTTAAAAAAGTAGCAAATTTTGACAAAAGTTTGAAAAAAATTGCCAGAAATTTTTTTTTTAAGTAAATTTTAAATTACTTACAGTATGTGTTATTTCGTGGGAACAGAAAGTAAACAATTCGAGGGAATTTTTTACAAATTTTAGACGATTCTCCCGGACACATGAAATTCTGTTCCCTCTAAAAAAAACACATGCTCTAGAAAATTTTATTTATTGCGAAAAGATTTAAATTTGAAGAAAAGTTGTCAAATTTTTTTCAAAAATTGTTAAACACATTTTTAAATTTTTGGAAAAATCGTCAATTTTTCTTGAAAAATTGGCAAATTTGATATAAATTTGTTAAATTTTAAAGAAATTGCCAAGTTTTGGAAAAATTTGTCAAATTTTTAAGAAAATTGTCAAATTAAAGTAAAGTTTTGACAATTTTAAAAAAATTTTACACTCATCAAATATTGGACCAATTTTTTGTTTAAATTTGACAAATTTCCTAAAAACTTGGCAATTTTTTTAAAAATTAAACAAATTAATTTCAAATTTGACAATTGTTCAGAAAAATTTGACAATTTATGCAAAAATTTTACAATTTTTCTTAAAAGTGAGAGACAATTTATAAAATTTGACAATTTTCTATAAAGTAAGACAATTTTATTAAAATTTGACAATTTTTTAAATTGACAATTTTATTTAATTTGACAATTTATTATAATTTGACAATTTATCAAAATTGACAAATTTCTAAAACTTGCATTTCTTAAAATTAACAAATTAATTTCAAATTTGACAATTGTTAGAAAAATTTGACAATTTTGCAAAGTTTTACATTTTTCTTAAAATTTGACAGTTTTTTCTGAATATTTGACAATTTCTTTAAATTCTACAATTTTCATGAAAAATTTTACAATTTTCATGAAAATTTTTACAATTTTCATAAAAAATTTTCCAATTTTTAAAAAAATTTCTACAATTTTCCTTAAAATTTGTCAATTGTATGTAAAATTTAACAATTTTTTTTCAATTTGACAATTTTTCTTCAAATTTGAATCTTTTCGTAATAAATTCAATTTTCTAAGTGTTTTGAAATTCTTTTTGAGATTTTTTGAAATTTGACAATTTTCGTCAAAATTCGCTTCTTTTTAAGAAATGGACAAACTAATCAGAGAATTTTTTAAAGAATTTGACAATTTTTCTCAAAATTTGCTAATTTTTTTTGCCTTTGACAATTTTAAATTTTCGAATATTTTCAAAAATTTGAACATTTTTAAAAATTTGAATATTTTTTTTAAATTTGACATTTTTTTTTAAATTTGACATTTTACGCTAAAATTTGACAGTTTTTGAAAGGTTGACTATTTTTTTCAAATTTGATAATTTTTATGAAACTTCAAGAATTTTTTCTCAAAGTTCAAATATTTTTTGCAAAAATTTGACAGTTCTTGTAAAAGGTTGAAAATTCTCATCAAATTTGACAATTTTGTACAAGTTCGACAACTTTTCTTAAGAATACGGCTTTTTAATTGCTTTCATACATTCATTTAATATCTGACAATTTACTCAAAAATTTGATATTTTTTTAAAATTCGACAATTTTCCTTGAAATTCGACAATTTTTCAAGAAATTCGACAATTTTTTCTAGAAGTTCTCAATTTTGTTCAAAATATCTATAATCTAGAAAAATTTCTAGTTAAATTTTCTATAAGTTCTGAACTTTGTAGTATTTTCTAACATTAAATTAGAAACTTTTTTTTCAACCTCTTTAGAGTTCTTCAAAGGTCGAAGATTGAAAGTGCTGCAAATTTTGAGATTTTAAATCTGTTTTTCATGCTCTAATTAGTATTGTGCAATTTCAAAGAAAATCGCTATTATTCCGACCGACTACAGCAAGATGATTTAAGTGTGCTCCGAGCCCAACGGCTAAAATCTAGGCGGATATATAGGCTCTGTGGTCACACGGATAAAGATTTGCTTTTTTGTTACTTGACAATTTTCATTCAATTTAATTCAATTTTGACAATTTTCTTGAAAATTTACCAACTTTCTTTGAACTTTGACAATTTTTCTATAAAATTCTACAATTTTCTTCAGAATTTGAAAAATTTTTTTCAAAATTTGACTTTTTTTTTTAAATTCGACAACTTTGGCAATTTTTTAAATCGACTTGACAATTTTTTAAAAAATCAGATTTCTTCATATATTTAAGTCTGTTCAGGTAAAAAAATTGTGAGGCTTCGTTGAAATAAGGAATTTTAATCTGCTTCTTGGTAACAGAAAAATTTGAAAATTGATCAAAAAACAGTTTAAAATTTAGAAAAAAAGGTTTTGGAATTTTCTGAAAAAGTTTTTAAATTTTTGAAAAAACTTTTCAAATTTTTGAAAAACTTTTAAAAATTGAAAAAAAATTGAAAATTTTCGAATTTTTGTCGAATTTGAAGAAAATCAGCTAAATTTAAAAAAACGTTTCTCAAATTTTAAACAAATTTTTGTCGAATTTGAGGAAAATAAGCTAATTTAAAAAAAAAGTTTTTCAAATTTTGAAGACAACTATTGAAATTTTTTCAAATTCTTTAATTTTGAAGGAAAATTAACAATTAAACATTCAAAATTTTTAACAAATATTGTTAGANCCTCGAAAGATCTTTTAAAAACAATTTGATATGGAAGAACAAGAGAAATACTAATAGTGTTTTTTTGAGGGGAGCAGAACATCAAGTGGGGAATCATATTTTGACAAAAATTCTCTCAAATTGTTTACTTTCCCCCGAAAAAGGACACATACTGTCTATTTCGAATATTGTTGGTTTTTATTATAGAAATATTCGAATTTATGTTAAAAGTCTCTTGTTTAATTTACGATTATTTGTGTTTGATATATCGTGGTTACAACTTTTTAAACGTAATTATGTTTCAACCGTTGAACATCGGGGGGTTCATATGCCCAGAGGGCAGGTTGAAAATGTGGCAAAGGAATGGACTGATAGTCACTACTAACATCAAAATAACACTTAATATCAATTTGACATTATGAGTAAAATTGACGAATTTTTAAAAAAAATGTCGAATTTTAAGAAAAAATGTCTGATTTAAAAAAAAATCTTATTTTTGAAAATTGTCAAATTTAATGAAGAATTAACCATTTTCAAAAAAAAATTTCAAGTTAATTGTCAAATTTGAAATTCATTTGTCAAATTTTTGAAAAAAATTGTCAAGTCTTTATAAAAATGTCAATTTTTTAAAAGAAGGTTCATTTTTTAGAAAGAATCGTCAAGTTTAAAGAAAATTGTCAAATTTCCAGAAAAATTGTCGAATTTAAAAAATGTCAAATTTTTGAGTGAATTGTCAGATCTGAAATGAATTTAAGAAGGCAATTTAAAAAATTTTCTGCATTTTTATGACATTATAACCGCAGAAATTAAAAGAACCATCACCCCATTATAGATATTTAAATTTTGGGGCAAAATTGTGAACTTCCGAAAACAATTTTTTTTCTAAATTTTACTCTTCAAATTTTTTAAATATTTAAGGTTCTAATTCGATTATATTTTGTTGGCGTTTATTCTGATTCGATCTTTTCCTCATGTCTCCGAGTTCTTTCATATGTTTTCTAATTTTGGCTTTGAAAAAGTAACGTCAAGCCAACCAATTGGTTTCGTGCTGTCAAGCCAAGCCTAGCCAACGATTTTGTTGTCCGGACAAGCCAAGCCAGACAAATACCAATTAAGAGCTAAGTCTTTGGTTGTCATAATTGCTCAGATANTTAAAAAATTTTCTGCATTTTTATGACATTATAACCGCAGAAATTAAAAGAACCACCACCTCATTATAGATATTTAATTTTTGGGGCAAAATTGTGAACTTCCAAAAACAATTTTTTTTTTAAATTTTACTCTTCAAATTTTTTAAATATTTAAGGTTCTAATTCAATTATATTTTGTTGGCGTTAATTCTGATTCGATCTTTTCCTCATGTCTTCGAGTTCTTTCATATGTTTTCTAATTTTGGCTTTGAAAAAGTAACGTCAAGCCAACCAATTGGTTTCGTGCTGTCAAGCCAAGCCTAGCCAACGATTTTGTTGTCCGGACAAGCCAAGCCAGANATTAATTTTCTGCATTTTTATGACATTATAACCGCAGAAATTAAAAGAACCACCACCCCATTATAGATATTTAAATTTTCGGGCAAAATTGTGAACTTCCGAAACAATTTTTTTTAAATTTTACTCTTCAAAATTTTAAAATATTTAAGGTTCTAATTCGATTATATTTTGTTGGCGTTTATTCTGATTTGATCTTTTCCTCATGTCTCCGAGTTCTTTCATATGTTTTCTAATTTTGGCCTTGAAAGTAACGTCAAGCCAACCAATTGGTTTTGTGCTGTCAAGCCAAGCCTAGCCAACAATTTTGTTGTCCGGACAAGCCAAGCCAGACAAATACCAATGAAGACCTAAGTCTTTGGTTGTCATAATTGCTCAGATAATCAATTTAAGCTTTCTGCCTCAACTTGCTAGTATTTTAGATTTTCCAAATGTAATTTGTGAATTAACTGAGAACAATTAACCCTAATTTCGAGTTTTTATAAATATTTCATCTGATCGGATTGGATCGGATCGTCTCAGAAAATAAACTTGATCGGATTGACCTGATCGGATTGANGATGGGCTATGAATGAAGTGTAGAATGTCATAAAACAAAGCATATAAAATTATCTGATACTGAACTATTTAAATTTTTTCTGATGCTACCATACGTTAACTAAAAACTGCTAATTGTTTCAAATTATGTTGTCAATTTCATCTCTCGACATTAAATATTCTTTACATATAACTAGGGCAAATGCGCAAAAAATAGGTACTCGATAAAAGAGTCGCATGAATCTGAAACTTTTTGTCCTAGGACATTTTTTGACACTTTAAATTTTGGTACATTTTCTGAATCCGAAAAAAATACTATCGATGACACATTTGCCTTTATATTGAAAAAAAACTTTGACCGCTCGAAACAGCGCCACCAAGTGGTCTGATCAAAAAATATTTTCGGCAAAAATTCTCTCCGTCAATAACTGTCTTTGGTCCTAACTTTTCAGATTCCTAGGACTCTTTTGTCGGGTAGCTGATTTTTTGCGCGTTTGCTCTACATATACATAATGTATAACTTTTAAATGTACTCAAAAAACCTACCAAAATTTTATTCATATCTTGCTGTTTTCAAATCAAATTTCTTATTTTTAAAGATTATTTAATATTTTCGGACAATAATTCGATCGTTTAATTCAATTTTAGATCTATATTTTACATAAAATGATATAGGATGAGCTGAAAATGAAGTTTCAAAGCAAAATTTTAAACTTATTAAAAAGACTTTGTTTTTGATAAATTTTCTACTCAAATTTCATTATATATTTTAGAGTAGATTTTGATGTGATTCGATTTTTTGCCGAGTATATCAATCTGCTTCGATTTTTTCACATTTCCGTGATGTTTTTTATCCTATTCAAAATTTTTGTTCTCTAAAAGCCAAATCAATATCATACAAAGTCAATAAATTTTTATCGGGCTGTCAAAAATTTGTTCTGTCTGGTCAAATCAAGCCAACGAATTTTTATATCTCATCGAGCCAAGCCAAGAAAATTTTTTGTCTGGTCAGAGCAAGCCTACGAATTTTTTTTGTCTAGTCAAGCTAAGCCAGACAAAAAAGTAGAGTATGAAAATAATAAGTCACTCAATTTTGTATGTTCATCATTGTTAGCTAAGCAGATATCAGTATAATATTGTTTGTCCAGTTTTTTTTAATTAGTTTCATAAATTGTTGGAAATTTTCGAGGCTGATTTTGTACTAGTTAAAATTTACGAGCATTTCGAAAATAATGAGTATTTTCGTCAAAATTGTTTTCTGATAAAAGAAAATAATTCTCTTCATTTTTTACATTATATTTTATACTCTTTGAAAAGAATTCGGTATTTGAATGGTCCGGGACAGATTTAAATTTTCAAGAAATGTGTTCATGATCTGGTCCGAAAAAAATTTGAGAAGTATGAGATAGGATCGGTTGAGATTATTTCGATCTGCTAGTGTGAAACAAAAATATACGAAGAAAGAAAGTCTTGAAAAAGACTTAACTTAAAAATACAGCGTGAGTCCTTTCGGATTCTCCGCTTTTTTATCAAGGCGGCTAGACAGCCATAATCTTTAGCAAAGTATATGCAATTTTGGCTTTCTAGCCGACTGGAAAAAATGCGGTGAATTCGAAAAGACTCACGCTGAACAGTATGCGTTTTTCTACTACCAAAATGGAGATTGTCATTTATGTCATTATGGCCAATAAAAAATGGTAATTACATGGATTATATTTCCAAGCCCTTGACATCGGCTTTAGCTTGGCCTTAAAAATAATATATACTTAGTTACCATTTTAAATTTGCCGTTATATCCTTAAAGGGGGGTCGGTGCTTTTTTGGATTTTCTTTACGCAATTACTTCGACTCATTTGAAATGAGTCATTTCCAATAATTGATAACAAATAAATAACAATACTAATTAGAGAAATAATAAACTATGAGCAGATAAAATATTAATTAGAATAGTTTATCAATAAAACAAGTTATCATTATTTTAAGATATTTTCCGAATCATTTGGCAAAATATCGGGATTAAGAGATATTATTTTATTTCCTAAAAATTTTGTTCTTCCTTTATATTTTTTGCGAATTTTTCTTCCGGATGATTCTATTTTTTGGCTTTTATGTTTACTACTTATGGCCATTTTAACTTTTTTTCACAAACCTTTACATATGGTTCAAGCGCTTTTTCGAAAATTATAAATTCCTATTTTGACATGTTTTGCGAAAATTTTTGCCAAATATTGAAAATTTTACCAATTTATTGTCCAAATTTATTCAAACTAATTTTTCTGGGATCGTTAGCTGAAAATATTTAGAATGGCTACTTTCACTATATTTAAACATGTCAACGTTTTGTTTCGTCGCTGTTGTTTATACTCTGAATCATACTTTTTAGAATGAAAATAAGGTTTGCGCGAAATCTAGTTAAGCCCTCTTTAATCAAAAACTACGAAATTTTTTTTCAGTGAGACTTGCCCATTTGGTAAGCCGACTTGTCGCCCTTTTCAAATTTATTTCATTTAACTAAAGAAAAAAATATTTCTTTCGATGTGCTAAAATTTCGTTTTTTTCAAAAATTTAAATCTTCGATTTTGACTTAAAAATCGTATAAATTTAAAATATATAAATTTTCGATGATCGACAGGACCGTATTTTAGGTTTCCTGATTAATGAAAAAAAAAGAAATAAATTTTACAGTAATTTATACACCTTCGAGAGCAAAACGTGCGTTTTTTGAGTGATGTTTCAAAAGACGATATATAAAGCATAATTAATCAATTTGAAGAAATTCAGATTATACAAAGAAAGCTCAAAAGTGGCAACTTGTATTCGAAAAAGTTTTTATACAAAAATTTTGAAATGGAAAAAAGTTTCCCATCAAGACAAGAAAAATTGAAATAGTGCAAATCTGTCAAAATGCACCGACCCCCTTAATGACAATTTTCATTTCGCAAGTAAAAGAACACACTGTTTAATACATAAATTTTTTTTTGGGGGGGTTAAATGAGAATTATTTTTATTAACGAGTCCTTGAAAATTATATGTTGAATTGAACATAACAGAAAGTACTCCACCACAAAAATCCAAGTTATACGGTACTGAGGAGAATAAATATAATGATAAATTATTCGATTGTAAGCTCATAATTTTAACATTTGAACTCGCAAATACAATTTTTAGTGTTGTTTTATTTTTGAAATGAACGACCAAAAATTAAACAATCTGTTATATAAGATTCAATTTATAGGAGTCTATCGAAATTTTTAAAATATAAAAATGTAACACAAAGAAGTTTTCAAGAATAAATGAAGTTCAAATCGCCTCAATTTATATATTATAATTCCATTTCTTCACCTTCCCTTTAACAAGCTTGAGCTACACCCTCGATTTGGTTTTTCCATTTTCAAAAGTACTTACAAAAAGTTTTAAAGTCGCATTAAATATTGAAATTGAAGATTTCACCAGTAATTAACCACCAGTTGGGTTTAGTCGAAAATGAATGTACAGTGAAAAGTGTTTTTTTTTAATTTACATAGTATTACATCAGTATGTCTGATAAATTAAAATGTAAACGTTTGCAAGAATGACCACTTTTATTGAATATAGAAAATAAAGAAACAAATTTCCACATTTTAACCATTTTTCAAAAAAGTTAATTATTTTTAGCTTTTACTTTCGTTTTCTAAAGAAAACATTTTTTGAACATTTTTATTTTTCCAGTTAAAAAATAAAAAAAAGTTAATATAATATAATTACCTTTCTTCTTCTTTTGTTTGACAAACCTGAGCTGCACCGGTTTGTTTTTTTCATTTTCAAAAGTACAAATAAAGTCGCATAAAAATTGATTTGAAAAGTAATTTGATGAATATCGAAAGTGTATGAGATTATTTTTTAAAAGTTGCAGAATTCATATTTTTAAACAGGAAAGTCATTTTATTCTTTAATATTGAAGATGGTATTTTTCTCTTTAAATATTTACTTTCTTACGATTTCAAGCATCATTTGGAATTTAGATTGAGGGTGTCCGCAATCAGGAAAAGATTGAAATGACAAATTTTTAGAACTAATTAAAAGCAGGATACAAAAAAATTTTATTATTTAACGCGAGCCAATTTAAGTGCGTATTTTTACGTCAATTTAAAAATGTTTATCAATAATTTATACCAAATATTTGAAAGATCATTTGCTTTTCCGTTTCAAAAAAGTTATATGTTTATAAAAAATCGTCAATAGTTAAGCGATAAATGTTTTTTTCAAATTCAGTTCAATTTCAATGCTTTTTTGATTGTTAATTTTGAGAAAGTGTTCACTTCCAACAATAAATCATGTTTGAATTATAATTCGTTTTAAATTTGGAGTTATAATTTGAAATGCGTTCTTGAATTAGATTGTCTCTCGTACCTTGGCACCAGCGCGCCACCTGGTGCGCAAATTTTTTATTTCATTATTCGAAGAATCATTTTATTTGAGTAATGCTTAAGGGGGTTCTATAAGCAAAATGGACTTCTTGAATTGCTTATTTCTCTCGGCATAGACATAGGAAGTAACTTCAACATTTTTATATGTTAGTTCGTAATCTCCGGAACTTTTTTATTTAATTTTAAGATTGACTAAGGTTGGGAAGAGGATACAGTTTATGTACAAATTTAAGTGTTTTTCCTAAAAGTTTATTTCAGATGAATTTTCAGTTTTGCTTTATCTTTTTGAGTTTAATTAAAGTTCACATTTTTTTCTAGTGGGTTAAAATGGTTTATTTTCCTAAAACATTTTTTTATCAAATTTATTATTTAAATGCTAGATAGCTACAAACTTGTAAAATATTACAAAATTATTTGGCTTGAATACGCATCAGATAATTTTGAACATTCTGAAACGTTTCAGTAATATATTTTCGAATTACTTTCAGGAACCAAATCGAGGAAGTCGTCAGAGTAGGCGAGTCCATCAGCAAATCGCTGTTGAAAATCTCAATCAGAACATTTTAGAGGTAGGAGAAAAAAATATTATTTAAAGGAATTTTAAAACGTCTAACAGGCCAACTTGTTTTACCAAGAAAAAAATATTTATTTAAAAAATCGACGGTAGAATTAAAATCATATTTCATGTTTGGAATGTTTATTTTGAAAAGTTCGTCAAAATGATTGTTCAAATTGAATATAATTTTTGGTTTATTTCAAATGTTATCTTTTTTTTCAATTATAATCTTGATTTTAGGATTTACAGAGAATCATTCCTGGAAATTACACAACTACAGGCAATCAAGCTTCTTCGGCAATTCAAACTCTAGAAGATGCCCAAAAAATCTATAAAAAATGTTCAAATGATCAGAAGAGAGCTTTTCAAAGAACATTTTCTTAATTAATTATTTGTTGTTTTGGCGAATTTCTTTGGAAACCTCCCCTAGAAATTTTAGATTTCAAAAATATTCTAGCAACTTTCATGGGACAAGATCTCGTAGCTGTACAAGACTACAATTTCGAACAACTTCCTGAAATGATCAGAGTGATGTCGCAGCGAATTGATGATGCTGAATTTTCGCCGAATCTTTATCTCGAATTTTGCGACTCACGGCTCAGAAATCAAAATTTCATGAAAGTAATTAATCCAGCATTAGATGATTTCTTTAACACTCATGTGGCTGTAGTGCTTAAAAAAATTAATGACCTGAAAGATTTCCAAAAAAAATCATTTTTAGCTTTTACAAAGAGTGAGTGGCAATCAGATGCATTAAACGATCTGATGAACCCCTTTATCAATATTTCCGATGCACAAAGAATTCTTGTGAACCAATATATTGACGGTAAGTACAGTATGTAATGTTTTTTCTTGCGAAAATTAAAGCAAGATCGACAAGATTCCTTGATTATACGAATAAACTTTATTGGCTTGTGGTAACAACCAATGGCGAGCGTCTTTGATTCTCTTAATTTTTTGTGGGTTGATCGAAAATCAAACAAAGTCTTTTCTCGTCCTTGATTGGCTATTTTTCTTTCTTACCATTACGTAATTTTATTCGAGGCAATTTCGAACTATTATTTTGGAGTTAAAAACGGGGTTATGACAAATAAATCATTCGGACTGCCATTTTGAGCGTGCTCTGATTCGGAAGTCAAAATTTCCCTCATTTTAATTAGACCGTCCAAAGTTTATCTAGAAATTGAAGCTTAAAACAGCCTCTTTCAAAAATACCTTCTTTCCAAGATATTCCAAAATATTTTTAAAAAGAATTGAGACAAAAACTAAAAATGAGCTTTTTTATCTAGAAAATGTTATAAAAGTGAGAGAAATGGGGTTAAATCAAAAAATAAATACAAAAGCAATTATTCTTAACGATACTCTCCCGGTACTGACCCTGCTTATGGGCCAGAAGTTATGCCTATCACTGTGCTCAAGTGCAGTCAGTGGAATTCCTCAATCACCCTAATTACACATAATCATGACGTTGCGTTTTTCACAACAAATTTTTCATTCAGTCCAATTTGGGTACGCTTAGCACGCCCGTTTCAAGTTGACCTAAATAAAAAAAAATTAATGTAGACCAACTTTGGTACGGAAAGCACGCTCCCGGCTACTTTCACTTTTCGCGTAGGTGACCACATATTTTTTATATGCTATTTGAAAAATCATATGACACTTTTTTGAGATTTTGGTCGAAACTTTTTGGAAATATTTTGAAAATTTTTCTCATTTCTGGTTCAAAATTTTTCAAACTAATTTTTCTGGAATCCTTAGCTGAAAATATTAGGAATGCCTACTTTCACTATATTAAAACATTTCCACGTTTTGTTTCTTTGCTCTTGTTTATACTCTGAATCATACTTTTTTGAATGAAAATACGGTTTGCGCGAAATCTAATGGAACCCTTTTTAATCAAAAATTATTAAATTTTATTTCACCGAGACTTGCCTAATTGGTAAGCCGGCCCATCCACCACGTAAAATTTAATAAATTAAACTCATGAAAATAAATATTTCTTTCGATGTGCTAAAATTTCGTTTTTTTTCGTCTTTTATCGGAAATTTTAATTTTCGATTTTGACGTAGAAATCATATAAAATTAAATTATATAAATTTTTGAGACCATTTTTTGAAGCTCCTAATTAATAAAAAATAAATTTTAATGTAATTTAGACACCATGGAAGCAAACGCGCGGTTTTTCAAAAGACGATTTATATAGTAAAAATAATCGATCTGAAAAAATCAAATTATACAAAGTGAGCTCAAAAATAGAAACTTACGTTTGAAAAACTTTTTATACGAAAATTAGGAAGTGGCAAAAAGTTTCCCATTAGGACAAAAAAAATTTAAAAAGTGCAAATTTGTCAAAATGCACCGAGGCCCTTAAAGTGGTTCTTGAAAACAAACATAATTCTTATTTTGAGGAATATGAAAAATTAAGCATTTGAAACAAGTAAAATTGAAATCGCAAAGTCATTTCTCGATGGGTTGTTAGTAGCAACTTGCTACTCGACTAGAGAATCTCGAGTAATAAATTGTTTGAAATAATTTTCAAATTTGTTTTGAATCAGAATTATCAGGGGCGCGCTCATTGGTTACATATACGAACATAGTAAGTAGGCAAGAAATGTGTTATCGAAACAAGCGTCATTTCAATTTCNTTGTAGATTTGAACTACATCCTATTTATATTTTAGTATACAGATAATCCTACAATATAACATATATATAATAATATATATATTATATATATAATATCATATTCATCTCTAAATCTTAGTACTAACCCGACCGCTGACGAAACTCTCACTGCGTAGAATAGGTTTACGAAGCGGCCACCAAGAGTTGATTGTTCAAACTCTGATCCTATTGGTTGACAGAATGATCTATATTTAGTGTAGTCTTCAACCTACGAATAAATGCCATAATCACTCACACTCACGTGATCTCAACGGCGAAGACATCGACTAGTTGAGTATACACGAAGTCAACGACTCGTTGAGTATACATGTAATCAACGACTGTTAAGTATACATTAAGGCAACGACTCGTTGAGATTCGACGACTCGATACTAGTTCAACGACTAGTTCCAGTAGACTCGAAGGTCTTACATTATGAGTAAGGTGCATCAATTCAGCTTGTTACGCGGATATCCGGCGGGCCACAAATATATTTTAAATATTATAAGATAAAAATAAATGTACAACCTATTAATTAATATCCTATATTTTTAACTTAAAAAAATTATATTGATGAAATAGCATATAAATGATTTAACCAAAACGGAACGTTCGGAACGCGGAACGGAACGCAAGGCCGCGGAACGGAACGCGGAACAAAAGGTCGCGGAACGGAACGCGTTCCATTTGATACTCTGGTCGGTAATCTGATAATAAAATAGATTTTTATAATTGGAGTTACTTTTCACAGTAAAAAATACAAAAATAAAGTCAGATATTTTTTATACATTATTGAAAATAAATGTTTGGGTCTTCGACATATACCACATTCTCAGCCAAATGAGCATTAATGGTTCGTGCCAAATCCAGCCATATGATGATTTCGAATGTCTCCCAATACATCGATAAGCTGATTTTACGTACACATCTGCAGTTGGGAATATTGTTCTAGAATTCCAAGAAAGTTCTTCGCCCAAATCATTTCGAACAAAATAGGGTTTCATTGTAAAGAAATCAACATTTTTGTATTGTAATGCTAAGCTAAAATAAAGTTATAAAAATGATGCTTTAAAATGTTTACATACATCGATACATTTTGGTCTATATCCTTTATTCACACTTTTGTTAATATCCCGGCCCTGGTTAGGAAACGTAGTGTGTTTTTAAGTAGTAGGGCCGGGATATTAACAAAAAGTGTGAATAAGGGATATCCCTCTTTCCCACTTTGTTCAAGATCTGGGCCCTGTGAGGTTATTAGCTTGCCGAACTAGCTCACTCATATCTCTTAAACGATATAAGATATATCTTTAACAATATACGGTACTGATACCATTCTGCACTAGGCTTAGCACACAGGGCCCGTATCGTAAGCAAAGTGTGAAAGGGATATCACCGAATTTGCCAATATCGCAGAAAAACCTAAGAAATTTCACGATTTTAATCTAAAGTTCTTCCAGTACGCATTTCGCCGAAAGTGCCAAATGAGTGCGTCAGAAATGACGTCATCTCTTTGTACGCCTTCGCGTTTTAATTTTTATTTCTGTCTCTGGATCGCCGAAAGTGCCCAATATCGCCGAAAAAAATGTCAACAATAAATATACTAACCATTTCGACAATTTACGAGGACAAAATGGCCGTGATTTTCTGTCGGAATCGAGCATTTTAATTGTGTCCAGTGATGAACTTGTGACGGATGTGATGACCAGTCCAGTATCTCGTTTATTCATTTGTTCTAGAACAACACGAGTTATGTTAGCGACGTCCAGACATTTTTCAGAAATAATTCCACTTAATAAATCAGAATTTTGATCGTGAAATTCACACAAAGGGTTTTCAATTTCTGTATTATTGACTAGCACACCGATTTCGAATTTTTCAAGATGACTTCTTAAATCAGCCACATTTTTCGAGTCAAAAGTTGAACTATTTTTTTGGATTAATTCTATTTTTACAAATTGATTAATTTCTTTAATTTTATTCTTGACTTCTTCTAAAGCCTTCATATCTGAATCCAAAAGAATCAAATTCATCCCTTTTTTTGCCAAGTACTCTGCCGACGCTTTTCCTATGCCATTTCCCGCGCCGGTTATTAATGCATATTTTCCATAGTTCACATAATTCGTCTTGTCTTGCCTGAAGTATGCCGAGAAATGTATACTCTTTCTGAAACAAAATAAATTAAAAATTTCAATGCAAAAAAACGTTTAGAAAAATGCATTCGAAATTTAAAAAATTAATAAATTCATTGAATGTATTGGTGAAAGTAGTGCAGATAGAAGGTGCTTAACGTCGCGTTTCAAGGCGCACCCCATGAGCGGGTGTTTACCCCCCATGACTCCCTAGCCATGAGGCTCAAATTGATGTTTTGGTTATTTATCAACTTGAAAACTTTTACTTTCAGGTACTGTAAAATTCTCAAACAACATCATTTCCGGCAAAAAATGTCTTATGGAGACACCTAGTGGTTAGCATTTAGGTACTTATAACCAACGTTTTGCACTTTGAAAATTGTTCAATTTCATTATTTTCTGGGACAATTAGCTTTCTTTTTTGAGTGAATTTTTTTCTTAAAATAAACCTCATATTATGAGTCCATTTTTAGGGGTATCCAAGATTCATATTTTGAAATTTTCCGGTGTACTAAATCTTCAATTTTAAATAAAAATGATATGTTGACCAAAATTTATAAGCCAAACTTTGGCTGCCAAAGTCAAAATCATAACAACAGGATATCCCCTATTCACACTTTTGTAAATATCCCGGCCCTGATTAGGAAACGTAGTGTGTTTTTAAGTAGTAGGGCCAGGATATTTACAAAAGTGTGCATAGGGGACATGAGTCAGATTTTACCCCCATGGTTTACCTTACACATGAGGTCATACGGTATGCGTCATGCCGAAAGACTCTTTGTATACGACAAGCCATAAAACATATTGTCAAATAAAACAGTAATTGTTAAAACAATGGGCCGCGCTGGAAGAGGTCAATTTGGTAACCGGCAGAAAAAATTTCATCATTTATTTTAATTCTCGTTTGAAACTGATTTTTGAACTCATGAAAGAACCGTTAGCCTTGACGAGTCGTTCGAAGTTCAACCTTCTCTCAAAAAATTCCAAACAATCGGTTAACAAGCTGAAAAGCTCTGCAATTGGAAATTAAATGAAATTTTTTTTCATATTTTTGGAAAAATTCAAAGATTTGTGTGGTCATGTGAATTCTGACAAGTTTTTCAAAAAATCGGCATTAACTATCCAGCGAGTGGATTTTTCAAAATAATCTTTTCATAAATGATCATTTTTTGGCGCGTTTTTTATGTATTTCATTATTAAAAAATTCATTTCATAGTGAGAAATATCAAGCGCTCAACTTTTGCTTTATTTTTTCAGGATGACTTATTATAACTCAAAATAATACTATCCACCAAAATATTTCGACTGCATAAAAGTATTTTAAGGCTCGAGGGGTCAAGGTTGAGGGGGTATTTCAAATCGATACAGTAGAAATCGATACCGTATGCGGCAATTTTCAAAAATTTTATTTTGTAAAATGGCATTTTATGATTCAAATTGACAATTGGAGTAGGTGCTCATGCCTGCTTGATCCTCATATTATGCTTATCAGATAGCAAATAAAATTTTACGTCGATAAAGACAAAAAAAAATGGGGGGCACGAGATGTTGGCCGATATCAATTTGAGTTTTCAGTTGTTCCGCCTATGCATTTTTACATCAAAATTTCTTAAAAATGACCGAAAAATTTTTCGAAAAGTTTCCTTTTCAAAAATTCCATTTTTTTTTGTAATTTAGAGCTTGATGTTTTTATGGCGCGATTCGTGTTGTAACAACACAATATTAATGATAATTCAACCTTTAAGGGTGTGGGCGTCGATATCTCAGCTTCACGTATAATACTTTTTGATACACCTTTTTGTAGAAAATTTTCTGCCAAGTTTATTCAATTATAAGATTTTTTTGGTTGTGAGATTTTTTCAAAGAAAAGTCGGTTTTCGGGGGTTGAAATTAAAGGTTGAATTAAGGGTGACGATAATTGAGATTTCTCAGATAACTTTTTTGATTGCCCTATTTTGTAGAGAATTTGTCACTGAGTTTTTTAACAACCAGGATTTTTTCTTAATTTTGATTTTTTTTAAATAAAGTAGGTTTAACCTCCTCACACCCTTTGACTATCTGAAGGCAAAAAAGAATTTCGGGGGTCAAAACGGCGCAGAAATAACATCGTCACATACCTACAATTCAAATGCGTTATAGAGTTTACAATTTTATTTCCAAAAATATTGTTGAAAATTTCATACGATTAGCCGTTCGAAGGATATTTTTTCCGACTTTTTTTAGGATTTTCCCCAAAATTTAAAACCAATTAATTGTGTAAAAACGATACATAAAATCAAAATTCTGAGGAAGCCAATTTTTAGGAAGTATTTCAGGATTCTTTGAAATAAGTTAATTTTTTCTGCAGTCTCTATACGGAGAATAATTTTTTCACAAGAGTGATTTTATGAAACTCAAAATAATGGAAAAAAATATTTTTTTAAAAAACTATTTTCCGAAAAAATTGAACGGCAATGTAACCCAAATAAAGCCGAAAAGACAAATCGATCAAGTGTAGAACATAAGGTGGTACTGATTTTGAGTTATCAGATGATTAGCAATATTTTCACATTTTGCTGCGTATATTTTGACGCGCCGGCGGGATATGCATATCTGTTTTGTAAGCGATCAAGATATCATATTTCAAATTTGAGATCAGCTATAAATAGCTGGAGTTTTACTTGTAAATTTCTAACTTATATGTCAGTGTAAAAACTGTATGGTTTTCCAAGAAATACAAGGTGAGTGAACCTCTCTTTCTCTGGCAGTTATCGAGTTCACAGACTTTGAAATTTGGAAATGTTATGTGTTATTAACTTAATTCTATCCTTGATCTCAATCAGTGAAAATTAGTTATTCGATATCTCTTCCAGTTTTCCGGTGATAAGCGCTCAAAGTATTGCCTTTATATAGGCTTTTGGGTGTGAGGCGAAGTTCTCGTTTCTAGGTGTAAGGAGGTTAAGAAAATTTATAATTAAGAATTTCAACAAAAACTAGAAATTCACAAGTCGTTCCTCAGACGACTTTGGAGAAAAAACGGAAATGGGATTCCGTTCGGACCTTAATCTAGGCTTTGCGGTGAATTTCATGTAAAAATAAAAATAAAATTATATAATTTCAAGGCAAAGTAGGCTTTTACGTGAAGCTCCCAAATACGCTGTTATGACCACTAGGAGCAAAAATTTTAAAATTTTCTTCCGCTTCGAGATGCGCATTCATATTTGAAAGTTGAATTGCAAATAACAGGAAAAAGTGATGAGGAATGAATGAGAAGAAGGCTTTTTAGTGCTTTTAGAGACGCCAACTCAAAATCATTTTCTGAGCGTAGATTGAAATATCAGATTTTCTGAATAGTATTGGCATCTTCCTTGAGAGTTGTATTACGTATTTGGAATAACAATTAATTATTTCTGAAGCCTGGTTTCTCAGAAACTTCACTCGAAAATCTTACGTCTTAAAATGACCGGAAAAAATTCTCTACAAGATAGCTTAAAAACATCCAAACCCATTTTTGAGTTTTGAAATTCCTTATTTCAAATCGTCATAGTAAATATATTGCAAAACACACCTGATTAACTCAAAAAGCAAGTAAACAACGTATAAAACGTCAAGCCAGTCCCAAAAAGATATTTCTCGCAAATTCATGGTTTCAAAATATTTTTCGCATAAAAACTATTTTATAAAATTGAATATAGTATTTTATTTTTCTCTTATATAAGAGCATACAGTAAAATCAAGTTAACATATATTTGCTCGTATGACTTATAATGACTTCTAATTCAAATAGAGAATCTGCGCAAACTCTGATAACATTCGAGTTTTTTCTTAAGAATATTGTCTTTCCAAAATTATATTAGCTTGAATATATAAAAAGTGTTGAAAAAAAACTTTTCAGCAATGTTTGTAATAGCTCAGGGTGTGGGTGAAGATAATTGAGATTTATCAGAAGACTTTTTTAATTGACCTATTTTGGAAAGAGCCCAATTATCGTCATCTACATCTTTAACCCTTGGAAGCTCCGAACCGATTAATCGGCTTCAAATATTTTAAACGCTCTCAAAATGGGAGAAATAAAGCTGTAAACAAATAATGAGCAAAACCCAACATAGAGTTTTTGCCAAGGAATTAAAAAAATAACTTAAAATTTATTTCGACGATTGGTTCAAAATTTATTTTATCTTATTTTTTTTCCCAATTTCGCCAAAAAAAAATTAAGATCGTTGACCCTATAATCCTGTTAAACTTTAGAAATTTTCTGAGGATATCAGTTTTTAGGAAAGTGTTTCTGGAATCTTTTACTGAAAAAATAATGACTCTACTGTTATCCTAACTTTTTTTATTATTTGTCAGTGATATCTGGAAAAAATAATAGAAAATTCTTTACTTTGACAAAATGATTTTTTTTAAAAGAAAATACTATCTTATTTCTTTTATATTCAAGCGGGAAATTTTTTTAAGGTTAGCAGGATGAGATAGAAAGTAATTACGTCGGGGTTGACAACGAAATATACATTAGGTGACCAATAGGCTGTCACGTTGGAGATTAATGTAAAACGAAGTTTAAAATAAGGAATTTCAACTACGCGTATCGTGTTCCTTACATAATTAAGAGCAAAGAATTGGCTTATGGCGTATGAGAATTTTAACTCCATGGTGTCTAAAATGCACAAAATGTGCAAAATTACCAATCGGTTATCATATAACCAACGCTAAAACAGAAAATCACCAGCTTATATTTTTTCATAGGCTCTGAAGAGAACTTATATTCAAGTTCATGAGTATGTCAGAATGCAGACGTTTCTGAAATTATCTTTAGTCTCTTCAGTAAATTTTTTACAATATCGTTTTCATCCATCTCAAATACAAAAATATCGTCGGAATCATAATTTAAGCTCTATGTTTCATTATCTTGACATAAACAATATCCTCGAGTTCAGCTTGTGTAAAATTAGCCATTTTCATAATTTAGTTTTAATTTGTTTTAATAAACTTTTAATAACTTTTAATAAACTTTTAATCAAACTTTTAATAAATACAATAAGAAAAAAAATGCGTTTTGAATATAAATACATCTGAATTTCACGCCACCTATTGTACTACTAAGTCCAAACTAAACGAATGCGACTGACAAAAACGCGTAGGCGTGTAAGGCAAAAAGTTACGAATTTGTAGAAAAACGTAGGCGTGCTATTCGTTTTACTTTCTGCTATATGTATTATAATCATGAAAATGATCAGCTGAGTACGGCTGACGCTTGATTATCTAGATCTCCAGCCGAGTATGCATGCCGACAGCTTTAATCAATCATTCGAAAATATTTTTTTCATACTCAAAAATAATTATTTTTCAATGATTTCAGCCGCGTATCAAGGTGTTAAAAATTGAGATAAGAGAAAACGGGAGAAGATATTTAAAATTGGAAAGCAGGACTAGAAAGCCAAAGTTTCCATGAGTAAGTTTAGGCTCAAAATTTTTTTTGAAAATTTTGTGGTTTTTCATGGTAACCATAACTAAAAACGTCTTTTTTGGCGCTCATTTTCCTTACTTCTAAGATCAAAATTTTCAAATCTATTTAATTATTACAACATTTTGGGCCTTGAACTTGAGTCTAATAGTAAATAATTCGGATGAGTAGTTATCACAATATAAGCGCTCAAAGTCGGACTGAAAATCGGCTTTGGAGCCTCCACCGATTAATAAACTTCGCACGCCCACTCTACTCTAACGCAGCTTTAGCCCTACCACACCTGTAGCGCCCTTGGTGTGGTTGGACTAGAGCTGCAAATGATTAAGAGGCCAGTACTTTGTGATATACAATATGCGTAATATACAGTATATTATATACAGTATATTATATACAGTATATTATACATATATTATACATATATTATACATATATTATATACAGTATATTATATACTTAAAGGGAGTGGGTGTCGCAAAATTTGACAGTTTACGAAGCTATTTTTGGATAACCTAGCAGTGCTGATATCCCAAAACTTTTTGCATCTTGAAGAACAACTCTTCACATTGATTTGTAGTTCAACAGTTAACCTTTACAATCCCACCTACGCCTTCACCTACGCTTTTAAAAAGCCTCCTAAAAAAACACTCAGAATGAATTTTCTTCAATTTTCTTCAATTTTCACCATTTTTCATTATTTTGTGTGTCAGACTCCATAGAAGCATAACTTATGCTGCATAAGGCTCCAAAGAACACATAATGCATTATTGTTCTTTACTCGGAATTTTGCTTTTGGCGGACAAAAACGGGAAGAAACCTAAAGAAAAATTTTTTCAAAAGGTCAGTTTGCGAAAAATCAGGCAAACGGTATCTCCTTCACCAGTTTAAGAAATACAGTTACGGATCATACTGCATCTGAAAGCACAAGACTTGTTTGACAATCTATTAGAGAGTTTTTTTGTTGAAATTTTAGAAACCAAAAAAATTGACAAAATGCTTCAAAATATTTTTTCCCGTAAATTTAAACACTTTTGAGGATTTTGGTGCAATTTTTAACTTGGTAGCGTCAAAACACAAATTAGCGCACTTTCAATTGAAATCATAAATTAATCAATAATTTTTGTTCTCGTTTTTTGGCTACCAAAAGCAAAATTCCAAGGAAAGGGCGCTTTCGCATTATGTGTGAGGCTTCTCTGAAAAAAAATGGTGAAAATTGAAGGAGAAAATTCATTCTGAGTATTTTTAGGAGGTTTTTTAAAAGCGTAGGTGTAGGCGCAAGTGTGAGCGCAGGTGTGGGCGCAGGTGTAGGCGTAGGTGGAATTGTATCAGATAACTGTTGAATTACAAATCACCGTGAAGAGTTGTTCTTCAAGATGCAAAAGTTTTTGGGATATCCGCTCTGCAGGATATTAGCTCTGCCGGGTATCAGCTCTGCCGGGCCGAGTCGGTAAAAGGTAGAAGCCTAGCTTATTCTTTCTCAGAAACTCACTGCTGCCTTTTGACCACTCCTGCCTTGAGCAAAATCTTTCGCAAAAACACTCAACTTAATCCCCTCCGCGTTTCCAAAGCGCTCGGCATCCGTCTTTTCTATTATAGTCTTCTCTTCCGGAATTTAAGATATGATCAATCAAAAGTTATTTTTAAATAGGTCTAAAATTTTGATGAAATAATTACGATTTTTCATAAAAAATGCTTATTTTTCCCTATAAAAGCAGATAATTGCACTGTTGATAATATTTCTAGGTCGATAGACTAATCAAGTAACTCTGTGGACAATTTTTAATTGATGAAATTAATTTTTAAATAATTAATTTTTTTTTCGTGAAATACTTAAATTGAAAATTTTGAAATTTCATTTTTGAAAATAAATATCTGTTCCTGTATCGCAATTAATTTTTAATTAAAGTGTCAAGCATGCACAAAACACTATCCTCAAAACTGGCTATTTTCAAATTTTGATTGACTCAATAGGTCGCATTTGTTTTTTTTAGAAGCAAAAGATTAGACAAAATCTCAAAAAATCAACCCCCCACAATATTTGAAGAAAATTCGGAAAAAAATGAACAATTTTTTTGGAATCGCCGCAAAATTCTTTATAATGCGTTTGGACGAGGCAATTCTACAATGATTTTTTGCAGGTTTTAGATGATTTTAAGTATACTTGAACTTATATACATAGGCTTTGTGCTCACACGGGTTAAATGCCTTTTAATTCGTTTAAAAAAAAAATTGTTCTTTTAATTGTACAGCAAATTGGCTGAATTGTAATTTAAGATAATTAAAATTACATGTTAAAAAGTATAGAATGGCCTTGTCTAGAATTTGAAAAAAACGAAACGCCGTATTCCGAAGGAACGGGGGTCGCGTTCCATTCCGCGAGAAACCGTTCCGCGTTTCGTTCGGTAATCCATATAATCTTCTGAAAACACATGATATGATATCATTGATATTCTCAAGTTTATAACAAGGGGGGGAGGCAAATATCGCCGAAAATAATTGGCAAAAAATTTTGGCGATATTGGCACATTCGGCGATATTGGGCACTTTCGGCGGATCGCTGACCGCGCATGAGCACGTTTCTAATCAGACAAAATGATCGGACTAAATGTCAACAATTCAACTTCATCAAATTCTTTTAAAAATTCCTTATTTGTGATTTTTTTAAGAAAAAAAACATCCGCTTTTTTCAAAAACATGTGAGTTGGCCAGAATCTTAAAAGGAAGAATTTATTCAAATAGTGTCATTAAAATTCTAAAAATAGCAATTTAATTCAAAAGAAAATAACATGGCAATTCAAAAAGGTAAATTCGGAGATTTATGGTCGACTGATTTATACGTAGAGAAAGATATTTTTACTGTTAAATCAGAAATTACTGATTTAATCCTTGTTATTTTTGACAGGTTGATTTAAGTATAAAAAAAGTTATTGATTCAATTATCAAATTTTCACTGTTTGAAATTTTTAAAATTAACCCCCACCTGCACGAGATGACCTACCCCCCTACCTGCACGAGAGTGTTTTAGAACACACACATAGACTATAAGACTCACAATTGTTTTAAGGAGATTTGATATGTAGTTGCAAAAATGACTAAAGACTTATCATCTGCAGTTTGATGAGCATCTATGATTCAATGTAAAAAATATTTAGAAAGTCGATACATTTGCAAAAACTGAACAAGCGGCTGAGAGTTTAATTTGTTCTCCTGATTTTTTACATATATTTGTTAGAAAGTGACGTAAACTAATACTATGCTCAAATTCTCAATGATTAAATTTGAAACACATGATGTCTTACAAACGAGAAAATTGTGTGCCTTTTAAAATTATTAATGCAAAACTGGTTATTCACCGATAAGTGAGGTTTACAAAGTTTAAGATGTTTTTGAAACAAAATTGTGGCGTTTTTGTGTTATGTTAGCATCTAATATTTGCATCGCATAAATAAATAAATCTTCATAAAGTTCGCAGTAACATTCTACAGACTAACATTTCTCATACGAGAGCGAAATTTAAACCAAAAACAGAGAATAAGAAAAATTTCGACCATGACGGAATCAGGTAAAATTTTAAGTGATGAAATCTCAATTGAAGAATAGGTTATTCAATATTGGGACTGTACTAAATTTCTGCTTTCATCTCAGTTTATCTGTTTTGAAAATATTTAAAAATTTTCAAATAAAAATTTTGAATTTTTTCTTTGAAGTCAATTTACTACATTTTCAGTTTTTTTCTACAAAGTTCATTGTTTACTTTTTACTTTAAACTTTGAGAAGTTTTTCTACGGAGATGCATATTCTTTTATAAATTGTAGATTTCTTGTCTCATTTCTACAATTGTGCCATTTTCAAGTTTGCAATTAAACGTCAATTGTAGCTTTGAGCCACCCACGCATATTGAGCTACGGCCCAAAAGTCAAAAGATAACTCACGTAGATAAAACTTTATCAATTTCTGCCTCTGGAGCTTTCTGACAAAAAGTTGGAAAATATGGCTGGTCTTTACTTATTTCTCCAGGCCTAACCAAGTAAGGGAAAATTTGAGCCATGTGGTTTTCTCTATTAAAGTCTTGCTCTAGTGTTAACCTACTACTAAATGCGTCATTATTAGCACCAATCAGGGACGCGCTTTTCCAAAATCTACAATTAAAATGAAGAAAAGTTTGAGCATCGCTTATGGACCAATCAGATGTCAAGTTGACCTGAAATNCAAACTGGTGGAGGAGATAGCTTTTGCCTGAGCCTCCCAAACTGACCATTTCAAAATTTTAATTTTTGGTTTTTTCGCGTTTTTGTCCGCTGAAACCAAAATTTAAAAACAAAAGCGCTGTTGCATTATTTGTAAGGCTTCTCCGGAGCCTGACAAAAAAAAAAATTGATGAAAATTGAAGGAGTAGGCACTAACTGCGTGTCTTTTTAGGAGGCTTTTTAAAAGCGTAGGTGTCGGCGTAGGTGGGATTGTATCAGATTACTGTCAAGTTTAAAATATCCGCGAAGGTTGGTTATGTTAGTAACAAATGTTTTTGGAATATCACCTTTGCTAGTTTGGCGAAAAATGACCTTGGAAGAGGCCCAAATCAGCGACACCCACTCCCTTAAATAACCAAAAATTCTTACTCTGACCATATTTTAACGCAATTTTAAACTCTAGATATTGTACAAATTGACCAATCAGAGCACATTTTCCCAGAAGTACGCGTATAGTTGGAAAGTACGCGTATAGTTGGAATTACGCGTATAGTTGGGGTTTTTTTGCGTCAAACTTTCCAACTATACGCCGCACCCCCCTGTAACACATACTAAAGTGCAAAACTTTTATGATTGCTTTGATCATTCAAAGAAGGTCGATGTATTCTAATGAAATACGCTTATTATTGCTTCACAAAGAGCTTTGTAGGTTTTTTTGCAGTACTTTAAAATGGTACATAAAAAATTGATCACGCACTTCAGTTTGAAAATGTGAGCCAGACTTTGGTGGAAGATGGATTTTTTCATATTTTTTTAACTTTTTAGCGTAAATAGGACACCGATGTTAGTGATAGTTAGTTTTCTTAGCACGCGAGAAAGTACGGTGTTCTTCGGCTCGGATTCGAAGGACTCTTTTGGTCCGCTCGATGTGAGATTTATCACATGTACATTTGAATTGATAAATTATGATTACTGTAATTGACTTATGTAAATTACTTATACAGCCTGAGTTTTTTCAATTGTTATTTTTTTTTCGCCAGACGGTTAGACAGCCAAAATCTATCGCAAAGTATAGGCAATTTTGGCTGTCTAGCCGCCTGGTGAAAAAAATTGCACAATTAAAAACACTCAGGCTGTATTGTTATTGAAAAGTCGACCACGGAAACTATTGTGATGATATCTATCAAGCAATGCGATGATTTTGAAATTTGCCTTGACATTATTATAAGGTCATGTACTATATTCACATACAAATTACCAGTTACTTTTTAAGTAATTTTGCTCTGGTGCGTTTGTAGCATTAATAAAATTGATTTTATTAGTAATGAAGGTGGGAATGGTACTTCGCGGAGCTCCGATCCCCTTTTGGCACCTTCGAATGAGAGAACCAATTTTCAGCGAGCCCTGAGACCATCAATAGTTTTTTTGTCGATTTTGGTTCCCCACTTATTTTCAGAAACATTTATTTAACAGAAACTTCCTACTTAAAACAAACATTGATCAGAAGTGATTTAGTAGTAGGCTTTAGTTAAGAGGGTATATATTAAAGGGGGTAACCCTCATGAATTGAGACTCAAAAAAAATGAATTTTATTCTTATAGTTTTTTTTCTGAAAATATGGATAATTTAAAATATGCTGGTTTCGATTGTCACAGCTCTCCACGAACTAACTTGCTTTTGATTTATATAGGTTTAAAATGTGTCACTAAAAAATCCTGGGAGAAAAAGAATTTTGCGCGAGACCCTCAAAATCAGCTCAAAAAAACATTTTTAGGTTATTCTGGAGCGAATTTATTTCAAATTTTTGAAACCGATAGTAACAGACCTGCGTACATATTTTGTTATTAATAAAAGCTACAAAAACTTTCCTACCTTTAAAACTCACTGAGAAATAAGCTTCTTGCGACAAAATATGACCCTATTTTGAAGCTCGTTCCTGATTGGTTGACAAATCACTGATCTTAAACTATGTTTAAGGATGTAAGATTTACGTTTAATTATAACATTGTATTTCACTATAGGGTTCCACAATGTGTAGTCTTAAAGATATTAGCCCTCAAAAACTACAAAATCGTGTTTTACCACGAGGGGTACCCCCTTAAGGTGGTTATGGGTGCTAAATGTTTAAAATATGCAAGCAATTCAAAGTGACGTTTATTCATCACATGACAAATCTTTCGAAATAATTAGCAATATATTTGGTCCGCCTACTCTTCACAGTTCGATTGAAAACAAAACAGTTCTACAATTGTTGATGGTCAAGGAAATTAGGTGCTTGTTAATAAGTGCTTGATTTTTGTTCTCCATCAACGAAATTTTTTCACATGCTGCATACAAATGTGATGCAATTTTCAGGGGTTGTTGTCCAGTTAAACGCCAAAAATTTGGCTTTTTGATATTTTTAATTTTCGCTCAAGCTCTCTCGAAAAATGATAAAAAACAAGAATTCTCCACCGTTGCAAAAAATAAAATTACTGATTTTTCAGCCAATTAAAATAAAAAACAAATAATCCGAAATCAACAGTGAAAAAGTTTGTGGTTTTTGCACAATCCTATAAAATTTTGTTTAAATATGTTGAAAAATGAGAATTTTATTCCGAATTTGAGAGTTTCAACAAGCTGAAATTTAGCATATTTTTAAATCTAGGTCCTAGAAACGTAACCTTAACAAGATCCTTTTTTCAATGCGGAAAAGCTATCTTCTCCTCGGTTTCATTTCGAAGCAAACATAAATTTAAATACCTTTTTTTTTTTCTGGATTTTTTCTCTCTCAAATAGTTGATAATCAAAAAAAAATCATAATTCGAGATAAATAAGGGTTAATTTAAAAGTTATGATTGGTCAGCTGTGTTTGGCTAAATGATAGGGACCCCGCTTAGCTAAGGCCGAATATAAAGACCCTCAAAGGGGATTGATCAAATTAAGTTTTAATTGGCATATTGTACGATTCGTGTGATGATTAAATGACCAAAAACCCTTTATGATGGGTCAAAAGCATCGATACCCATTTCAAACTTTTTAAATTCGTTATTTCAAATCGTCAAGGAGGATATATCATATACTGTATCATTCAGTTTTCTGTGAAAATTT
>SCLH01000206.1:228087-268244 GCA_004367855.1 Oikopleura vanhoeffeni
ATTATAGACTATAATGGCTTTTTGAGATTTCTAGTGCCTCTGTTAGCCTCTGTTTTGGCCTCCGCTGGTGAGTCACCAGTGGTGACACCCTAATACATAGTCATAGTTTTGAAAATTTTTGTATTGGCCGAAAATCGTCATACTGTATGAATCGTCATACTATATGAATCGTCATACTATATGAATCGTCATACTGTATGAATCGTCATACTGTATGAATCGTCATACTGTATAAATCGTCATACTGTATGAATCGTCATACAGTATGAATCATCATCTGTATGAATCAGTATGCTAAATACGGCTGACTGAATTTAGTGAAATTGTATTCTTGATTTGTTTTGTCCTTTTTCATATATATATGAAGGCTTTTTTTGCTATGAAGGCTTTTAGTGTTAAATTTTTTCACCCCGCTTTTACCCTTCGGTTCCCCATTGGCCGTTTTAATTCAGCTCATGACATAATTGTCTTGTTACAGGCTGTAACTTACAGCTCTTTTGGCGCCATTTTCCACACTTTCCTACCACGTATTTTCCCATATCCCCTTAGGAAGTAGATTGTTATTTTATGGTTTGGTCTAGTACATTGGTACTACTTCACGTACATAATGTACTAGAATTTAACAATCTACTTCCTAAGGGTATATAGGAAAGATAAAATTAATTTTCTGAACCTATTTTCTGAACTGATCATTCCAAAATCTTTAAAATGACACAATAAAATCGACACAATAAATTATTTGTTATGGTGAAATTTAATCCCATCATAATTTTTGTGTAAATTTCACACTTTGCAGATAAGACAAATATTATATTTACGTTGTCATTTAAAGTCTAAATCGAAAAGTTCTTAAACCAATCTATATTTCTACGGTGGGAACCATTCCTAAGTCAGCCGTAAGGTCATTATTTTCTCATCCCTACTCCCTTTCAGCATAAATACCCACCTATGTACAAATAAAGCGTCAAAATAGCAATGCTAAATACTATCAACAAAATCGGCAAAAAAAATAAGAAAATTAGAATTATGAAACACAAAATAGCCACCTCCTACAAAATCTTATACATATCTATACGGTTAGAGTGGATCAGCTCAAAAACCGCAACCTTAAACAGAAAAAGTCCCAGACTTGGCCTTGATTTAATTGAGAAAACGTTTTTAGGCGAGTATTGTTTTTGTGTCTCGACAAAATGATATTTGTGGTTTGTCCGATAAGTTAACTGTTCATTTGAAAAAAAACTATGGTAATAAATAAGTGGGATTGAAGTTAATCACATTATATTTTATATACCATTCAGAATTCCATTTTGAAAAATACTTACGATGTATAGTATGTGATTTTTCTTAACTCGGGTAGGACCTCAGCTGAAGATGGCCCAGCCGCCCGTACGGCTCTGTGAAGCCGGATCATTAATTGCCGATTATCTATCGTTTTTTATCGAAATACCTATCCAATTAAGTCTTCGGTGTAAAAATTCAGAAAATTATCTCGCTAATGGTTAGAACAAATTGTTCAAAAGCTCAAAATTAACTATGTTATTGGATGGATGAAAACATATCAGGTATTAAGCCTGAAGTGAAGCGTGATTTGTTTGGCCAATCAGCGCGAAGAGCACTGAAGACTCAACAAGATTGATTTTGTTAAGGCCCATATTCAATATTATACGATCCAGAGCAGATAAATGCCCTCTTTTAAATACATACTCTACCATTCTTTATCTAAAGAATTTTTCTCAGTATTTTTTCTAGAGAATTTGAGGTTTTTTTGCTAAAATAAGTACTGAAATTAACCAGTTTAATTTCAAAAAATAATTTTTTGAGAACACTGACAAAGTTGTCGTTATCAGAGGTCACATGCAAAGCTTGTATGAATAAGTTCCATATTTATATTTTTACGCCGTTTGAAGCATATGATATGCTGCATATCTTACAGGATGTGTTTTTTTTTTGGGGGAACAAAAAGTGAACAATTCGGGAGAATTCTCTCCAAAATATAGACCATTCTCCCGCACACTTGATATTCTGTTCCACCCTCAAAAAAAACACATACTGTAATCCTCATTTATACGGTCACGTGATCGTTTTTTGACTATACCGTAATGGAAGAAAAGTCTTATTACTTTCTTAAGATTAGCCTCGCATATGTTTTGGAGATATTTGCAACCCTGCACAAATATAAGTACTGTAATTTTTATAATTTATATTTATGGTGTCTATATTTTTTCTCACATTTCTTCCTTCCAAAACATATTTCTTAATCCCAAATTATTCCTAGACACTTTTATTTTCAATAAAACTTAATTTATCACACATTTATTTCGTTAATATATATTTTAGCTAATGAATTAGAAAGAGAAGTGCGATGAGTTGAAGGCTAAGTGGCCTAATACCCACTCAATCTGGTAAAAATTAAAAAAAATAACCAAAATAGCCCTTTTGCTGCTCGTTTTGCGAATCAATCTTGCAAAAAATGTTTTTCAAGTTGTTTAACAGGCTTACGCAGGGATGAGCCGCACTTCGCTGTCGATCCAATTCGCCTCTTTTTATTTTTTGTTCGAGATGTGAAAAATTGGAAAATTAAAATCCTGCACAAAAGTTGGGTCGAATACATTTGTTAACAAATAAATTTTCGAGTGTTGAAAGTGGCTTATAAGTTCGTACTTTTCGTTAAAAAAATTTCTTGCGCAAATATTATGCATTTATTGCCTTAGAGAGATGTATAAAAACAGCTTTTGCATTTTGAAAAATATACAACAAATTGTTTCAATCAGAAGCATTCACATCCCAAAACACTGATAAAACAATTTTCCAGCTTATACAAACTTATATTACGGCCATAAATAATCAATTTCTGTTGACAAAGTTTTAAATGCCTTTGTGGGCAAGTTTTTACTTAATATTATTTTCAAAATATAAAATTGTGTGGATTTATGAGGAATCGCGTTTAACTGGGGCTAATCATGAGAGAAATGGCAAACATGATATGTGATAAAAAACGAAATGGATGATCTGCATGTTCTGAAAGCGTCATGGGAAAACACGCAAATTAAGATGAGTTTTTTTGGCTAAGGTAGCATAAAATAACTTTTTTCAAAAAGTAAATTTTCAAAAAGTAAATTCTTATATTGGCTGAATTAAATAGCCAATGAGGGGCTTATGTGAGATGAAATTTTGTCTTTCAAATTATTTTTCAAGAAGTTTTGCAACACGTCACGTGATGTCACAATTCATTTTTATGACTATGCTGTCAGACGATTTGAAATAAGAAATTTCAAAACTCAAAAATGGGTATCGATGTTTTTAACCTATCTTGTAGAGAATTTTTTTCTGGTCATTTTAAGATCAAGGATTTTTTTTTTTATGAAAAATTTTCTAAAAAAAAATCGATTTTAAGGTCAATTTTTCGTGATTTTACAGGTAAATGTGATCCAGTTCTAGCGAAGCCGTATGAAGTGCTAGAAGGCTGATTTTTTGGCCAGTGAAAATTAAGCGTTTTTCGGCTACCCATTTTTTTAATTGAGGGTCGGCGACCAATATTTGACTTCTAATGACCGGTCAAAGTTCAAGGTCAATCTCAAGTTCATCGTAGAGACTTGTAAGTACCCCCAAAGAAATCGGAAGGGTCGACTTTCTAATGAAAGTATTAGGAACTATGGGTCAATAATGTACTGAGAGGTCGCTAGAGAGCAAAAACTTGTCAACACCCAAGGTCAACCTCAAGTTCATCGTATAGACTTGTAAGTACCCTAAAAGAATCGAAAGGGTCGACTTTCTGATGAACGTATTAGCAACTATGGGTCAATTATGTACTGAAAGGTCGCTAGAGAGCAAAAACGTTTTTTGCTCTCTAGCGACCTTTCCGATTCTTTTGGGGGTACTTACAAGTCTATACGATGAACTTGAGATTGACCTTGAACTTTGACCGGTCATTAGAAGTCAAATATTGGTCGCCGACCCTCAATTAAAAAAAACGGGTAGCCGAAAAACGCTTAATTTTCACTGGCCAAAAAATCGGCCTTCTAGCACTTCATACGGCTTCGCTAGAACTGGATCACATTTACCTGTAAAATCACGAAAAATTGACCTTAAAATCGATTTTTTTGAAAATTTTTTATTAAAAAAAAATCCTAAGTCTTAAAATGACCAAAAAAAAAATTCTCTACAAGAATAGGTTAAAAACATCGATACCAATTTTTGAGTTTTGAAATTTCTTATTTCAAATCGTCTCACAGCATGCTGCAGCATTGCTGTGTCTGAAATAATAAAAAAAATAATTTTTGTTCGATAATTATAAAACTTTATTGACAAAAGATTTGAAGGTACGAAAATTTTTAAGATGCAAGTGTTCAAACATAAGATGATGTACATTAAAATATTTAAAATTATCAAGAATAAGTTCAATTTGATCAGTGCAATTTTCGGATATTTATCTGTAATTATTATGTTACATAATTTATATATAACTTCTGCAAATGTTTATTAAATTTAAGAGTTTAGGACGTTAAGAAAGCAAGCTTGATCTCTAAATTTCGATTATCAGAATATTTTCAAGCTAATCTTGTTTCTGCCAAACATCAATTTGCCAACAAAATAATTTACTTTTACCTTTTGCCTATTAAACAGGGATGATAATTATAATTCAGCTATTATGAAAATGTTTTCGGAGCATACTCAGGTGCAGCTAATTTTGCTAAAAAAGAAACGCGCGACCATCACATTCCTTTTTACTAAAAACAACTAACATACCGTTTTTGTGCGAAATTTTTTAATTGTATCGAAAAAGCCTCAAATTGTTTTTAGACAGTATTTTTCAAGTTTAATCTCATGTCAGCGAAAAAAAATAAGATAAAAACCAGGATAATTAATAATTTAGAATCAGTGGGATCACAAAGCATTTAAACTTTTTTAGTAGGAAAAAACTCATTACTGCATCAAAAATGCAACATGTACTTTATATTTTTTCTCTGTTTTTTTCATAAATGATTTTTTTCATAAAACAAATGGCCAGGTTATCTTGTCGTCATCTTCCGGTTTAACAGCCGGTTTCCTCATGACCGGTTTGTATTTTGGCCATTTCAGACACCAGGGAGTTAAAATTTCGATATGCCAAAAGCCCATTTTTTACTCCAAATTCACTAAGGAACACAATGGCAGTACTCAAAATTCCATGTGTTGAACTTTGTCTCGGCCCAAATCTCACAGGTGACAGCCTACATTATTCTCAAAAAATTTGCAAATTCTAGATTATACTTATTTTGTGTTGAACCCGAAATCTTGTAAAAAACCTCACATCTTTGATATTGATAAATTAATCGAAATATTAGATACAATGTAAAATGTTTTATAATGATTTAGAATTTTTTCATATTTTATATATATTTTTTAGGATGGAAAAAATCAGTATAAAATGAAAATTTCTTTATGAATTATTCGAATGTTATTTATATAGATAAAAGACCTCGTCGGACAGATCCTGGATATGCGAATGTTGCAAACGTTGCAGCCAATCAACAGGCTAAATTTTGAATAAGCCAATAAAATCGGCATAAATTTGGGCGGCCAATCATACTCTAGCATTTTGCATGATTCAAATATTTAATATATTATTTTTTAACATCTTGAGCAATTTTTTAATAAGTTCGTTGTGTCTGAAAAACTGACCTTTTAAGGAAGTGGTTGTCGCTGATTTTACTGTTTTTAGATGCCGTTTCTGGCTAAACTAGCAAAGTTGGAATTCCAAAAACGTTTTTACCGTGAAGAACAACTCTTCGCAATCATTTTTAGAATTTTAGTAATCTGATGCAATCCAACCTACGCACTCACATGAACGTATAGTAAACCTTACCAAAAAACACTAAAAGGCTTTCTTCTCCGTCAGTTTTCATTACTTTTATTTAGTTTCTTGTGTCAGGCTCCAGATCATTAATAAAAAGAATAATCTAGAGCGTTTTTATCGAAATTGAGCTTTTGTCGGACAAAAACTTCAAAAACTTTTAAAAACGAAATCTGAAATCGAGATTTATAGGCTTTTTCAAAAGCCTACTTCTCCACCAATTTTCAACATAAATTTTCGGTTTTTACTTTATATGAAAGCTCAAAACTAATTTAACAATAATCTGGAGCGTTTTTGATCAGACTTCGTTCTGGAGGCATATGAAGGTTACTATAATGTTTCAATATTTGAAACTCAAAGAGCTTACTCCTCCTACAATTTACATTAATTTTGGTTTATTTTTTGAGCCAAGTTCCGGAAAACCAATATCAACAATAATCCAGAGCTTTTTTTTCAAAATTTTGCGTTAAACGAACAAAAATGCGAAAAGACCGGAAAAAAAAATCTCAACAAAATTTGTCAAAAAAAAAATTGTTTGTCAAAAGCAAAATTTTTAAAAAAGAGCTCTAGATTATTGTTGACTGCTTCTCCAAAACTTTACTCAAAAAATTAGAAAAAAATCATGTAAATTGTAGGAGGAGTAAGCTTTTAAGTGTTATTTTTTGGGAGGCTTATTAAGGGTTAGTGCGTGAGCGTAGGTTGAATTGTATCATATTAACAATAAGGGTTGGAATTATTTTCGAACATTGTTCTTACACGTTCAGAAAGTTTTTATGATACCACCTCAACCAGTTCATCAAGAAACCATTTATAAAAACTTCAAAAAACAGACTAATCAGCGACAACCACTCACTTAAGGTAAATGAGTATTATGTTCTAGAAATTACTTCTATAGAACAAGATTATTAAACAAAAATAAAATTGACGTTTAAAAGGATCAAAAAATATAAAAAATTACTTTTTGAGAGGTAAAATGGCTTATCGACCTTTATAAGCCAGTGACTGTACTCTCAAGTACTAAAACCTACTTTAAAAACTTAATTTAAATTACGTGACTGTTTGAAAGATTATTTGCTCTAAAAATTGTTCATTTAACGAATCAATGGGTGTAACTTTTGAAATTGCACGCAAAACATTCTTTTTGAATAAAGTAAATTTTCGTGAAATTTTATAATGAATTTCATATCATCATCTCAATCTCAAAAAAAATTATATTTTTAAAATTATTTAGGATAATTAGTCAACAATTTAAAATCAATATGTCAACTATGACTTTAGCAAGATTATTTTAAATTTTCAATGCTATGTAAATATATATGATGAATATCTCTGGATCATATATGTGATGAATTTGGCATCGGTAAAACCTATTTTATAACAACTTCAAAATTCAATCCCCCTATTTATGCATTACCTGCCATATTATATAACGACAACTTTGAATATGTATAAATGACGCGCTTTTTGCTCCAAGAAAAAATTTCTTCAACTTGAAAACCCAACGCCGCCAAAATGCCGACTTTGAAATTCATAAAAAACAAAATGAATAAAAAAACAACACAAAAAATATTGGGGATGGCACATGATAAAAATGCCTCTATCTAATAGCATAATGAAATTCAAAAATGTGAATAAGCCTAACTTTGATCAATCCTCAACGACTTCTGACATCTATTCCAGTGCGCCAAAAAATCACTCCACCAAAAAGATACTAAAATTACCAATACCCCTATTTCTACGGTTTTCGAGGTAACGGAATCAGTAAATTATCGAAAAGAAATTAAAGCATAGGGATATAGGTAAAAATAAAAAAAATAAAGATAAATTATGCAAATTAAATAAAATAACAATAAAATCATGCCAAATATTTGTTTTATATAACTCAATTAGTCAAAGTCAACAAAAACACCCTAAAGTCCTAAATTTTTGATGCCAAACTTTCTGGACTTTGCGATTTGATTTTCTTAATCATACCGAACAAATTTTTGAATCGTTTTTTTAAAACGTTTTTTATCAAAAAAGTGCTTAGAAAGTTAACTACTTGGATTGGTCGCTGTCTTTTGGACACAAAAATTAGTTTTACGATTTTATCAAACATTGGGATCATCCGAAATAAATTGTTCAAATTCTTTTCAAAATTAAACAAATATACAGTTCTGAGTAATGCAAAAAGCTTTTACTGACATTAAAATGCTACTTATCGTAACAGATTGCTATATAATTTTTTTATCAATAAAAGATTTTTTATTGAACGCAAAAAGTTTTTACCATATTTTCAACTTGTTAAGACAGTTAACAAAATATAGAATTTCCAAACCAGGTGTACTTTTCAGGCCACCTGTTGGGTTACATTAAATTAAGTGATTTTTAAATTAAGTTTTGAATTTGAAAAATTGTATATTCCGTCGCCGGTTTCGGGTCACAAATTTATTTTATTATTCTAGTGAACTAGCTAGGGTTAGATTTTTGATAATATTTTTCCGCTTAAATTAATAAACACTGTTAAAATACCTTAATGAAGAATGGATTTTCATTCCAAAAATATTTAGCAAAAAAAAATTTTATAACCTGAATTAAATTTTCGTCATTTTATTGATACAAATGGTGATAAAATTTTTAGAAAAGACTTTGAAACATAAAACAGCGGATCCGTTAAAATTCAGAGAGAAATTTCATTAAAATTTGTATTAATTTTTATTTTGAATATGATAACGATCGGCTCTGATTAGTTATAACTTTGGCCGATTAGAATTGAGCTAAACTGAAAACAAAAAAATCAGAAAAAACGTGATCACTTTTTTTCAATTTGACGCATTACGCTGATCTTTAACTCTCAGACTAATTGTGGACTAGAACTTTAAACATTTCTTAACTGTAAAATAAAAATGATAGCTTTCAACATAACAAATCCAGAATTATATTTTCAATAGAGTTTGAATAGCTCAAATATTTTTTAAAATAAGATGCTTCAAAGTTGGAATTAAAATCAATTATTTTTCTCTCAAGACCTAGTTTAATGCGGGTTGATAGTAAAATGTATAAAACGTAAAATGTATAAATTTGAGAATTTGAACTTTGACAGGCAATTTTTTGTCGGATCAAATTATTTAAATTAAATTTTTCAAAATGATATAAAATTTAAAAAGTCTACTAAAATCTTATTTGTTTCATTATGTCTGGAGTTCCATCTTGGAACGAAATTTCGGAATTAAGATTCCTATTACCTAGCGTAATTGGCCCAGATACAGCTAAAATTGCGTCTGATAATGGTAGCTCTAATGATCCGGACAGTGATGCTTTCTCAGAAAGTGATTCTAAAAGAAGTTCAAAATATTTTAAAATAAAACACAGAATAATTTAGAAACTATGGACAATCTTGTATCTAAAGATATTTTTAAATCAACCTATAGTATGTATCTAATAAAATCTCTAGCATCAAAAGTTCCATAAATTGCGATCATAATCAAATAAACTTACCCTTCTCACTCCATTAAAAAATTATCGAAAATTTAACAACAGACGCAGATACGTCTACTTTTGAAATTGGCAGCGGAAATTACCATAAAACACTATAAAATTGTAGATTAAGACTGCAGATAGCAGTGTCAAGACTTGTAAAATTTTCTCAGCTAAAATCGTGGATTGAAAATTACTGGAAATTGAAAAAACTAAAGTAACTGGTCATTTCATACAGGTCCAACCATCTCGTTCACAAATCAAAGCTCACGCCCAAATAAAAAACGCAGGTATTTATCAGATACTGATGACATACTCTGATTAAACATTTCGTCTCTGTCTTATGAAAAATGTTTAAATCGCAATAATTTTAACAAATCAGCCCAGTCAGTTAAAATTAAGGGCGTAGGTGTCGTAATTTTTTGAGCCCCTGATAGAATTAATTTATGATAAAATTAATATCGGTTATGACTAAAGTTGTCCCAAGGAATCTCGTGGTGGCAATCATTTTTTTCAAAACAATCTAGAAACAAAATCTAGGAATTTTCAAAATTCGAATATTTTTTTCCTTAAACCGCATAAAACCGGTATTCTACCATGATATGAACATTTTTATTGTGAATATGACCCACCCAAAGAACGGCTGACATTAAAATATCGGGAAATGTCTTAATCGAATTCTAGAATTTCGATTATTTTTAAGCAAAAATGTTCAACCTAATTATCGAATTGACGCTGATTGGTTAAAAATTTTGATTGCTGTAGCCATTTTTTGATCAGTGAAATCTCAGCTTCATTTGGTGGTACTTTTGTCCAAATCAGCAACAAAATTTTTTCGGACTTTCCATTTCCGGTTCACTTTCATTTATTTTCTAGAATTCTAGAATTTAATTCAAAAATTCCTTCTCATCACTTTTACCGCATTATATTTATCTACCTTGTCGAAAAAATGGCTTCATTCTAAACATTCGTCTAAAAAAGATAGAGTTTGAAGTCGAAAAACTGGCAAAAATCGCGTTCAAGTGAGATTCTAGAAAAAAAAAAATCCAAAATCAAAAATTCCTTCTCATCACTTTTTTGTTCTCATTTATTCTCTACTTTGTGTAGATTTTGAGACGCTTTGTATGTGGGGTCTAAAAGAAGATAGATTTTAAAAAAAAGCCGTTAGTGCTCTAAAATAGCTCACCACCTGGTGGTGGTGATGTAACAAGATGACTTTGAGATGTGTAATCGTTAGACGAATGCTAGTCTACAAACGAGTATCCTCAGAATTTTTACAACTGCCCTAGATTTGTTCTGAGGCGTGATTGAAAGGTACCAGATTACGACACCTACCCCTTAAGCCAATTTTCATTTTTTTTCATTTTTTTGAACATGTCTCAAAGTATGAATTACTTAAGCATGTAGTTTACAGAGTATAAATAGATAAAAAAGAAAAAAGTCATTTCAAAAAAAAAATTTCGACTAGTAAATAATTTTGACCCCAGGCTGTGTAAACACAAAATGCCAATTAGTGTTCCCAGCTTTTATTAGTTTTCATTTATTTGTCAATTTAATTTGAAACGCAGTTCATACAACTTTCACACTGCCTATGTAAATGTATAATAATATAAAAAACACAACACCGCTTAAACGACGTTTTGACTTTATTAAAAAATAAGTAACTTTTTCATTGATTTATTAGATAAACAAGTAGGAAAACCTTCTTTAAACAATTAAAGCTGGCTCAAATGCAACGTTTGAATCTTCCCAGTCCATTTGCGTCAATTCGGTATACTATTTTCCGCATTTCAGACAAAATTCCTTATTCACACTTTTGTCTGATATCCCGGCCCTACTACTTAAAAGCACACGCTTCCTAATCGGGGCCGGGATGTTGACAAGGGTGTGAATGGGGATATAATGAAATCTGGTGGAGGATCGTAGGATCGGAAAGGAAGTCTCTGAAGAAAACCAGCATGATCATTGGTTTTTCGAAAATTCTCTTCTCAAAATTGCGGATTTTTTTTTTCAAAATCACGGGGCTTGAATACGATTAAGAAAATAATAATAACATTGGTTTATTTTTCTGACTAATATGATGATGCAACTTAAATCACATTTTAAAAATTTCGAATGCATTTTTGATAAAAATTGTGTTTTTTTTGTGAGAATATCTAAGATTAAAAAAATGGTTTTAATTGATTGATAAAATTAAAATAAAGTTTGTAATGTTCTTTCAAACAAATAAGGTTCAACGGTCACTTGGCGTTCATAAAATAAACCTTGAACTACTTGTAACCAACAATACACTTCTACTGAAGACCTTAAATAGCAGATAAAAAGTTTTTTTGAGCTCAAATATAAGCTGTCTAAATTTATTTAATTTTCAAATACCTGTTTTTCTTAAAATTATAAATGAAAAACAATTAATTGAAAAGGAATCAAAGTTTTTCCCGCGAAAATTAAAAAATTCCCGGAAATAGTTCCTCTAAGAAAATCCTTAACGAATCGAAACTGTTGTTTTTTAGAAAATTAAAAAAAAAACAACAGGTAATATTTTTAAAGGATTTATATATCCTTTTTCGACGGAACTCGCATCTCAAAAAACGCTTCTATCTCTATAGCGCGTGTTCGAATCCCACTAATTGTTCCTTAGTGATTATCTTGAATATGATTATAGGCAAGGGTCTTATATAGGAACCGAATTAAATGTTATCGAGTGTAATCACTCAAGCATCACTAAGACATCACTTAGACAACAATAGTGGATTCGAACACGCGCTTTAGAGATAGTAAGCGTTTTTGAGATGGAGTTCTCGTTCGAAAAGGATATTCTTTGTTTCCAATAGAGGTGCGTTTTCAATGGCTGTGGGAGTTGTGGGGTGCTGGGATCAAGCTGTTGTTGCAACAAGGTGTTTATTGGAACTAAAAGAAGACGCCAGGATGAAATAATCGTGATGAAAATAAATAAAACAGAGGTCAGGGCCAATGGACAAGTGTAAGCAATCAAGATCTTTTAGAAAAGAACGATACAAACATAACCCAAATAAATTTTCACGTGACCAACTTCTCGAGTCGGCGCTCATGACAATGCAATATTAAACAAGAAACAAAAAAAAATTTTCGATGGGTTTTTTAATATAAAAAAATGTGCATTTTTAAATAAGTAGTAAGGTAAAATATTATTTTAAAAAAAAAAGTTCTTTCTTTCTGCAACTTTATGTTAACCGTTCTGGCTTTCTGTTTAAAATAGTTTCTTGCGTCCTTCTACTGCTCAAGTAATCCTGGTTCTTGCCCGAAAACGAATAATTAATGAACATTAAGAAAATTTTAACGATTATTAACTCTAGCATAAAATTAAAAACCATTTTGCGATAGGCTTGCAAAAAAATTCCAAACTAAAAAACAAATTTTTTTAAACAACACAATAAATATGGATTCTCCATTTCAAGAACATAAAGTCTCTTACGGGTCCATGTGGACATGGCATAAAACCGTTTGAAGACCACGTTTCTATATATAGGGTGGGAAATTCAAATCCATTTGTTCAAAATGATATGTATAGTGGTCCCAACGATTTCCGCGGGGATCTTTTTGAGGAACTGTAAAGGGGGTTGCCCCGACATCTATCAGAATGCCCTAAGTTAGATTTTTTGCACTAAAAAATACCTATATGGAAACGGCCCTCAGAGTACAATCCTAACTATTTTGAATGATACAACAACGCAAGATATTAGCACGCCAAATCAAACTGTTGAATGAATAATCCGTTTCATTGGTCAGATTAGAAATTGATCAACCAATCAAATGCTCAGATTTTGCATTTTCAAAAAGTTAGGATTTGTACCTCTGAGGGCGGTTGATCCATATAAGTACTACTTTACCTTAATGTAATGTAATTAATTACGAATTTTTGGCAAAAACCAGCAAAAAGCTTCTGAAGAACCTTGTGCATAAGTAAAACCCTTATTTGTTCAAAATCTTTTTATAATAGTTCTAGAAATATCGAAAAAAATTGCATTTAGGAAACTATTATTCGGCGCAAGAAAGATATTTTTAGATTGTAGTTAGAAATGGTTTATTTTCTAACTATTCAGCATGAAATTTGTCAAATTTTGACTTCTAGAACTTTTTGTTCATTTTGTTGAAAATTAAAAATTTGTCATTCATACATTTTACTATCGACTTGTTTATTTAAAGCCTGTACATAAAATGGTGAAATTCAGACTGATTATATTTCAAACTAAAATTTCCTGCATATATTTATTGAACAAAATAATTTTTCTCCGACTATAAGTAACTAAAATATGAGAATGCTTTGATTCGAAAGTAAAAAATAGTATATTTGAAAAAACATCAATAAAATTGCAACCTTTTTGTCAGAAATTTGTCAAAAATAAACAATTTTAGAACAATATAGATTAGGTAAGTACCGTGTTAGTTTGAGCTCGGAGAAATGATTTCCAATTGAACACAGTGCGTTTCTGTTAATTTTTCCTGTCTTATATTAATAAACATTGTCAAAATACGGTTTAACTGATAAGATTTTTGCCAAATTTCGCCATAATCGCAATAATCAGTTTTTACGCTGATTGTCGATTAAAATAATTTGTTCGAGTGTCAAAACTAGGCTCAAATAGGCTGTCCAAGGTCGGAAGTGAGATGATTCCGATTTAGTCACGTCATGCCTAAATGTTATTCTTGAAAGAAAAACGATTTGAATCAATATTAATAATTTATCAGATTAAATATTTATCAAGGTCAAAAATATTTGAAATAAAAAGTACCGAAATTAATAAGAGGGAAAAGCAGATAGAAAAACGGCACCGCATCAGTTTTGAACTGATTTTCTTGCATGGACGTCAATCGAACTTTTACAAAAAACGAGAGGGCACTTTAAGTACACAATTTTCAGTCAAACTAGCATTTAAATATCAAAATAAAAAAGTGTCTGAAAGGTGCGCAGATTCAAAAGTGCCCAATGTTCCGAAAATTTACGATTGTCCGAATTTTTAATTGATAATTATTCGTATCAATTATTTGAATCAAATCTCATGTTTATTTAAAAAAATGAAAATTTCGAGTTTTTGAATTTAACGCTTGTTTGGTGGTTTCACTGCAATATCATGTCATTTGATATTCATTCAGAATTATTAAATGATATCTACTGTAATTTATGCGATAATCTAATGGGCCAGATAACATAAATATAATCATTCGAGGGTGAGGTATGATATCTGATGTTCACACTGATGTTAATTTAAGTAGCTGGCCCAGCTTGACCGAATATGTCAGCTACTCAAATTAACATCAGTGGGAACAGGGGACATAAAATAAATCAAATTGAGCCTGAACTTTGATATCCTCATTCAATTTAAAATCTATCTTTTGACGCTCTCTAGCGGGAGCACTTATTTTCGGATGACCGCAGCAATTTTTTTATGCCGGTTCAGTATTGCAAACAATTTTGTTCAAATTTGTTCGTTAACACTACCTCCTTAAAATGTCTTAACTGTTATTAATTTTTGGTTGAAATTAATGCAAAGATTAAAACTATTTGAAAATTATTGATAAAAATAAATTTGAAACGATAAAATAATCGTTGGTAGCCGTCGAATGGCCGAGAATCCAAAAAGCCATAATTTAAACTTCACCTTTCCGCTTCAAAACATTATTTCTGGAATTTTTTTGTATTTTTCGTTAAAACAGGTTCGTGGTACAATTTGCTATCAAAATTATCTGTTTCAATCCGTCCATTAAATCTATGGACTAGAAACCATTTGACCAAACTTTCTCATTAAAAATAGAAAATTTGTTGATTTTGTCTTCAAAAATTTTAATCGAGCGATTTCAATTTCGCTTTATTTTCATAGCCAAAATGTCTAGAACATGGGTCCTGGCCGTTTGGTGCCAAAAAGGGTCCCAAAATGGGCGGACGAGAGACGATGGGGGATCATCCTACAGGATCAGCCAGAATTCAACTGACCAAAATTACCATTTTAAACAATTTCTTTAATTTCTGGAGGAAATATCATCTAAAATGATAAACCGACTGAGCTTAATAGACTAGATAATAATAATATACATTTTAATGCAAAGTTAAATTTATTCTGGGTGAAAATCATTTAGAAAAATAACTTCATAGAAATGAGCGCTCATATTTTAATTTCTATGAAATTTTCAAAGGAGCTCAAAGTTTTTAATCTTTATGAGACTTGAATATTGTTCAGTCAAATTTAACTAGAATTTTTGTCTATCCCATCGTTGATAGGCCACCGATTTTTTTTATCTTTGAGATATATATACTAGATATCTACTAGTATAATTATGGAGGGAACGTTAATCCGCCTAATTTTTATTTTTAAAAAGTTAATTTTTGACTAAAATTCCTAGAAGTATCCATATAGAGTTTTCTGGCGTGCATGAAGAAAATTAATACCTTTACTGTCGAATTATTAAAAAAATCAGTTCCCAGAGCAATAAACCTTATAAATTTGGAGTACCAATTTTCAAAAATTAGGCGATTTATTAATTAGGCGGATTAACGTTCCCTCATAATTATGTAAGAGTGATTGTCTTTAGTAAATCGAACCATAAGTTCGTATTAATTAATTTTAATAAAGCTACTTGGTTAAAACTAAAACATGATCAATCAAAATAATTTTGCGTGATCGTTTGAGATTTAACATGGAAATATATTCTAGTATATCCTTTTTTCCACCTAAGTGGATCTTGAAAATGAGGGTTATCTCTATAGCGCGTGTTCGAATCCCACTAATGTTGTCTTAGTGACTGTCTTGGGTATGATAATAGGCAACGGGGCTTGATATTGGGAGCGCCAAAGTTGATCGGTGCGTAATCACTAATACACTCACTTAGACAACATAAGTGAGATTCGAACACGCGCTATAGAGATAAACCTTATTTCCAAGATCCACTAAGGTTGGAAAAAGGATATCTAAGATTGGGATCACTAGGCGCTAATTATCGCGTTGGCGTTTTAACTAATTTTCTAAGTTGTTATTGGTCAACGTCGTTATATCCGGTGGTATCATTGGTCAAACGTTGTTCGAACGCAAACGCGAAACTAGAGACCTATAAATCCCAATTCTTGATATAGTGAAATATATATACTAGTAGTAGCTAAATATACTATAAGTATAATTTAGTAGGTAATGTTTCAACTAGCGAGGGAAGCTCCAAAATCCACCTAATAATACGTATTTTAATTGGCTGTGAAAAGAGAAAGAACAAAATCATAATACTGAATTTAAAAATTATCTTAGATTATGCCATCCAAAAAATCATAATCAATATAAAGATAAGTATTGTCCAAATTTTTTTAGAGCAGAGAATTTAGTTTATTAAAATAGAAAGATTTTACAGATAAATTGAACGATTAAAGAAAAATCTCCCATTTGGGAGTGAATAAGCACCAGAGAAAAGAGCTTATCGGATTTCTAAAAAACGCTAACAAGGGTGGTCGTCCCAGACACTCAATTTTTTAAATGGAAACTGTAAATTAAATTGTCAATAAGCGTTTTTGACCATTTTTTGTAGCTACAAAGGTAAAAATACAAGAAATGTATATTTAAATCAGCTTCACTATAATCTGGCGACGACCATCCCCTTAAAATTGAAAGAGTGGTCAAGGATTTTGTTTGTCTGGTTCAAATATGCCGGACATCCCTATGTTATTTTAATTGGACACAGTTGAGGATAGATCGATTGATGGATGAAATTGGGGGCGTTTCCAACGTCATAATACAACATAAGGGCGTTCCAGTGGCCCAATAAATTTTCTGGAAAATTTGTTCCACGAACATCAAGTTTTCTTTCAAATTGTCAAGAATTATCTTGAAAATAAAAAAAATAATAAAATCGATTTTTATTTTGGGAAGTTTTTGAATAAAAACTTAGTTTCTCAAAAAATCTGCACCGTTTTTAAAATTTTTCCATGGTTATGAAATGTTTCATAAAATCACTTTGCATTTTTCGATTTTTTTGAACAAATTTGCAATAAAATCGATTAGTCTATTTTACTTATCTTATCATAACAAATTTAACGATTAATGAAAAAATGAAATATCACAGAAAAATAAAATTTCCAAAAAACTTTCGTTTTGATGTTAATTTCGTTTTGTCAGTTGGCCGGAAGGGTTTACAGTTAATATTGGCAAAACGTCGTATTTATTCATGTCCACTTTTGGGCCTCGAAGAAGTGACCAGTTTCCTTTACAAGACAGCAGTTAGAAAGAGTACTATTTAGCACCTATTTGTTACTAAGAGATCATCCCCAGGATACGTTTCCGCACCTTCCGGTTTGAGTTAATTTGTCGAAAATTTATTTTTTGATTTCTTTCGCATGTACAAAAACCCTGTCGCCTCATTACTAGGGTGTTTTTTGCGATGTACCCGATTACACTAAAAGTCCTTCGACGGTCGATTTTGAGTTAATATTTTAACACAAGGTAGATTTGATCATTAGAAAATAATGAAAATAAAAAAAAATGGAGCATTTCAAATCTTAACCCTCCGAAGCATATAAAAAAAAGTTCCGCCAAGGCATAATACCCTTTCAGAAGAGCATTTTTTAGCGTTCTTTACAGAAAACTCTTATAAGATTAACATTCAATTTTTCCTGTATCATCAAGTTCAAGAGTTAAACTTTTGAAAAAAATATATTCCTATATATATTCTAAAGATTTTATGTTTAATTCTAGAAAAAACGTTTGAAAAGCAGAGGTTATTCACCAAGTGATACTACGTCATGGTAGGCCAAAGAATTTATGTTATCTCTATAACTGCGCAGTGCTTTGTTCTACTTAATAATTTTGTCTGATTGACTTTTTCTGTTGGGAACAAAAATATTTAAATAAGTTAAATAATTCATGAAAAAATCACGTTTTTTAGGAAAAATTGTTAGTTTTCTCGATTAATGAAATTATTGATTATTTTACAATAATTAAGCCAATATGTATAAGTGTATCACTCTGGCAATGATTTTCACAATTTATTTATTTTTTCCAAATATAGTTTAATCCATACTAAAATCGATTTTCTGCTCCAGATATGCTAGGATGCTAATTTTTTTCGCAAATCGTACTCAAAACACTTTTTAATCCTGACAATTTAAATTCAACTCCAGATGAAGTCAAAAGTATTTTTTTCGGAAGTAAGACTTAACGAAAAAGGGCTCCATCAACTCGTCATAAAATTTCAGAAAAATTTGGGTGATATTTTCAGATTCAACATTGTTGAGTTTTAAAATGTATCGAAAGAGAGCTTTTTCAATCATTTTTTCCATCTTTTGGCTGATTTAAAGTGACTTACAATCAAAAGGTAATGCTCGTAGCGTTAAGGGGTTTAGGCCCTTAATATATATTTTTGCGAACTTGAATTGGCCGCATTTGGTTCAAATTTTGCACAATATATAGCTCTCAGATCAGGAATGATTTAAAGTTAATTTTTTTCTTCGAAATATGACCCATTAAAGAGCTAGGCTACTTTAGGGGATTGTGGGTGCTCCAGCAATGTACTGGGGAAAAATAAGCCGTTTTAAAACTCAAATATCTTTGTGAGAATTGAGTGAACGTTTTTTTTCCAATCGATATTGTATCCGTAACTTGAGAAGTCAAAAATTGATTCATTTTAAAAAAATATTATCACACTCAACTTAAATGCAAAATTAATTTGCTGGTATTCTCTCCATTGAAGATACCTCATATCCACGTATCCGAAAATTACATAATGCCAATATATTGTCAAAAAAAAATTCTCTTCAATATAGACTGATAATTTTTTAAATTAATTTACTAGACGGAAATTTTTTGAAAAAATTCATTGCCAATGAAAAGTTAAATATAGCAAAATGTACATTATTTTTACAAAATAAAGTATAAATCACGAACAGGTACATGCGATTTTTCTCTTTTTCATAAATCATTCTCGATTATCTTAAGTAAAATTATACACTGACAAAATTTTAATAATTTTGTCAGATTTTCGCAATCCTATTTATGCTGATTTCAATGCGCGCCATTATTACATTGATTATGCTAAAAATTGAAATATATGAAAAGGGGCAAAAATGTAACAATTATAATATTGAAATACTTTCATTTAGTGTTGTTTTTTTGCTGTGATTTATTATTTTTTGTAATTTGGGAACTATCCAATGTTGGAATGTGAAATAATAAATTATTTTGCAAGCAAATTCGATGTTCTAGTACTAGTTTTCGTTCTAGTACTTTTTGTTTTGCTCAATCTAATTCTCATGCTGGATGGTCGGATACAAAAAAACAATACCGAAATTTGAGACCGTGGTTCGAAAATAACACTGCACCCACAATACCGAATTTGAGACATGGTTGAAAATAACTACTGCCCCACAATCCCTTAAAGGGGGTACCTTGAAAGACATTTCACAATTTTAAAGACTGAAAATCTCCTCAAACGAGCAAAAATTGGAAAAAATTGAATTCGATATAGGGAAAAGTGACCAATGCACGTTACATGAAGCTGCTTAAAATTTGTGAAAATGACGGAAACCAGTTTTTGAGAAAAATATACCGGTTCTTAGCGAAATTTACCGGTTTAGAATGAACTATTAATTTATGCATACCAGAAAAAAAGCTAAGAATTCCAAGTTGAAACGATTTAAAATTGCTTGGAAAACCATAAAACAGTCAATATATTTGATTATAACTAAGATAAAGTATGTTATTTTTGAATCATCTGACCTTTCATTAAAATGGACTCATTTTGTAATGAAATACATTTTTTTGATATCATTCATTTCAAAGTTTTACAGAGTGATGTATATGTCGAAACACCGGTTTACTCATAATCGGTGCAAAGTGAATTTACTTGAAATCATGAATATCCCTTTTCGAAGAAGATAGATATTCCAGTTTGGTCTAGTATATTGGTACTACTTAACGTACATAATGTACTAGACAAAATAGAAAATATCTATCTTCCTCGTAAAGGGATATTGTCCGAAATAATGTTTGTTCAAAATTAAAAACTACATTTAAGGAAGAATATGAATAAAAAGAATTCTTTACACTTGTTTACTTTTATCTTGACACATGAAAAATCATAATTTTGAAAAATTTATGTCTGGAACCTGAACCATTTTGAATAAAATTATTTTATGATTTATTGATCCTACAAAATTTTATAGTTGATGTACAAAATGTTATTAAATTAGTATACCATTTTTGTGATTCGCGACCTGTATAAATTGTGTTTTGAAATTTCAAATTCTGTACAAACAATACGTAATTTTGTCCGAAAAATAAACATTTTGACCAAAAAATAAAATTTTTTGATTAAAAAAAAAATTTTCGTTCAAAAAATATGGTTGTGTTGAAAACTTTGTTTTCTTTCAAATTCAAAAATAAGTAGAAAAAAAAGCGATTTGGACACCTCGGAGTTAAAAATAAAAAATATATCCAAATCTCATCTGTCTAGTATTGAAACTTTGTGTCAAATTTCAAACATTTTTGATAAGCTCGAAAAATCGCAAAAAACACCCTACCATTACGTTTATGATTTGACGATGACAACTGGGAAAAGTCCAAAAGTTCCACAAATTATGGTTTTCCAGTTTCTCTTATTTGTCGCCATTGTAGTTCTTGAAGCCAGAAACCAAAAACATTAAGCAAATATATTTTAAACCCGCTGATATTCACAAAATAACCCAAAAACGGTTTTATTTAATTTTAATAATTTGGTGACATTCAAGAAATTCTCTATCATCCGAGAAATGCATCATTCGGCGTGCAATTGTGTTGCTAATATGTAAACACACCACGTAAAGGCAATACTAGCTGATAATTTTATTCTTAATAACAAACCTCATACTTACTTATTTTCTCTGGTGAGATAATATTCCATGGATACAAGTGAACATGCATAATTAGGACCAATTTTCAGTGTTATAGTTGAAAAACGAAAGTTCTCAATCCATCACCTTGAAATGCTGAAGGTTACTATTCTTAGGCAGAAACAATGTGTGCAGAGGATCCCAGGGGAATCCACAAAATCTCAAATGAAAATTTATATTCATTTTAACTCATTTTAAATACACCACTGCATCGATTTTCCAAATTTGATTGCAAATCCCGAATCTTGATTTTTTTTTTAAATTTGAGTCTATTCGAAAAATTAGGTATCAAGTCAATCAAAGAATACTTAGGCAACACTATTTGTTGAATTCGAATCTGCTTCGTAGGCGAAGTTGAAATGGAGCATTTGATTGATCCCGACCACTTTCCAGACTTCATAACCAATTTAAGCTGAAAACAATAATAATACCAAAACAATTGAAAAATGACTCAATCCGGTCCTCACGTGTAAATTCGAAAATTTGCAATCAAATTTGGAACGATGAGACAGATTGAAATAAGATAATTCAAAGTTAAAAACGTTCAATGTGTTTAAGCTAACTTGTTGGAGAATTTTTCTGGTCATGTAATACCTATGATTTTTGATTGAGATTTTTTCAGAAAAAAACTGAGTTTAAAGGTGCGAACAAGTCGACTTTTTAAGTCCGCGGTTTATCACGGGAGTTAAGATATAAGCGTATCAAAATAAAAATATAGCTGACTCGACACGCGAAGGGTTTCCTAAAAGAATACTTTTTTGCAACGTTATCGATGCACCAGCTGGTCAAATATGACCGTTAAAGTATAACCTCCCGATCAACCAGGAAGTGATTCATTCCAATAATTCCAACATGTACCAAAAGATGCGAATTATCGAGTTTTTTGAAAACGGTATTATGAACTAGAGTCATAAGTGGACCAGGCAAGGATGGCCCCACGGGGAATTTATATTCCTCAAGTTAAAAGAAAGAACCTCCAAAAAACCCAAAAAAATCCTATATTCTAAAATGAATCATAAACAAAAATTCTTTAACAAGAAGATAATAAAACATCGATACCAGCCTTCACTTTTGAAATTTCCTTATTTCAAATCGTCCTGAAGTGGGTTAACGACTCACATCAATGTATTGTGTAATTAAGACCCCAGATGAATTTTTGGCGTATTTTATAAAATTTTAACCGTGCCAGTATCATTTAAAATTTTCTGCCACTTTTCATCATTTCACGATGTTATTTTCCAGTTAATTGTTGGAAATAAACAGGTTAAGGGTATCCTGGTCCCTAAATTGACATATTCCGATAGAAATATTAGCGAAACACGGCTCATATCATATTTATCAGCTTAGTCAGTTTGGTAGAAACTAGCCTTCAACTTGCGAAAAAAATTGCCAAACTTTTTGTATGACCACACCTTCAGCACATACGGGCACAAAGAACCTAACCAAAAACGGAAAATATCTCCTCCCAGTTTTTATTTTGAATGAACACAAATTTTAACATAACTGTATAATTAGTAAAAAACTTTGTAGTTGAGCTTTTGTCGATAATGCTATATTTATTCTAGAATAGTGAAAAACCGGTCAAAATACCGGTTTGGACTTTTCAATCGGAAAAATCTATGTCTCCTAGTTAAATTTCAGGAATTCTCAAATTTTTGCAAAAGCTAGCTCTAAACCAAACAGAAAACTTTGTAGGTGGGTTTTTGTCAAATTTCGCCAAACAAAAAAAATAATTTTCAAGGTCAAGTGAAAAATTCGAAGAAATGGTGCTTCGCATTTTTCGAAAGTAGGCTCAAAAAAAAAGCTAGGAAACCTGAAGAGAAATTGGTTTACCGTCAAGCCCAAAATTTCGAAGTTTAGAGTCAATTGGAAAACAAACGTTATTTTTTCAACTTGAATTTTGTAAAAAATACTCGAAAAAATCGAAAAAATTTTTCAAAAATTTTTTTTTCTTATTGGGTCGTTGTGCTTTTAAAAGATCAACGATTGATTTGGTGCAATTTTTATGGCATAATAACTGCAGAAAATGTAGAACCCGGGAATCCCGGTCGGGATACCCTTAACCATTTGAAAATTTGTAAGTTCAAATAATCCGCAGCAATATGGTATGATATCCCGCTTAACCAATCACCCTTACTAGAATTCATTTGTCCCTAAAATACTTTAAGTAATTTTTTAATGACTCACGAATGCCCACCTTACGTTTCTGTCGCTCCGAAAAGTTTTCTCGTAAAATGTAGGGGTTCAAAGTTAACTATATTGTTTCCTAGAGAACTTCCTATTAATTCTGATGTTTCATTTCAAAATAATTTTTATTTTTTATATTTACTACAATTCCTAAGCTCTGGTTCCAAGGTCTGTAAATGAGCAAGTCAGTCCACAGTATTCGATCGATTAAAGCTACGTCAATATCCTAACATAGTGAAAAAATTTAGTAAATATAAATAGAAAATAGTAAATAAATTTTCCATCCCCCCCATTTTCCCATGAAAAAAAGTTGATAATAACAAACAGCTGAGCTACACCTCCTTTTCGCCACTGCTTCAAAAAAGTAATCTCAGATTTGCATAGCTAACGGGTGGTGTTTTTGCGTTGTTTTGGGCAGGCGAATCTCATAGCTGGAAAGGGACAAAATTTGCCCACTTACTTGAAGGCTTGTGTATACCGAATAGATTCATGGGAATTGTTTTGAATCTATCCTCCGGCTTAAACGATTTTCAAATTTTTGAGATTTCGCCGAAAAATGTATCTTCGTTTCAGCTCCACTAGTCGTTGTTTGAGGCATTAGACGCCTGAGCGCAAAAGTTGTAACACACTTTTTAAGAACTTTGATAATTTCCCATGCAAAACTGAGCATGTACTTTTGCATCCGAAAAAAGCTCTCAATGCATATATTAAAGTGCTCACTTTTATTAGCGATATCATAATGTTAGCTAAAAATTCTCATTCAAATTTTCAAAAGTTAAAGATTCTCTTAATTTCTCAAAAAAATTTCTTAATAACAACAATTTCTAGCCCTATAATAAGCGAAAGTTGTAACAGAGTAAAAAACTGATTTATAAAATGCTGTGGAATTGACGATAAATTTAATTCACACAAATTGTGATGCAGTTTTTAGATGCTACTCATATCGACGTTACGCGAACGATTCGGGGCTTCACAGGGGGGTGAGTGTAAAAGTAATCGGATTGTAAGAAATTTGAAAATGCGATAACATTTCAGTATATGCATGAGAATGAAAAGGACATTCTTTATTGCTAAAGTTTTCGTAAGTATATCATTTCAGACAAACATTTTTTAAACTAAGGGGTAGGTGTGGTTTTTTTGTAGCCTTATAAGAATAATTATGATAAATTAATATCGGTTTATGACTAAAGTTGATCCCAAGGAATCTCGTGGTGGCAATTCATGTCTTTTCAAAACATCTAGAATAAAACAAATCTAGAATTTTCAAAATTCGAAATATTTTTTTCGGCCATAAAACTGGGTAATTCTACCATGATGAACACTTATTCATCACGCTGCGAATATGACCCGGCCTAAACGATGCATGACATTAAGTTGAAATACAGAACAATCATAAAGTTCAGGTCATTTAATCTAGAATTTCAAGAAGTTTTGAATGACAAATTTTGGGCTAATGAAAAAAAAAAAAAAGAAGCCACTTTTCAAAATAATTTAAAAGTATTTCTGGGTGTTGACTTGAGTTCAAATTGATCTAAACATTCGTAAAGGATTTACCCCCTTAGAGTAACAAATACTAAATATTTGACTGAACCGAACAACGCAAGATATTAGCCCCAATCAAAACCCTGATTGCGGAAATGGCCGATTTCATTGGCCATATTAAGAAGATCAACCAACAAATGCTCAGATTTGCATTTTTCAAATATTTAGGATTTGTACTCTGAGGCGGTGATCCATATAGTAATGCGTCAGATGAACGGTCAAACAAAACTCCTGAAATTTTTTTTGTATGATAGAAAAAAATGTGATATTTTAATGTTCATGTGATAGGTGACCGTTGTCACTGGAGATATGCACTGTTGAAATAAATGGATTATAAATATAAATAATAATTAACGTTTTGTTTTCAATTGCAGCATCATCAGAATTATTAAATTGACAGTTTGAATTGAAAGTTAATATATATCATCATGTAACTGTACATAATAATAGAAAAGAAAATAAGCTCTAAAAACATTACTCCAGCATTTGTTGTTAAATAATTCAGCAAATTTATTTCCAAATCGAACCCTGAATTATCGAGCTAAATTACAATTTCTTTGAGTCCCCATAAACTATCGTAGGAGAATTCCTGAGAAATTTGCCAAAATCAATGATCTCGGTATCATATAAAAAAATATCGAAAGGCGTCAGAATTAAGCGCTAAAAAATTTGTATGATTTTTTTCCGAAAAATGTCTTTTACCTTGAAACCCGACATTTTTGTTCAATTTTGAATAAAATGAGTCAAAAACACGTTATCAATTAAAAAAAAAAAATTCTCAGATTTAAAAAAAAATAAATTGTTAGTCAAATACGAGATCACATTACATAAGACAGTTGATAATTACACTTTCTGAAACTATGTTTAAAAAACTCAAAAAATATTTTGGTCGCTAAACCGCCAATAGGTGTCAATTTTTTCAACAGGTAAAATTTTTCTTTGAGGTCAACTTTATATACTTCCCAACAATCATCAAGATACTATCAATACTTCTATTTTTCAAACTCCAGAATTCTCCTAAGTATGGCATAGTTTTAAACTCACACTTCCGAATATGTTTTCGAATTTGACTTGAAATTATGGCATCGAAAGCCTAGTAAAACGAGGACAAAGAACCCAACTCTAAACCTCGAATTGTTTAATTTGCATACAATCTCCAAGAACTTTCACTATTTCTGTTACAATGAAATTTGGGCTTGCTATCGAAATTCAACTAAAAAAGGTTTGATAAAAAAAAATATCATTTATTTCCTGTATAACTAACGCTTAAGGAGGTCCCACAGCATGAAACACCTCAAATAAATATGTTTAACATTTGTAAAAATACTATTTTTGCGACCTTTATCAAATAAACTGAAATTACAATTAATAGTGTAATTCTGTTAGCCCTGGGATAACTCGAATGTATTATCAACGTTCAATAATTTTTTCATCTGTTCTTTTGCTAAATTGAACACTAACTAGGCGGCTGGGGACTCTGATTCTGATGTTTCTCTTTGTTTCGAGACAAAAAAATTATTTATTTTTTCTCACATGAATTCAAATGTTTGTGATCAATACTTGACAAAAACTAAAACTTATTACTTTTACCCTTGGTGAGCACAGAGTCACAAAGGTGGCTCAAGCATACCTGAATCATTCAAAAAAGCAACAAAACGGGAATCGTAAATCTTTTCTTTCCAACACATTAAGACTGAAATTTGATTCCGGTTTTCAAAAATAAGTGAAATGTTTCGAAATGTTTTTTCCAGTATTACGAGTTTGAATTTATTAGATTTTTGCCTGATGTTTCACTTCCTGAAAAATTATTCCGGAACTAGACATATTAAATAGAATGTGAGATACCCAGTTTTTAGGAAAGTGTTTGTGCATGCCATGCACAGTCGAAAACAAATTTAGGTAATCTAGGGGCAGACTATTTTTTTCGGAAGTGAAATTTAAAATTTTCAACTTCAAGTAATCTCCATGAAAAAATGTAATATTATTAAAGTGAATTTAAGCAATCAAAACAAAATTGTCCAGAGTGTAATTCTACCATATATATGCTACTTGAAGAAATCATAAAAAGTGTAATCATCCTGCTTTATGGGAAAAATACACATTTTTATCAAAAATATATATTTCCATCAAAATTTTTGACTGATTATCATTACTTTTTGGATTTATGACGATATAAATCAATTTCCGACAGAAATGTAACTTGTAAAGACAACTTGACCGTGTATCGACGTGATATGGTAACATGCTTTCCACTATATTCTAGACTAGAAAAATGAAATTCCAGAAATATAAAAGTCGGATGCGAAAAATTACCTTTCACTTCTTACTGCAGAAAAAATTGAAATTCCAACTGCCTAAGCTTTCTATAAACACATTCATAGTTAAAGCCACAATTGTGGCCTGGTGCCTTGGCGTTTTTTAAAACACCAAAAAATAAACCCTAAAGATGACCCTAATTTTTCCAAAAATTTTGACTATTTTTCCAAATTTTAAACTTGGCGCCCTTTAGAATAGAACTCGAGAAACATGTTGAAATGTGCTTCACACTAGTTTGACTTACAAGATTTTTTCGAGATCTACAAATGCAAAAAACAAATTAAAATAAAAACGCAAAGCGCTGAAAATTTTAGGGCGACAGAATCTAAGTTTTGAGAAAATTTAAAATGTTTCGAAAACAAAATTGAAAATTTGGCTCTTACAGTGTTTTGCTACTGCAGGTTTACAAATCTCGAATAATTTTCAACTTTTTATCGTTTTTTTAAGCGCTGAAAATTTTAAGATTGAAATACCGGTTTAAATTCGGTTTACTGGAAAATGCATTTAGTAAATCTCAAAATCGTAATACTTGCCAGGCCGAGGTTTTGAATTATCACACGCCGTATAGATAGGTAGTTCGAGCTCTTACCGTTTTTCTGTAAAAGGACCTCTGTATAATATAAGTGTATATCAAAGATAACTTGATTGAGAAATTTAGTTTACATAAAAAAGGGTATTAAGTATTATGTCTAACTAGACATTACTTTTCTTTTCAAACAATAATTACGAATAAGTAAAAACTTTCAATGATAAGGTAACGAGCATTTCCCTACAAAAATATTTTTCGCTTCCAGCGATTACGGATCAAACTTCAAACTTTCCGCCTTAGTCCACAGCCCTATTTTATCAAACAACAAAAACACACACGGGAATAATTGATATGAAAGGGGCAGTAAACGTGTATTATGGCTAAATTTTCAAAGGCATGGTACCCTCATTTCTGATGATATATCGCTGTTTATTCGGATGAGAACGCCGCTAAGCGCAATGTGAGATGGGGCACTTTTTTATTGTAACCCTCAGAGTTCATTTTGAACAGAAAGTCCAATTTATTTAAGCAACTAAAAAAAAACATTCATTTCCTCAAAATATTTCTAATTATTCTTCTGAAGTTGCAATGATCTTTTCAAATAAAATTTATCTACGTGATTAGCTTTCAAAAAAGATGTTTAAAAAATATCGGAAATTTTTGTCTGAGTTAACGATGAGGTCGGTGTTTTTATAGCATTGATCCGCAAACTTGAAAGGATAATTAGTAGAACGTTTTCAAGCCTAATTATGAAATTTTATCTAAATTAAAGAAAATCAACGCTTCCAACCAAAAAACAAATTTTTATTACTCTAGTGAATCAACATATATTTAAAAAAAATTGAACGAAAACTGCGAAATTGTTTGTGTTGAAGCTGAGGTTAAAAATAAATGGTAAAACAACTATTTCCTGCAGGGTCGGAAATTGGACACAAACGCATATTTTTTTTCATTTTTTTTTTTCAGCTCGAGGACCATCAAGGCAGATTGATTACTATATTTTAAGACTCTACATCGGTCTGCAATCGTGGGTGAGGGTTGCGTGAGTTTCGACCTCGACTAGAAANAAATCGATATTTCTGCTCCAGATATGTCTAGGATGCTAATTTTTTTCGCAAATCGTACTCAAAACACTTTTTTAAATCCTGACTAATTTTAAATTTCAACTCCAGATTGAAGTCAAAAGTTATTTTTTCGGAAGTAAGACTTAAGCGAAAAATGGCCTTCCAATCAACTCGTCATAAAATTTCAGAAAAATTTTGGGTGATATTTTCAGATTCACATTGTTGAGTTTTAAAATGTATTCGAAAGAGAGCTTTTTTCAATCATTTTTTCCATCTTTTTTGGCTGATTTAAAGTGACTTTACCATTTCAAAAGGGTATATGCCTCGTAGCGTTAAGGGGGTTTTAGGCCCTGTAAATATAATTTTTGCGAACTTGAATTTTGGCCCATTTGGTTCAAAATTTTGGCACAATATATAGCTCTCAGATCAGGAATGATTTTAAAGTTAATTTTTTTCTTCGAAATATGACCCATTAAAGAGCTAGGCTACTTTAAGGGGATTGTGGGTGCTTCCAGCAATGTACTGGGGAAAAATAAGCCGTTTTTAAAACTCAAATATCTTTTGTGAGAATTGAGTGAACTTTTATTTTTCCAATCGTATATTGTAGTCCGTAACCTTGAGAAGTCAAAAATTGATTCATTTNAAAAAAATATTATCACATCAACTTTTAAATGCATAACACCTAATTGCTGGTATTTCTCTCCATTGAAGAATACCTTCATATCCACGTATCCGAAAATTACATAATGCCAATATTATTTGTCAAAAAAAAAATTCTCTTCAATATAGACTGATAATTTTTTTTTAATTCATTTTAATTTAGCGGGAATTTTTTTTGAAAATTCATTGCTATAGTTAAATATAGGCAAAATGTACATTATTTTACAAAATAAAGTATAACTCACGAACGGTACATGCGATTTCTTTTCTCTTTTTCATAAATCATTCTCGATTATCTTAGTAAAATTATACACTGACAAAATTTTAATAATTTTTGTCAGATTTTTCGCAATCACTATTTTATGCTGATTCAATGCGCGCCATTATTACATTGATTATGCTAAAAATTGAAATATTGAAAAAGGGGCAAAAATTGTAACAATTATAATATTGAAATACTTTCATTTAGTGTATTTTTTTGCTGTGATTATTATTTTTTGTAATTTGAGACTATCCAATGTTTGGAATTGTAAATAAATAAATTATTTTTGCAAGCAAATTCGATGTTCTAGTACTAGTTTTTCGTTCTAGTACTTTTTTTTGCTTGCAATCAATTTCTCATGTGCTGGATGGTTGGATACAAGAAAAACAATACCGAATTTGAGACCGTGGTTGAAAATAACTACTGCACCCACAATACCGAATTTGAGACCATGGTTGAAAATAACTACTCCTGGTTCCGCCAAGGCACCGACACCTATATATAGGTGACTGTTCAACCGCGTATTACAGAAAGCCCAAGGTAGTTAGAGTTTCATTTTTTCTTGCATAAGGAAGTTCAAACGATATATTTTTGCATCCGACATTTGATATTCTAGAATTTTGATTTTTAGTTCTAGAAAATTTACTGATAAGAGCAAGGTACAGCATATCACGTGATACAAGCTTACAGTGGTGTTCACAAATTATTTTGGTATTGGAATCGATGCACAAGGATCTNTTTTGAGTGTCAACCATGGACAAAACACTTTCCTAAAAACTGGCTATTTTCAAATTTTAATTGACGCAATAGGTCGCATTTAATTTTTTTAGAGGTAAAAGATTGGAAAAAAATCTCAAAAAATCAACCCTCCGTAAAATTTGAACAAAATTTCCAAAAAAAAAATAAGTCACTTTTTTGAAATCCTTGCAAAATTCTTTATAATGTATTCGAAGGAGACAATTCTACGATGGTTTTTTTGCATATTTTAGATGATTTTAAATATGCAGTCACCTATATATAGGTGTTGTGCTCACACGGGTTAAAGGGGGTACCTTGAAAGGCCAATTTCACAATTTTTAAAAGACTGAAAAATCTCCTCAAAACGAGCAAAATTGGAAAAATTGAATTCGATATAGGGTTAAGTGACCAATGCACGTTACATGAAGCTGCTTAAAATTTTTGAAAATGACCGGAAACCAGTTTTTGAGAAAAATATACCGGTTCTTAGCGAAATTTACCGGTTTTAGAATGAACTATTAATTTATGCATATCAGAAAAAAAGCTTAAGAAATTCCAAGTTGGACGATTTAAAAATTGCTTTGAAAACCATAAAAATCGTCAATATATTTGATTATAATAAGATAAAGTATGTTATTTTTGAATCATCTGACCTTCATTAAAATTGACTCATTTTGTAATGAAATACAATTTTTTTTGATATCATTCAATTTCAAACGTTTAACAGAGTGATGTATATGTCGAAACACCGGTTTACTCATAATCGGTGCAAAGTGAATTTACTTGAAATCATGAATATCCCTTTTCGAAGAAGATAGATATTTTCCAGTTTGGTCTAGTATATTGGTACTACTTAACGTACATAATGTACTAGACAAAACTAGAAAATATCTATCTTCCTCGTAAAGGGATATTGTCCGAAAATAATGTTTGTTCAAAATTAAAAACTACATTTAAGGAAAGAAATGAATAAAAAGAATCTTTTACACTTGTTTTACTTTTATCTTGACACATGAAATAATCATAAATTTTGAAAAATTTATGTCTGGAACTCTGAACCATTTTGAATAAAATTATTTTGATTTTTATTGATCCCATACAAAATTTATAGTTGATGTACAAAATGTTATTAATTTATTTATACCATTTTTTGTGATTCGCGACCTGTATAAATTGTGTTTTGAAAATTCAAATTCTGTACAAACAATACGTAACTTGTCCGAAAATAAACATTTTGACCAAAAAATGAAAATTTTGATAAAAAAATGAAAATTTCGTTCAAAAAATATGGATTGTGTTGAAAAACTTTGTATTTTCTTTCAAATTAAAAAATAAAGTTAGAAAAAAAAGCGATTTTGGACACCTCGGAGTTAAAAATAAAAAAATATTATTCAAATTCTCATCTGTCTAGGTATTGACAAATTTTGTGTCAAAATTTCAAACATTTTTGATAACTCGAAAAAATCGCAAAAACACCCTACTCATTACGTTTTATGATTTTGACGATGACGAAGAAAAGTCCAAGTTCAACAAATTATGGTTTTCCAGGTTTCTCTTATTGTGTCGCCATTGTGTTTTGAAGCACAGATTCTGTGCCACAGAAACCAAAAACATTATGAGAAAGTAGATTTTAACCAGCTGCATATCCAAAATAACCCAAAAAGGTTTTTATTTATAATTTTAATAATTTTGGTGACATTCAAAAATTTCTTATCATCCTAGAAATGCATCATTCGGGTGCATTGTGTTGTAATATGTACTAAAACAGCGTAAAGGCATACTAGCTTGATAATTTTTATTCTTAATAACAAACCTATACTTATTTTTCTTGGTGAGATTAATATTCCATGGATACAAGTGAAATGCATAATTAGGATGCAATTTTCAGTTGTTATCAGTTGAAAAACGAAAGTTCTCAGATCACCTTGAAAATGCTTGAAGTTACTATTCTTAGGCAGAACAATGTGATGCAGAGGATCCCAGGGGGATCCCACAAAATCTCAAATGAAATTTTATTTCATTTTTAACTCCATTTTTAACCCACTCATCGATTCCAAATTTGATTGCAATCCCGAATCTTGGATTTTTTTTAATTTGAGTCATTATTCGAAAAAATTAGGTATCAAATCAAAAAAGCCAATCATCAATTGCAAATTTTGTTGTGAATTCGAATCTGCAATTTTTGCTGAAAAAATTGAAATTGGAGCATTGATTGTCCGACCACTTCCAGACTTCAATAACCAATTTAGCTGAATACAATAATAATACAAAAAAATTGAAAAATGACTCAATTTCGGTCCTCACGTGGTCAAATTTCGAAATTTTGCAATCAAATTTGGAATCGATGAGGACGATTCGAAATAAGAAATTTCAAAAGTTAAAAATCGGTTTCAATGTGTTTAAGCTAACTTGTGGAGAATTTTTTTCTGGTCATTTTAAGACGTAGGATTTTTATTGGTTTTGAGATTTTCTCAAAAAAAACTGTTTAAAGGTGCGAAAAGTGACTTTTTAGTCCGCGGGTTATCACGGGAGTTAAAATAACGGTATCAAAATAAAATAGCTGACTCGACAGCGAAGGGTTTTCCTACAGAAGGATAATTTTTTGCAACGTTATCGGATGCACCAGCTGGTCAAAATTGACCGGTAAGTTAACCACCGGACGCGGAAGTGATATTTCAATAATTCACATGTACCAAAAGATGCGATTATCGTTTTTTTTTGAAAACGGTATTAATAACTAGAGGTCATAAGTGACCGCAAGGTGGCCCCAGCGGGAATTTATATCCTAAGTTTGAAAAAAACCTCAAAACCAAAAAAAATCCCTATTCTGTTAAAATGAACAGAAAAAAAATTCTTTACAAGATAGATATAAAAACATCGATACCCATTTATACTTTTGAAATTTCTTATTTCAAATCGTCCTGAGTGGGTTAGACGACTCTACATCATGTATTTTGTAATATGACCCAGATGAATTTTTTGCGTTTTTTATTAAATTTTTAACCGTGCCAGTATATTTTTAAAATTTTCTGCCTTTTCATCATTTCACGATGTTATTTTCAGTTAATGTGTGGAAATAAAGGTTAAGGGTATCCTGGTCCAAATTGACATATCGGATAAAATATTAGCGAAACACGGCTTCAAGATATTATTCAGATTAGTCAGTTTGTAGAACTAGCTTCAACTTGCGAAAAAATTTGCCAAACTTTTTGGTATGACCACACCTTCACACATAAGGGCACAAGAGCAACAACCAAAAACGGAAAATCTATCTCCTCCCAGGTTTTATTTAGAATGAACACAAATTTTAACATAACCTGTATAATTAGTAACAAAACTTTGGAGTGAGCTGATAAGTGCATATTATTCTAGAATAGTGAAAACCGCCAAAATACCGGTTTTGGACTTTTCATCGGAAAATCTATTCTCCTAGGTTAAATTAGGAATTTACTCAAATTTTCAAAAGCTAGCTCTAAACAACAGAAACTTTGTAGGTGGGTTTTTGTCAAATTTCGCCCAAACAAAAAATAGAATTTTTCAGGTCACGTGAAAAATTTCGAAGAAAATGGTGCTTCGATTTTTCGAAAGTAGGGCCTTCAAAAAAAAAGCTGAGGAAACACTGAAGAGAAAGTTGGTTTACGTCAAGCCAAAATTTCGAAGTTTTAGAGGTCAAATTGAAACAAACGTTATTTTTCAACTTAATTTTGTAAAAAATACTCGGAAAAAATCGAAAAAATTTCAAATTTTTTTTTGTTCTTATTTGGGTCGTTTTGTGCTTTTAAAAGATCAACGATTGATTTGGTGCATTTTTATGGCATAATAACTGCAGAAAATGTAGGAACCGGGATACCCTTAACCATTTGAAAATTTTGTAAGTTCAAATAATCCCATGCCAATATGGTATGATATCCCGCTTACCCATCACCTTACTAGAATTCATTTGTCCCTAAAAACTTAAGTAATTTTTTTAATGACTCACGAATTCCCACCTTACGTTTCTGTCGCTCGAAAAGTTTTCTCTTAAAAAGTAGGGTGTTCAAAGTTAACTATATTTTCCTAAAGGAACTCCCTATTCAATTCCTGATGTTTCATTATCAAAATATTTTATTTTTTATATTTACTGACAATTTCCTAAGCTTGGTTTCTAAGGTCTGTAAATGAGCATGTCCCAGTCCACAGTATTCGATCGGATTAAAGCTTACGTCCAATATCTAAACAAGTTGAAAAAAATTAGTAAATAATAAATAAAAATTAGTAAATAAATTTTCATTCCCCACCCATTTTCCCCATGAAAAAAAGTTGAGTAATAACAAACAGTGACCCTACACCTCCTTATTCGCCACTCTTCAAAAAAGTAATCTCAGATTTGCATAGCTTAACGGGTGGTGTTTTTTGCGTTGTTTTGGCAGGCGATCTCATTAGCTGGAAAGGGACAAATTTTGCACTTACTTGAAGGCCTTGTGTATACCGAAATAGATTCACTGGGAATTGTTTGATCTTATTCTCGCTTAAAACGATTTTCCAAATTTTGAGATTTCGCGAAAATGTATCTTCTTTCAGCTCCACTATTTCGTTGTTTGAGGCATTAAGACGCTGAGCGCAAAGTTGTAACACACTTTTTAAGAACTTTGATAATTTTCCATGCAAAACTGAGCATACTTTTTGCTCCGAAAAAAGCTTCAATGCATATATTCAAAGTGCTCACCTTTTATTAGCGATATCATAAATGTTAGCTAAAAATTCTCAATTCAAATTTTCAAAAGTTAAAGAATTCTCTTAATTTCTCAAAAATTTCTTAATACACCACAATTTTCTAGGACTATAATAAGCGCAAAGTTGTAACAGAGTATAAACAACTGATTTATAAAATGCTGTGAATTGACGATAAATTTAATTTTCACACAAATTGTGATGCAGTTTTTAGATCTAATGTTTAACCCTAACATCATGTCAGGTTTAAGATGTTGGGGGTTAAAGAGGGTTGTGAGTGTAAAATGCAATCGGATTGTAAGAAATTCGAAAATGGGATAACATTTTCAGTAATGCCATGAGAATGAAAAGGAAATTTATATTTTATTTTTCTTTATTGCTAACGTTTTCGATAACTATATCATTTTCAGACAAAATTTTTTAACTTAAGGGGGTAGGTGTCGGTTTTTTTGTAGCCTTATAAGAATTAATTATGATAAATTAATATCGGTTTATGACTAAAGTTGACCCAAGAATCTCGTGGTGGCAATCATTTTTTCAAAACATTCTAGAACAAATCTAGAATTTCAAATCGAATATTTTTTTGCATTAAAACTGGTATTCTACCATGATATGAACATTTTATAGTGGAATATGACCCGCCTAAACGATGCATGACATTAAGTTGAAATACAGAACAATTCATAAGTCAGAGTTCATTTTAATCTAGAATTTCAAGAAGTTTTGATGTACAATTTTGGGCTAATGAAAAAAAAAAAAAAGAAGCCCACTTTTCAAAATAATTTAAAGTATTTCTGGGTGTTGACTTGAAAGTTCAAATCTGATCTAAACATTCGTATAGGATTACCCGCCCTTAGAGTACAAATCTAAATATTTGATGAACCAACAACGCAAGATATTAGCACCCAATCAAAACCCTTGATTGCGGAATGGCCGATTTCATTGGCCATATTAAGAAAGGATCAACCAATCAAATGCTCAGATTTTGCATTTTTCAAATATTTAGGATTTGTACTCTGAGGGCGGGATCCATATAGTATGCTCAGATTGAGACGGTCAAACAAACTCCGAAATTTTTTTTGTATGATAGAAAAAAATGTGATATTTTTATATGTTCATGTGATAGAGTGACCGTTGTCAACTGGAGATATCACTGTGAAATAATTGGATTATAAATATAAATGAATAATTAACGTTTGTTTCATTCAGCATCATCAGAATTATTAAAATTACAGTTTGAATTGAAGTTATATATATGCATCATGTAAATGTACATTAATAATAGAGAAAGAAAATCAAGCTCTAAGAAACATACTCCGCATTTGTTGTTAAATAATTCAAGCAAATTTTATTTCCAATCGAACCCTGAATTATAGAGCTAAAATTACAATTTTCTTTGAGATCCCCATAAACTATCGGTAAGGAGAATTCCTGAGAAATTTGGCCAAAATCAATATCTCGGTATCATATAAAAAATATCGCAAAGGGCGTCAGAATAGCGCTAAAAAATTTGTATGATTTTTTTCGAAAAATGCTCTTTTACCCTTGAAACCGACATTTTTGTTCCAATTTTGATAAAATAGTCAAAAACACGGTTATCAATTTAAAAAAAAAAAATTCTCGATTTTAAAAAAAAATAAATTGTTAGTCAATACGAATCACATTTACATAAGAAGTTATAATTACACTTTCTGAAACTATGTTTAAAAACTCAAAAAAATATTTTGGTGCTACCGCCATAGGTGTCAATTTTTTCAAAGTCAAAATTTTTCTTTGAGGTCAACTTTATATACTTCCCAACAATCATCAAGATACTATCAATACTTCTATTTTTCAATCCTAGAATTCTCCTAAGTATGGGCCATAGTTTTAAACTCACACTTCCTGAATATGTTTTCAATTTACTTGAAATTATTGAGCATCGAAAGCTAGTAAAACGAGGACAAAGAACCCAATTAAACCTCGATTGTTTAATTTCGCATACAATCCTCCAAGAACTTTTCACTTATTTCTGTTACAATGAAATTGGTTGCTATCGAAACTTCAACTAAAAAAGGTTTGATAAAAAAATAATATCATTTATTCCTGTAAACTAACGCTTTAAGGAGGTCCCAACAGCATGAAACACCTCAAATAAATTATTTTGAAATTTCGTAAAAATACTATTTTGGACCTTTATCAAATAAACTGAAATTACCAATTCAATAGTGTAATCTGTTAGCCCTGGGATAACTCGAAATGTTTATCAACGTTCAATAATTTTTTCATCTGTTCTTTTCGCTAAATTGAACACTAACTAGGGCGCGCGGGGACTCTATCTGATGTTTCTCTTTGTTTCGAACAAAAAAATTATTTATTTTTTCTCACAATGAATCAGAATGTTTGTTGATTCAATATTGACAAAAACCTAAACTTATTACTTATTAACCCTTGTGAGCACAGAGTCACAAGGTGGCTCAAGCATACCTGAAATCATTCAAAAAAGGCAAAAAACGGGATCGTAGAATCTTTTCTTTCCAACACATTAAATGAATTTGATTCGGTTTTCAAAAATAATGAAATTTTCGAATGTTTTGTTCCAGTATTACGAGGTGTTGATTTATTAGGATTTTTGCCTATGTTTCACTTCCTGAAAAATTATTCTCGGAACTAGACATAAAATACGAATGTGAGATTACCCAGTTTTTAGGAAAGTGTTTTGTGCATGCATGCACAGTCGAAATACAAATTTATTGGTATCTAGGGGCAGATATTTTTTCGGAAGTGAAATTTATAAATTTTCAACTTCAAGTATCCCATGAAAAAATGTAATATTATAAAGTGAATTTAAGCAATCAAAAATTGTCCAGAGTTGTATTCCTTACCATATATATGTACTTGAAAAATATAAAAAGTGTAATCATCTGCTTTATGGGAAAAATACACATTTTTTATCAAAAATCATGATATTTCCATCAAAATTTTTGACTATTTATATTACTTTTGATTTATGAGATATAAATCAATTTCCGACAGAAATGTAACTTGTAAAGACAACTTGACCGTGTATCACGTGATATGGTATACTGCTTTTCTCACTATATTTTCTAGAACTAAAAAATGAAATTCCAGAATATAAAATGTCGGATGCGAATAAATTACCTTTCACTTCTTACTGCAGAAAAAATTGAAATTCCAACTGCCTTAAGCTTTCTATAAACAACATTCATAGTAGAGCCACAATTGTGGCTCTGGTGCCTTGGCGGTTTTTTAAACAACCAAAAAATAAACCTAAAGATGACCCTAATTTTTCAAAATTTTGACTATTTTTTTCAAAATTTTAAACTTGCGCGCCTTTAGAATAGAACTGAGAAACAATTTTGAAAATTTTGCTTCCACACTAGTTTACTTACACGATTTTTTTTATGTGACTGATTAGACGTAAGGTTTTACCCTAGCTAATAGTGATTTTATTGCTTTGTTGATTTTTTCGAGATATACAAATGCAAAAACAAATTAAATAAAAACTCAAAGCGCTGAAAATTTTAGGGCGACAGAATCTAAGTTTTTGAGAAAATTTTAAAGTTCGAAAAACAAAAATTAAAATTTCGGCCTTACAGTAGTTTGCTACTGCAGCTTTACATAATCTCAATAATTTTCAACTTTTTATCGTTTTTTTAAGGCGCTGAAAATTTTTTAAGATTTGAAATCACCGGTTTAAATTCGGTTTACTGGTAAAATGCCATTTAGTAGAATTCTCAAAATCGTATGACTTGCAGCCGAGGTTTTGATTATCACAGCCATACTAGATAGGAGTTCGTAGCTCTTACCGTTTTTCTGTAAAAGACCTTCTGTATAATATACAGTGTATATCAAAGATAACTTGATTGAGAAAATTTATTTTACATAAAAAACGGTATTAAGTATTATGTCTAACTAGACGATTACTTTTTCTTTCAAATCAATAATTACGAATCAGTAAAACTTTTCAATGATAAGGTAAAAGTAGCATTTTCCTACAAAATATTTTTCGCTCCAGGAATTATCGGATTCAAACTTCAAATCTTTCCGCCTTAGTCCACAGCCCTATTTTTATCAAACAAGCAAAAACACACCGAATAATGATATGAAGGGGCTAGTACGTGTATTATGGCTAAATTTTCAAGGAGGGTACCCATTTTTCTGATGATATATCGCTGTTTTATTCCGGATGAGACGCGACTAAGCGCATATCGTGAGATGGGCACTTTTTTATTTGTTAACCCTCAGAGTCATTTTGAACAGAAACGTCCAAATTTATTTTAAGCAACTAAAAAAAACATTCATTTCCTCAAAATATTTCTTAATTTTATTCTTCTGAAAGTTGGCAATTATCTTTTCAAAATTAAAATTTATCTACGTTGATTAGCTTTCAAAATAAGATTTTTAAAAAATATCGAAATTTTGCTGAGTTAACTGATGAGGTCGGTGTTTTTTATATGATTTATCCGCAAAACTTGAAGGATAATTAGTAGACGTTTTCAAGCCTAATTATGAAATTTTATCTAAATTAAGAAAATCAACGCTTAAGACCAAAAAACAAAATTTTATTACTCTTAGTGATATCAAATATATTTAAAAAAAATTGGACGAAAACTGCGAAATTTTTGTGTTTTGTAATGCTGAGGGTTAAAATAAATGGTAAACAACTTATTTCCTGAAGGTTCGGAAATTGTGACACAAACCGCTTCAGCTCGAGTCCATCAAGGAGATTATTATCTATATTTAAGACTTCGACATCGGTCCTGCTAATCGTGGTGTGAGGGTTTGCGTGAGTTTCGACTTCGACCTAGAATATTGGGAAATTAATGATAGAAATTTTGAAATAAAAATGCGCTAAATTGGGTTGGTACTATTCATATATCTTAAGGGGGTAGAAGTCGTAAAAATGTACCGTTGCACTCGACTTTATCAGAATACAAAACTGCTTCGAAACTTTTGAGAATAGCCATTTGGTAGATCTATCC
>SCLH01000206.1:268257-345208 GCA_004367855.1 Oikopleura vanhoeffeni
AGCAAGTTCTAGAACACCTGGTCTAAATTTCAAAGTACTACTCCTCTTAGAGCTCGCATACGATTTCACTCAAACTTGGCATAAACCATGGAAACACTTATGGTTGTAATTTGATGAATTGGATTTTTGAATTTCCGATTAGTTTTTTCTAAAACTGCGAAAAACTGTCTAATTTCATGGTTTTCGCTCTTTAAAGTACTAATCTTCCTAGGTTACATTTCAGAATGCAGTATAAATTTGGGAAAAGATGGAGAAATATGTTTCTGTTATTTTGATTAAGCAGAATTTTGAATTGTTTTGTTCAATTCTAGAAATTTGCATTTAAGTAAACCGGAAGTGAAAACTCGAAAATTAAAGTCGTCGGATTTAGTCAAAAGTACCATCAAATTAAAGCTTGGGTGATGCCGAGAAGAAAATCTGCTTACAACTTTTGATATTTTGAGTTTTTCTGGTTCCAATGTTTTCCAAAACAAATTACTCAGAAAAATTCTCAAAAAATGAAAATTTCGAACTTTTGTTTTATTTTTTTTATTTTTTCAATAATTTTATGCTTTCTAGGTGTTCCCTAGCAATGTCTTGCTATTTTTACACCCAAATTACCCTAAAAAAAGTACGACCGCTACCCCTTAAATCCGGGAAGAGTGCCCATTTTAAGTAAATCATACTGAAATTTTGGCTTGATTTACTAAAAATGGGCCCTCATCCCAGATTCAAGATATATCCCTTATTCACACTTTCCGGAATATCTCGGTCCTACTACTAAAAACACATTACGTTTACTATACACGGCCGGGATATTCCGGAAAGTGTGCATAGGGGATATGATATTCAAAATGATGGTGCTGTGTTTGATCTCAATTGAACTCACAAAACTTCTTAAAAGCCAAAGCGCATAAATTCGAAGCTGTTTGGGTAGAAAACCAATATCCCGCTGGCATTCGCAACATTGAAAATGTGCAAGCAGAATAAGAGTTGCAACTTGCAAGTTAAAAATAAATTACTTTTATACTAAGGGGGTATCCAACGGGGGCCATATCATGAGACTCAGAATTTCTGAGTCAGAAGTGATAAAAACCTAATTTTGAATTTCAACAAAAAAAAAGCTAATGACAAAAAATCACAAAGTTTGAATTTTTTACCAAAAAAGGTTTTGGAATTTTTTTCCAAATGCACATTTTTGACGAATTTGACGATAACTGAAGTTTGAGCGCGTCTAAAAGCCTAAATAAAAGAGATTTGACAAAAAAAGCTCATGCGTCTAAGCTTTGCACACTTTCAAAGCAGTGCTTTTTAAGAAAAAAAAATCTGATGTTCGTTTACTAGATGTATTGATATTCGCAACCATGTGCCAAAACACTCATTTTTTTGGAAATTATGTTAAATTTCATGAAAAACCAGCTCGCAAAGTTGTTAAAAAATCCTCGTTAAAAGAGAATTTTGTTATTCAAGATCTAGATGATGTTTCGAAAAATGGAAAAAATGACTTTTTGGACCGGTACACTAACCGGTACGGTCATCAAAAAAAATTTTACGACATTTTTTGAAAATCTCCATTCGCTTGCAAATTGTTCAGAAATAATGACTCAAGCAAAAATGTTCTAACAAAATATCTGCAGTGGTAAATGTGACTTACCATGCCATCTTTATTGATAGCCCAGGATAGTGTTGTACTCTTCATGCCCTCGTTTCCTGTGCAACTTAGTCGCTTGTCTGGTGCAACCCAATGGCATCGTCCTAAATAAAGACAATGAATTATAGACTATAATTTAGAGTCGGTTTCTAGTGTACCCATTTGGGTACGATAAGCACGCCCGTGTTTTCCATACCCAAATTGGTCTGCATTAATTTGTTTTATTTAGGTCAATTTGGGTACGGAAAGCATGGGCGTGCTTAGCGTACCCAAATTGGTCTGAATGAAAAATATGTTGTGAAAAACGCAACGTCATGATTATGCGTAGGGTGGTTGATTATGCGTAGGGTGGTTGAGGAATTTCAACGACTGCACTGGAGCACAGTGAATCACTGTCAGTAATAGGAATAACTTATGCCGTATAAGTGGGGTCAGTACCGGGAGACTTATCTGCAAAACTAAATCCCGCAGTACAGATTATTTGAGTTTATGGGGCTAAACTTTCTCAAAAAGAATGATTCCAACCATGAAAAAATTTCGGAGCCTCCAAGTGGTCACAATTTGAGTATGAAAAAACAACCTTTCGGGCTTTGAAACGCGCTATACAATTGATTTATTATTGTTTTTTTGTTTTTATTATACCGATCGCGTTACAAAAACTCCGTACTGATGAATTTAGTTTTGCAGATAAGTCTCCCAGTACTGACCCTACTTATGCAACAGTTATGCCTATCACTGTGCTCCAGTGCAGTCGGTTGAATTCCTCAACTACTCTAATGACGCATAATCATGACGTTGCGTTTTTCACAACATATTTTTCATTCAGACCAATTTGGGTACGCTTAGCACTCCCGTGCTTTCCGTACCCAAATTGACCTAAATAAAAAAAGCTTAATGCAGACCAATTTGGGTACGGAAAGCACGACCCCATAATTTATAGTTAATTATAATTAGCTGACTGAATTATTTGTTATATGCATTTTTCGTGACTCTAAATTTTTGAAGTCTGATTTATTTTGTAAAACTTAATTATTCTGAAAAATCTTGACAATGAATTAGTGAATTCGAAAATTGAAGATACCAATAAAAATGGTAAATTATACAGTTACGGCGATATTGGCACATTTGGCGATATGGGGACAGAAATAAATTTTTTGTTTAAAAAATAAAAAACGCGTAGGCGTTCGAAATGACGTCATATTTCAACATAATAAACATCATAAAGTTGAAAAGAGTAAATTTGGGAAATTCAATCATGAGAATGACGTCATTCATGACGCCCCCGAAGTAATTTGTATGAATCTCAAAAAACCGGCGATATTGGGCATTTTCGGCGATATTGGCACATTCGGCGATATTGCCACTGAAAGTATTTTAGGTAAAAATCGTGAAATTTCGTAGGTTTTTTCGGCGATATTGGGCTCTCTGTAGTCAATAACTTAATCTTCGTCACACAGTCGAAAACCAAAAAAATGGAGTATGCTTTCATTCCTTTAGGAGAGCAATCATTCCTTTAGGAGACCAAATTTCAGAGCATAACTCTCCGCTTAGGTAATTTAAAATGAAACTAAATATTTGTCAAGTATTACTGGGGTTGCTGTTGTAAAAAACAAGCAAATTTACAGCACTTCAAAGTAGCCACAACCTTACAACTATGCCGTAACTCACGGCCCGTAAGGCATTGAATTTAAATATTAAATGAAGATTCTTTATGTTACTAAAACCCATAAGAATTCCTGGTAACTAAATATTGAGTTGTTTTTACTCTCCGATTCTTAATAACTTCCGAAATTTGTAACTTATTTGAACAAAACTCTCAGGAATTGTGGAAAAAACACTGAATTTCAGAGTGATTATCTTTGATTTGACATGGTTGTGGTCAATCGCTGAAAAATAACACAAAATTATTGTTAATAATACAAATTTTCAGCAGGCTTTGAACAAAATGCAAATAATAGATATACGAAATTTAAATTTAGTATTGACAATGTTTCACTGAAGCACATTTACAAAAAAAACGGAAATTGTATGGAATAAGTCAAGTTCAATCTGGCATGCAGGTTGCATGATCCAGCATGCTATGAAAATAGCAAATTCTAAGATAATTTTTTTAGACGCAGAAGATGTGACTGCGCCACCACAGACGAACCTCATGAGATATCACAAAACGTTTTTTTTCATAAATTATGAATCATTATGAATTTAAACTTAAAACTAAAAAAGCTTAGGTATAATTTTTTTCAGAAAATAGTCTATCATTCATAACTGGACAAATGTTATTTACTCAATTATTGAGAAATATTACTATTGGAATAGTTTGAATTGGAGTGAATAATTATGATGCTTGTTTTAGACATTCGTATTTTTTATAAAATATAAAATTTTTATTTTTTAAAGAATTCATTTAAGGGGGTGGCATCGATCCGGAAGATTGGTAAATTTTTTCAGAGCGATATATAAAAGAAAAAAATGTGAAAATTTATTTTTTTATTTTTTTTCATCAATTAAAGTGTTTATTCTTGCAAACGTCTATATTTTTAATTTCTTAACATGACTAATTAGCTGGTAAAATTAAAAAAAACACTTTTCACTGTACATCCATTTCCAACTTAACCCGACCATAGAATTTTTTTTGAAGACGATATTAATAAACTTCAGACACTGTTGGGTGTAATGCGCTAAAAATTTCGTTTTTTACGTTGCGCATTAAAAATTTTTCTTGATATGAAAGTTTTTATCCATGAAAAATGGTCAAAAATGCCAAAAAGTAGAGAAAAACAACTTTTTTTTCGATAAAAATTGACCTTCAATTGCGTTTTGATATCAAAAATTTTTCTTACTATCTAAAGAAATGGCGCCTATCACACCCAGAATTTTATTGGAAATTTTTACTAGTAAATTTTTTTTTAAAATATAGTGCCAAATGGCACTTATCGAGTGTACAGCCGAGTGTTAAAACTCATTAGTTGACATAAGGATATTTAATAGATACAAAACAATTAAACAAGTGATTTTACCTGATTTTTTTTAAGAATTCGAAAAACAACAAATTGAAAATTTTGAACATGATTTGCGGAAAATTTTCATAATATTTCTATAAAATTCGACAGAAGATGAAAAATAAAGATTTATGATTTTTCAAACGGCTGTCAGAAAATATGTAGACATGCATGAAAAAGTCAAGTGGCTATTTTTTGGATTTTATTTACAAATTTCAAAAAACAATCAGAAAAATTTTGGACAAATAATACGGAATTTCATAAGCTTTGATTTTTTTTGGAATTTACGAATTCAAAATTAAGTTCGGACTCATCTTTCCTATAATAGACAAAATATTTTTATAAGTAGATGCACATTTATTCTGGTTCAGCTAACGATGATAAGCAAAAAAGTTAAACAGCTAATTAATTTCGTAGTGAATTGACTCCAGTCTGCCGAGTCGATGCTACCCCCTTAAGTGACTGACATGTTATGATATTAATCTGCTTTTTTAATTTTTCATCTGCCGTCAAAATTAAATGGCTCCATGGTTTTACATTTTAAGAAACTTTTGAAATACAAATTTCAAGCAATCTCACTCACTGAATGGTGTTTTGATCGTAATAAAATCAGTTTCTCTTTTCTCTTCCAAACTTCCCCCCAAAGATGCAGCCACACTCATTGTTATCTCATTTTTCCCATTTGGTTCATCCATTTTGAAACTATTAGTTTTCAAAAATTGATCTCTTCTCAACATTGGAAGATCGTCGTCAGATTCCATTTTAAATCGATATCCTTCAGCAACAGTTTCAAGTCCTTCAAATTTCACTGCTATTTTGCCATCTCGCTCGGCTTGAATATCTTGCAAGCGGTTAAAATTTGTTCAACATTAAAAATGCAGTGGAAAATCACATAAAATTCTATAGGAATAGTTTTAACCCTCCGAGGCATAGAGCCTTTTGAAAGGCTCAAGCCACTTTAAATCAGCCAAAAATGATAGAAAAAATGATCGCAGAAACTTTTCTTGATTATAAATTTTAAAATTCAACAATGTTAATCTTAAAATATCACCTAAAATGTTTTCGGATAATAGGTTCAAATTTTATGACGAGTTGATTGAAAGGCGATTTTTCGATCATTCCAGCCATACTAGATAGAAGTTTGTAGCTCCCACCGTATTTCTGTGAAAGACATTCAAAAACACCTTTCATACCGTTGGGAACCCCTTTAAGTCTTACTTCCGAAAAAATAATTTTTGACCCAAATTTGGAATTAAAATTTAAAATAAGCCATTCTGGACATATCTGGAGCAAAAATATTTCTTTTGGAGTAAAATTTCAAAATATCTTATTTCGATATTAGTATGGATAAAATGATGTGTTTTGAAAAAATATTTAATTTATGAAAATCATGCCAGATTGGTACTCTTATACCATATTTGCTTTATTATTGTAAAAATCATCAAATAATTCCATTTAATCGAGAAAACTAACAATTTTTTCCTAAAAAACGTGATTTTTTCATGAATATTTTAAACTTATTTAAAAATATTTTTTGATTCCCTACAGATATACTCAATCAGACAAAAAAATTGAGTAGAACAGAGCACTGCGCATTTATTGGGATAAAAATACATTTCCTGGAGCCTACCATGAGGTAGTATTACGTGGTTTTATTAACATTGCTTTTCAAAAAAAAATTTCTAGAATCAAACATAAAATTTTTAGGATATGAATTTTTGTTTCGAAAGTTTAGCTCTTCAACTTGATTATAAAGAAAAAATTGAAGGTTGATCTCATAAGAGTTTTCTGTAAACAGCGCTCAAAGTAAAGCCTCTTGAAAGGCTTTCGTGCCTCGGCGGATCTTTTTTTTCTATGCTTCGAAGGTTTAAGGAATTGACATAGTTGTTTCAGATCTTAGAAAACAATTTTAATTACACGACTTTTAAAAAATAATAAAATGTCATTCGACGAAATATTGTCAGTGATTTAAGTGAAAAAAGATGAAAATAAATATTTATACTTCAATTCATCAAAAGCTTCAGGGCCGACCTCGGCACTCACTGGCTTGGCTTGAGTCAAGCCAATCCAGAGAGATTTTGACTAGAGTCAAGCCAAGCCAACGATTTTTTTGTCTGGTGGAGCCAAGCCAACGAAATTTTTTTCCTGGTGAAGCCAAGCCAACAATTTTTTTGTCTGGTCAAGCCAAGCCAGAAAAATACCTCTGGCTTGCCGAGGTCTGCTTCAGGGTTCCAAAAACTGAATTGTATGGTATCCAGTGGGGACCCGGCTGAGGAGTAAAAATTAAAAACTGCATCGTATTGTGTTGGAAAAAACGATACGATGCAATTATACCGATCTCTGCGATTAACTATAGTCTAACCTTAATACTATATTTTTCTCGTTTTTTTCAATTGTTGTGAAATTTTAAGTTGAAATCTATCAAATGCGATTTAGTGCGTCCGCAGTCACATACCATTAGCGAATCCAGACATTTGTGAAAAAATTGAAATGAGCCAGTCTGTCCCATTTTTACGTAGATTTCAAAGATATTTTCAGAAAAAAAATTCGACATCAGAATTTCTCAAAAAATCCTCAATGCTGATTGGCCAAAAAATCAACTTATCATATTTGAGGATTTTCACATCTATAATTGTTCACTTTGACGAGCTGATTCCGAAAAACTACTAAAAAAATACTTTGTCAACTCATTTCTTCAGGAAATCGACTTTGAAAATTTTCGAATTTCGAAAAAACGTATATTTTTGGACTAAAACTGTCCTGCTGAAGTCAAAAGTGATTGCTTACAGGTGTCCTTCTAGTCATCAGTAGTCCTTGGTACTGCGGTTATTTTGAAGGTACCTTGAAATTTTTTGGAGTTGATGCTCGACTTTAATGAACAAAATAAAACAAATTTTTGAATTCTAAGTGTTTTTTTCAGTTTTTATAAAAAAATAGGAATTTGTTCAAAGTAAACTTTTTTTTCACATTCATTATTGCTCTCCTTGACAAGTTTATTCCGAAAAACTACTAAACAAAATACTTTGTCAACTTATTTCTCCAGGAAATCCACTTTGAAAGCTTTCAAATTTCGAAAAAACGTATATTTTTGGACTAAATCTGTCCTGCTGACGTCAAAAGTGATTGCTTACAGGTTTCTTTTCATAGTTTATAGTCCTCGGTACTGCGGTTATTTTGAGGGTACTTTTAAATTTTTTGGAGTTGGTGCTCGACTTTAATGAATAAAATCAAATCAATTTTCGAATTTTTAGTGTTTCTTTTCAATTTTTATAAAAAAGTAGTAATTCAAAGTAAACTTTTTTCACATTTATTATTGTTTTTCTTGACAAATTGATTCTGAAAAACGACTAAAATAAATATTTTGTCGACTTATTTCTCCTGGAAATCGACTTTGGAAATTTTAAAAATTCGAAAAAACCTATATTTTTGGACTAAATCTGTCCTGCGTTACGTCCAAAGTGATTGCTTTCCGGTTTTTTCTGATCATTTATAGCTCTCGGTACTGCGGTTATTTTGAAGGTACTTTGAAAATTTTCGGAGTTGGTGCTCGAGTTTAATGAATAAAATATTTTTTTAATTTTTGAGTGTTTTCTTTCAATTTAAAAAAAAATGGTGCGAAGTTCTTTTTCATAATATTTCGATTTGAGACCTTGGCGTTCACAAGAAATAAAATCTTAATTGTTAGAAACTTGAAACTATGTTGACTCAGAATCAATTATAGAAAATTTAATATGACACCATATTGTTAGGTTAAACCGAATACTCAATTAATTAAATTGGTTATTTGAGAAGAATAAATCAGATCCACGAGCGCTTTGCAGGAGATCGTCGGAAGTGTTTTTTTTTACCTGGAGTTGCGTCATTTTGAAATTTAAAACAGCAAAGAAGTCACCGAAAAGTTATTGTTTTGTTTATTTAAAATCAAACCTTTTCTTTAAATTTAGCTGAAATTTTTATTATACAATGTATATCAAAATTTTAAACTTTGTTTGAAATTTCAAATTTGCTTTTCAAAAAAAGATAATTTGCAAAATTAGATTTTTTAAATTTGTAAACTTTCTAAGATAGTAAACCTTTTTTTTAAGTTCAAACAAAAAGGTTTGAAAATCGAAACTTGTTCTCGAAAATTCAAGAACTTTGATTAAAATTTGAAAACCTATTTCAAAATCACATTAATTCTGTTTTAAATTATACAAAAATAAGATAAAATTTGGATATTTTCTTTGACTTTTTTCAAATTTTCTCAATATTTTTAATATTTTCTTAAAATTTCTTCAAATTTTCATTAAATTTATTTAAATTTTGTTCAAATTTTTTATAGAATTTTCTAAAAAATTTAATGAAATCAATTTAAAATTTAAATTTTTTCAAAACAAGTTAAAATTTTATAGAACAATAAGAAAAAAATTATGGAAAAATAATTTTTTTAAAATCATTTTTAAAATTTAAGAAAATTTGCAAATTCATAAGAGAAAAATGATAATGTTTTGTAAACTTTCATATTTAAAAACAAATTCGGAACCTTTTAAAAAATTTCAAATTTTAGAAATTACTGGTTGAGTCATTTGTTCTGTATGGTTTTAGCTAGACAAGAACCCTGGTCCAGCCAATAAGGGGGAAGGAGGTAGAATTACCTCATTTTCCAATTATGAAGAAATTTCGAACACAGCTTAAGAATTTTTGAGAAAATTTTCGAATTCATCAGAAAAGTATAACATTTAAAGAAAATTTGATTTTTTTATCGAAAACATTTCACGATTTTTCTTTAATTTTCAAGAAATTCATCAAATTTGAAAGAAATTTGTCAAATAATTGAGAAATTTGCTAAATTTTCCGAAAATTTGTCAATTTTTCAAGAAAGTCGTCAAACTTTGTCAAACAAGAAAATTGTAAACTTTCAAACACAGTTTTTTGATGAATTTCGAATAAAAAAATCGTTACCAAGAATCATTTTCAAATTAGAATAACAGCTTCACTTTGAAAATTTTCAAATTTCGAACAGTTTCTTCAAAAATTATTAAAATTGAGAAAGACATAAAATTTCCAATTTTTTTTTTATAATTTTTAAGGAATTAACCAACTTAAAAAAGAGTTTTTTTCAAATTTTAAACAAAGTTTTCAAATTTTTAGAGAAATTTTGTCAAATTTGGAATAAGCTTTACAAATTAAAAATTTTTTTATAATTTACAAATGTTTGTTAAATTTTAGAGAAATATGAACAATTTTTAGAATTAAATTCTATATTCTTATTCTTTATTTAACAGAATCTTTGGAAATTAACGAAATTCAGCTAATTTTCCCTATTTGAAAATGTTATTTAATTACTAATTTTTTTTTAAATTGAGAAATTTCTTTGAAAATTTGACTAATTTTTATAAAAATTTGACAATTTTTTTTGAAAATTTTACAAATTTCATGAAAATTCGACAAATTTCATGAAAATTTGACAAATTTCTTGAAAATTTGACAAATTTCTTGAAATTTTAATTTTTTTGTAAATAAGAAAGAATTCAAATAGACTTTAGTGATTTTTTTTTAATTTGACACTTTTTATGAATTTGGAAATTTAACAGTTTTTTACTTTGAAATTTTACCTTTTTTTTCAATTCGGAAATTTTCCCGTAACTTTGAAAATTTTTGAAATTTTTGTATGCTTTTTTTTAAATTTGACAATTGTTTAGTAGTTTCAATAAATTGACAAGTCTCATTAACATTTAAATGAATTGACATATTTTCTTGTGATTATAAAACAAAATAATGCATGTAGTTTTCTAAAAAATAAGACTATTTTCTTGGACACGAAAAATTTTTAAAACATTTTTTTTGAAATTATATAATTTTAACAAAAATTTCAAATTTTAATAAAACTTTTTAATTTTAATAAATTTTTTCTTCACAATTGTGTAACTAACGTGCAAGTTTAAAATTTTTGTTTCAAATTACACAAAAATCCAGAAAATTGGGCGATTCAATTCAAATTTGAAGAAAAATAAATGATTTTTTTTTCTTTATCATTTTCTTTAAACTTTGGTTTCATTTTCTTCAAATAATTGATTAATGTCTCTATTTTAAATAACAGAAATGTTTGCAAATTGTTAAGAAAATTGTCAAGTTGTTGAAATTTTTTTTGAATGTTAGAGAAAATTTAGATTCTCTTTAGGATTTTTTTTTAATTTCTGAATAATTTCCAAATTTTTGTTGTATTTGAAATATAAGTGTGAAATTTTGAGAGAAGTCATACTTTAGAACAATTTCAAATAGATAAGAAATCAATTCAAATTCATAATTTTTCAATAAACGTTGTTTTGAATACCTCGGAGTTCAAAATTTAGTCTTATAAGAGCCTAATATTTCAGAGCTTTTTTGATCTTGAAAGTGCTCAAGGTGTATTAAGTACATATAAACTTACTGTAGACAGTTGTAAAGATCTAGAATTCAGGTCCAAAGACAGATTTTTCAATGAAAAAGTTCAATTTCAATGTTACGCAAAGTAAAAATTGTCTTTCCGGTGACATTTATCATATTTTTTGTATTTGATCAGACGTGAAACCGGGGACATTCGATTTATGTGTTTTTTGCAAAAGTCGCGGGAAAAATTTTATAATTTAATTCAAAGTCATATTTTTTAGAAAAACGACGTTTCGGACACATATGAGTTAAAATTTTTGTGTTTCCTGAGCTGAGAAGTCCCATTTTTACTGCTTATGATCTTGAAAGTGTTTGACGTGCTTTCAATAAATGGAAAATCTTCCGTACACATTCGTAAGGTACTAGAATTTCCGTCCAAATACAAATTTTTCCATAAAAAAGTTCAATTTCAATATTTAGAGTGAGGGAGTGTTCATGAAACACCTCACAGATAAATATACTGCAAAACCCAAGTAGAAAATTCAAGAATTCAATTCAAATTCATAATTTTTCAAAAAACGTTGTTTTGAACACCTGGGCGTTAAAATTTTATCTTACAGGAACTTAATAGTACCATTTCTGAACGATTTTGATCTTGAAAGTGTTCAAGGTTTATTAACTACATTGAAAACCTACTGTAGACATTTCTGAAGTGCTAGAATTTAGGTCCAAAGACAGATTTTTTTTGTGTGAAAGTTCAATTTCAATGTTTCGCAAAGAAAATCGTGAAATCGTTCAAGGAACATTTCATGAATAAGTTTTCCGCAAAAGTCCATGCAAAAAATTATAATATAATTCAAAGTCAGATTTTTTAAAAAACGCCGTTTTGAACACCTAGGAGTCCACCTCCAGGCATATTTAACATGATCTGAGAATTTTCACTTTTCGACTTGGCTCATTCGCGTCCATTCTACAATCATCTCAAACTGAAATTTCGGTATCATGTGGAATCACATCAGGAGTTAATTTTGAAAATTTATTATTCAGCAAAAAGTCTTAAAATGTTGTAAGCTTTCGGTTGATACCCATTTAAGGTCATTTCCGGCAATTTGAAATTTTTGGATTTTGAAAAAATTTGAAAAAATTCTCGTAAATTTTTGGAAAATTTTCAAAAATATTTTTTTCTTATTTGATGCAGAAAGACTGAAAATGACATTATCCTGACAACCATGGCGTCCAATGACGGCTAAATACAATCAAGCTTTTTATTTTATGAAAAATTTTCAATTGAAAAAAAATTACTGAAGCACCACCTTCCAAACTTTTTATATTGCCGGGAATAGGTCCGCAAAGGTCCAAATTTACTTCTCAAAATAGGATAGCTGTAAGCAACCAGAAACGAGAAAAATATTTTTTCAGAACTAAAAATTTTACCAATTTTTACTAAATTTCAAAATTTTATTGGCCATTTTGGACACCTTAGAGTTAAAATTGAATTTTTCTGTAATGGAGACTTTTTCTCCTGACATCCGTAGGATTCGATTAGTACTGCTTTTCTTAATGATTGGACCATTTTGGCTTTCGAGGTTGACGTCTGCGGACGCACTAATGCGATTCCAAAAAATTGCACATCCAAATTAAAAAAAAAAAATTTCTATCTCAAATACTGGTTTTTATCGTACCTTAACTTTTTTCAGGTGCTGTAAAAACATCTTCTCAACAATGATTTCTAGCCGGATTTTAGATTTTTTTTCAAATTCTCAGAAAAAAGTATTTTATTTGTTGCTTGCTATTTCGTTCAATTTAACCTTTTTCCTATAGTCAGTCTATCTGGATTTGGCGATGTTTTAATAATTCTTGTAATTTCACTTGTTTGAATATCCCTTGCTTTTGATATAACAACAATCAACGAAATTGTATACTCTGTTTCTGGCTCTACCCTCACGGTCAAATGAGAGCTCGAAGACGGAATTTCTTCAACTTCAGGGTCAATTTTCAATCTGTGATAGGCTGTCCGAGTCAATGCAAATTTCAATGCGCAAAATAACATTTGAAGTCAAATTTTGCGTTGATGGCGGATATCGCAATTTTGATTAAGATGATTTTAGTACCCTTCAGATGACTTTTAATGGTAGATCGTAATATTTTTCAAAGTATCAAGTATCATTAGCGTGTCCGAAGTCAGATCAACTGTGATTGCTTTTTTCTGTCGTAATGAAACAATACTGTATCATAAAAAAGAAAAAAAATCAAAAAACTTTCCACTCATGAGCGTCCGCTTAAAACCGTTGATTTTTTTATTAAATAAAATCTTTTTAGAAAATTAAACTGAATAAGTGAAAAACCCGTCAAAAAGATAAAATTTATTTCATAAGGCTCGATTATGGTGAGAAAAATCGAAGAAATTAACGAAAATTAAAATAATGTATAAGGTATGAACTTGTTTACCTCGTCAATATGCTAGAAGATCGTCGAACACGTTCCCTGGTTGCTTAAATTACCTTTGTGACAAACATTTAATTTCACATGAATACCTCTTATTCAAAAGCCACTTCAAATCAACTTAATTGTGTCAAAAAATTGTTTATTTTAGAACTATTCATTTCATGATAGTGAAATCTGGGTGCAAAGTTTTGAGGCACTGACGTGCAAAATTTAAATTTTGTAGTTTTGAACATTAATTTGGTCTATCGAAACCATTTGTCTTCGTCTATCAAAACTTTTCTGTGATGATTTCCTTTACCGTCGATCTAGACATTTTAGACCTATTCTGAGCAAACAAGAGTACTAGGTTTTTCTGACTTCGAACAGCCTAATCTGTAATCTTCAGCTCCTTCAATTTGACCAATTAAAATTTCCATCGAAGTTGACCGAATCACTGGAAAGAGCAACCTTGGTGGGGAAGGAGCAGTTTTTTGTTTGGCAATCATTGGCTCTAAACTGACTCCACTCGTCATTGGAGTGATTGTTATTTCATATTGAGTATCAGCATTTAGACCTTTTAGGGTGAGACGATTACTCTTAAAAAATATTGAATAAAAACAATAGTTTTTTCGATAATACAGTAAATAAGTCATCTAACAGTAGCTAATGGAGGAAAAAATTCAACCGCTGAGAAACAAGGTTCCGAAATTTTGCTTGCAGATCCCCAACATTTTACACCCAACCTTATGTACAAGTAGATAAGAAAAAATGGGTCAAAAGTAAAAATTGTGAAAAGTAAAATGTACACAGCTGAAATTGGTATCATAGTTATTCACAATTGCTCTCACTGCCCTGATTAGTAGCAGTATTTTGTAAAATTCTAGTATCATCTGATAAAAAATTCCGTCAATATGCATTAAAGAGATTGTGGGTGTAGTTACACTGTAGTAGTTATTTCGAACTACGAACTCAACCGGCTATCCAGCACCTGACGAATCGATTGCAATTGAAAAATTGACAAATTATTACTTTTTTAATTTCTAGAACATCCGAGTCGCTTGTAGGCTGGCCGAGGATTTTTCCAAATTACACTAAATCAGCCGGACAAAAAAAAATTTTATTGCAAAAATTTCTTGTCTAGCTATCAAGGAGTTTTCTCCCAAAAATTCAGGATTCTATGTCAACTATAAAAAAAATCCTCGGCCAGCCTAGCTTGTTTTCTGGAAAACATGAAGGACTGCAAATTGCATTATGCAGTCACTGCATATCATAAATAACAAATTCATTTAATTGTTATCATTTTTGACGGTGAGTTCGAAAAAAAATATTTACAAAATTTTTGACTCATATTCTAGAAAATTTTGAAAATTATGAATTCAGACCCGTGACTTATAATTAGAGCATGATTGCGAGATATTGAATTTTTTTTATTCATAACTTCGTATGTACAGTACAGACTGTACTTCGTAAAACTTCGCATGTACCGTTCGTGAGTTAAACACAGCTTTGTGAAAAAATTAAAAATTTTGCCTTTATCCCTTTATCACACTTCGGTTAATAAATGGTGTTGGAAGATTTTTCTAGTATAATTTATACTAAAAAAAATCTTCCAACAGCATTTATTAACCAAAGTTTGATAAAGGGATGTCAACTAGTTATAAATTTCCAAGAATTTTTAAGGCCAATTAAGATTGATTTAAAAAAAAATCATAGAGAATTTTTTTCTTAGAAATAATATCGGGTTTATGTTATTTTTGGATTTGTCGATATGACGCTATTTAACACTGGAGAGAAACACCAGCAATTAGATTTTATCCATTTATCGGTTGGTTTTCAACTATCTTCTAGAAATTAATCATTTTTCTACATTTCAAGGTACGAACTTCAATATAAACATAAAAATTACATGTTAACTCAACTCTCACAATATATATATTTGCGTTTTAAAGGGACTCATTTTCCCCCAGCGCATTGCTAGAAGCACCCACAATCCCCTTACGAAATTATTGGATTACCCGGTAAAAACACCATGTTCTCTTATTCTTTTCAAATTACCTTCGTTTCGAATTCAGTAACTTTGCTTGGTTGCGGAACGACTTCAACTTTGTAGGTCTTCACAAACTGGTCCTTTCGCCATTCAATAGTCATCCGATCGTTTTTGATGCCCGAAATAACCAATCCAGAATTTGTCATAAATTCAAATCTATTATCCGTTGCCGGAATTGTCCAGAATGAAAAAGCAGGCTTGAAATCATTATTTTTATTCATGTGAGTGAATGATAGAAGAGTATCAAATGGCCAGGATCGTTTTTTAGTGACATACACTTCAACTGCTTCTCGAGGAGCGTCTGACTTTGGGGTTTAAAACCTACAAATGGATGTTCTGGTGAACTATGTCATAAGCGGGTACGGTATGGGGTCATCTTGTTAATTGATTACACCTGTAAAATAGTGAAGTCACTTTCAAGGTTTTTAAGAGTGTAGTAAACGGTTTGTGGTTTCACTCAGCGCCATCTTACCGTACAAATTTTTCGCTCGAAATAATAGGGTCGTGTAACACGACTCGTGTTCACTTATACGGATCCGGTCATAAGCACAGGAACTGAAAAATGGGTTTTGTGGTTTCAGTAAATAACAAAAATGTTAATTTCATTTTCTTGCAAACAAAATTTTCCGATGTGCTATCAATGTAATCTTGCTATATATTTGGATGTATCGGCGAGTCCAACGATCCGGCCCGATTTATTTTTTTGAAAATAAATAAACTTTGCCCTTTTTAAAAGATCATGGACCGTAGTTTTGGGAAATAGTAAAATTTAAAAAAAGGGTAATCATCTCGGAGTCCGGGACCCGGACTACAAATTTTTGTCGACTTTTTTAAAATGCCTTAATTTTACTATAAAAATTGCATTGGCGGAAATAAGCAGTACAAACAAAATCGAAATAACGAATTATTTTGTTTCTCGATTATATTTTTTGCTTTTTAGTGAAATTGTTAGATTTCTAGAATCAAATTGAATCCACCAAACGTCGATCAAGATCGTCACATCTGGTTTTCTATCCCTAGTCTTGTTGTTTGTGCCAAGCAAAAAATGATTCAATGTAATCATATGAATTTGAACAAGGACTTTCTGACAGGGCTCGTTCTTCATTGATTTTGACTCCGGCACCACCTTCTACTTCTTCTCTTGCGTTTTTCTTTTCTTTTTTGGCACAGACAAATAATTCTAAAATTTTCATTTACTCAACCAAAAGACGGACAATGATTCATTGTCAATGAAGGGAGCTTGTGGGTGTAAAATCTAGCTTATTGTAAGCAATTTGAAATCGCTTGTACTTTGTAAATAATGCAGGATTTATTTGTTATCAGAATTTTCGTAGCCAGGGAGCAATTTTAAAATATGCTAGATTTCAGCTTGTTTTAACTCTTGAATGCTTAACATTCTGCATAGCATTCTATTTTGAGGGGGTAGCAGCGATGTGGCAGATTGTTACATTTTTTCGGAGTGATTTTTGAAAGAAAAAAATGTGAAAATTTTTTATTTTATTTTTTATCTTCAATAAAAGTGTTCATTCTTGCAAACGTTTATATTTTTAATTTCCCAACATGCTTAAGTATCTGTAAAAATATAAAAAACCACTTTTCATTACAACTCCATTTCCAACTTGACCCGATGTGGGATTTTTTTTAAAGGCGATATTTATAAACTTCAGACATTTTTGGGTGTAATGCACTAATTAGTGGGAGAATCGTTATCCACATGAAAATTTCTTTAATATGAAAATTTTCCATGAAAAAAAAAGGAAAAACAGCTTTTTAGGAAAAAACATTGCCCTTCAATTGAGTTTAAATATAAAAAATGTCCTGATTTCAAAAAGTGAAGTAGCCTATTACACCCGCAATTTCATATAGATTTTTTTGAACTTTTTTTTTTTCATAAATTGCGTGCCAAAATGGCACAAACCCGGTGTCACAAGCAAGTGTTTGTAAATTTCATCAGTAGTTCAGAAAACGATATTCGATTGACCCTTCCGTCGGTTAAAATACGGAAATCAATAGATACCAGACAATAACACAACTGATTCGGCATGGATTTTCAAGGAGAAATTTAAAAAGCTTATAAAAATTTTTGGACTGGATTTGCTAAAATTTTTCATAATATTTCTAAAAAAAGTCGACAAAATGACAAATGAACACGTTATGATTTTCAAACAGCATTCAGAAAATAGTAAACAATGATAAAAAAGTTAAATGGCAATTTTTTTCGTTTTTAATTCACAGATTTAAAAAAAAAAAAAAATTTTGAGTGAAAAATGCGTGAAATTTTAATAATATTTTGAATTTTTTGAAAATTTTACGATTCAAAATGAAAGTTGGAACTCAAATCTTTCCTAAAATAGATAAAAAAATGATTTTAATGAGCTGATACACATTTAGTCTGGTTCAACTAACGATAAAAAGCACAAAAAAAATAAACCAACCTAATTATTTTCGTAAGTTAAATTGACGCCAAGTCTGGCACATCGCTGCTACCCCCCTTAACATATACTCCTTTTCCCAACCTAAGTCGACCTTAAAAATTCTTGCTATCTCTAATAGAGATTCTCTATAGCTCGTGTGCGAATCCACCAATGTGTATCAGTGATTGTCTTGAGCATGATTATATCAAGGGTGCTTGATATTGGAACCGGCGAAAGTTGATCGGTGTGTAATCACTCAAGCAAATCAAGCTAAGCAACTTAGTGGGATTCGAACACGCGCTATAAAGATAGCAAGCGTTTTAAAGATGGACTTAGGTTGGGAAAAGGATATATTTCGACAAAATTGTCTGGGATTGTGCAAAAACCCTCACACTATCGGAATGATGATCTCTGATTTTTTTGTCTTTAATCTGCCTAAAAATCGAAAAATCTATTTTTTATAGTAATGGAGAATTTTTAGGCTCACCAAACATATTTATAATTATTTCAAAAAATTATAATAAAAGTAACTTTGAATTGCTTGCATATTTCTAATTTTTAGCACCCACGACCTCCTTAACCCACATACTCAGTTTGACCATATCTGGCCAGTCTCACATGACTTGAGTTTTTCATTATACTTTATCTTTTGGTGATAAAATCTTTGCTTTGCCTTTCTCACTTTTCAAAATATTACAACTTTGTCGAGGCACCCTTTTCAATCTCAAAAATTGACATGAAGTTTTTGACATGAAAAATTGTTCAAAATTGTATTTTTAAAGCTTTTGCCAGAATGAAATTTTCAATAATTTTATGTGTAAAAAATTAAAAGATTTTATCCACCCAATCGAAAAGTCACGCAACGCTATTTGTTTTACTCGGCGCTGTCTTTTTGCGTTAACGTGTCGTGAAATGAACATACGGTATATTACGGAGGTATATTTTTTTTTTAATTTGAATTTATCACTTTTTTGGAGATCTCAGTATGTGGGTTAAGGGGATGGCATAAGTCTGGACCATAAAAATGGCCAAAATTGACGAAAAACACCCTTTTTCAAAATAAAAATTGACCTTTAATTGCGTTTTGATATTAAAAAATGTCCTGACTATAAAAAATGACGTCTATTACACACGACATTTTATTTGGAATCTTTTGCAAGAATAAATTTTTTTTTAATTTAGTGCCAAATGACACTAACCGGTTGTGCCACCAAGTGTTGTAAATTTCATCAATAGTTTAGAAATGATAATCGCGCAACCATCCCATCATGATGCATTAGTTGACATACAGAAACTTAGTAGATGCCAGAAAATTTAATTAATGGTTCTGCCTGATTTTTTATTGAGAATTCAAAAAACTACTATTAAAAAATTTTGGACTTGATTTGCGTAAAATTTTCATAAAATTTTTAAAAAAGTCGAAAAAAAATGAAAAATTAAGATTTTGTGAGATGGCTATTTTTTGTTTCCACCCAAAATTTTAATAAAAAATTCAGAAAAAATTTTGGACGAAAAATGCGGAAAATTTTTCATAATGTTTTGATTTTTGTTTTAAATTTTTACGAATTCAAAAATGAAAATTCGAACTCAAATCTTTCCTTACATAGATAAAAAATTATTTCTATGAGCTGGAACACATTTATTCTGGTTGAGCTAACGATAATAAGCCCAAAAAAATAAACTAACTAATTACTTTCGTTAGTTATATTGACTCCAATCTGCCGGGTATATATGCCCCCCTTCAAGGGAGCTTGTTGTGGATGTACGGTGTTGTTAAGTTTCAATCAATCTCCAGTTATTATTACTTTTCGCAGCAGAATTTGAAATTCTGCCGCAAAAATTTTTAATTTATTATTTTGAAAAAAAATATAGATTTGTGAGTACAAAGTTCACTCATAATTTTCTCAAAAGGTGATATGGATTGTTTATGATACTATTAAACTCTCAGTTCTATTATCATTTTTGCTATTTTAATTAGTTATATTATTAAACAGTATAATTTATACTATCAATATTCCGTAAAGAAAATTCTTTTCTAAGATTCGTAAAAAAAATCTGAACTTGATTGCTGGAGTTTGATCAAATGGTGAGCTTCTTACCGAGAACATGAGATTAATATTTCTCTAACTAATTAGTAATTAATTTTTTATTACTCTCGGAATATAATTTGTAACAAAAGTTATGTCTTTCGGGGTTGTGGATCACAACTTGTGGTGCACAAATTATATGTATAAAATGTTTGAAAAATGCAAGAAATATAAATCAAAATTATCTCAATTGCGCCTTTCTCTGCACGCGTCATAACTTTGAGTCAGTGTTCAATCACAATACTCGATTGTCGACTTAATTCAAGGAATCCCGCGATTTAATTGGTCACTTTCTCAAAGTTATGACGCGTGCCAGAGAAAAGCGCAATGGTGGATTTTGAATACGATAAGACCTTTTTGAAATCGATAGTCTCAAATTTCTTTGATTTTGTGCTCAGTGTGTTCATCGTAGGCGAAACACCAATTTTGGAGAAAGAAAATTTCTTTTAAAGTTCACCACAAGGTGGCTGGAGGCTTTGAAAGTTCAAAAAACGAAAAAAAATGTGCTGTGTAAAAAAATCTCCGCGTTATTATAATTTGACAAGTTATTAGTGTTTTTCAGAATCCGTGTAGGTTTCCCTGGGGACATATTCTCAAAATTCTGAAATTCGACCCCAGGGTCTCACATTAGGTGTAAGTTCAAATTTCGAGGGTATCAATTTTGGACGTTCGAAAAGGTCTCAATTTGACCAAAAATTTCACAACCTGGCAATCGTCACGAGAGATCACGAAAATGACCCTCAAAATTGAAAAAACTATCCACAAATGACGGAAGAGAGCAAAATCGATAATCGCTAAAAATATAAAAAAAACCTAAAAATCGAAAAATTGTGCTATAGAAAAAAATCTCCGCGTTATTATAATTGACAGTTGTTAGTGTTTTTAGAATCCGTGTAGGTTTCCCTGGTGAAGTATTTCTCAAACTTTTGAAATTCGACCCCGGGTCTCACAGGAGGTGTAAGTTCAAATTTCGAGGGTATCAAATTTTGGATCGTCAAAAGGTCTCAATTTGACCAAAAATTTCACCACCTGGCAAATCGTCACCAGAGATCACGAAAATGACCCTCAAAATTGAAAAAACTATCACAATGACGAAGAGAGCAAAATCGATAAATCGCTAAAATAATAAAAAAACACTAAAAATCGAAAAATGTGCTTAGAGAAAAAATCTCCGCGTTTATTATAATTTGACAAGTTGTTAGTGTTTTCAGAATCCGTGTAGGTTCTGGTGAAGTATTTCTCAAACTTTTGAAATTCGACCCCAGGGTCTCACAGGAGGTGTAAGTTCAAATTTCGAGGGTATATCAAATTTTGGACGTCGTAAAAGGTCTCAATTTGACAAAAATTTCACCACATGGCAAATCGTCACCAGAAGATCAGAAAATGACACCTCAAAATTAAAAAAATTGTCCACAAGTGACGCAAGAGAGCCAAATCGATAAATCACTAAAAATTACTTAAAAAATGATATCAAACAAGCGCCTACGCGTGATTATAATTCGACAAAGTTGTTAGTGTTTTCAGCATCCATGTTATATTTTTCTAGGAGAGATTTTCGATTCATTTTGAAATTCTCAACAGCTTAATCTTTACATCAGTACAAAAAGCAGGAAAGGTTTCCTTTGTTTTATTGATTTTCTAAAAAACAGAAAAAGATGCTTACAAATATTAATTTATAATAAGACAAAACATTATTAATATGGTTTATTTGGTATCATCAAGAAATTAAAATTTATTTGAAAATGTTTTTTCTATTCAAAGTTTGACCAAATCGTCTTTTGCGCGATGGTCTAGGAGTTGATGAAAGCATCGGGAATCATTGCTGTTTGATGCCAATTCTCGATGTATATTTTTTGGTAACACCATTTATGATGTGCTCGAAGTTTGAAAACTTCATCTTCATACTTCAGGTTTGGAATAAATTGCTCTTGTTTCTCAAAAACAGTTCTGCAAACAAATAGTTAAAGGACCACAATCACTGTTTATTTGACATTCTGGGTGAATCACCTCAACAATCAGGATGATCGTCTGATAACTTTTTTATACTGCCTATTCCTTAAGAAATTCATCAAAATTTGTTTCACTCCATCATAATAAATGTATCCGCTATTAATCAAGAAGTCGTAAATTTTAATCTTGTTATCATCATATATAACGCCACAGTGATAAGTGACCACTTTACTCCCTGTCGAAAATACTCAGGCCACCCAGGGTTTTTGCTTAAACAATCCTCGTGAAGAAAAAATTGGAATCAAAAGCTTGGTTGGTACTGGATTAATTGCTTTTGCAATGGTTTGATGCAGTAGATATAGTTTTTTTGTCATTGAAGTTATTAATCAACCAAAACAAATTGATACAGTTTACAAATCGAACATCAGTCGTCGAAACACTAGCTTCATCTATTATTCTGAAGCATAATTGCATTCACAAATCTGTATAATACTCTTTTTTCACTTGAAAGTGCTGAGATTCTACTCTTTGATTGATCCACCGAGCCAAAATTTCATCACTTTAAAGGATCGATGCTGACTTTTAGATAGTGATTCCTGTTAAAACATCATCTGAACTCGATGATACTCGATTAATTATACTGGTATTTTCTATGTCTGAACAAATGATAGTATCGGACGAGGTATAAGTTGAATCCAGGCGATTTCAAAAAGATAATCTGGCAGATACGGCACAGATATTCTTATAATTGTAGACTCATTGGGAAATCCTTGATAAGTGATCTTCAACTTCTCTTGTTTCATGGTCAGTTTGTTTCTTTGTTTATGGCTACAACATGTTTTGTCATACTAAATCATTAAAAAGACCATTTCGCATTTTTGAAATAAACCCAATAAGCATAATTTTTTCAATTTGAGGGTCATTTCGTGATCTCTGGTGACGATTTGCCATGTGGTGAAATTTTTGGTCAAATTGAGACATTTTCGACGTCAAAATTTGATACCTTCGAAATTTGAACTTACACCTCCTGTGAGACCGGGGTCGAATTTCAAAATTTTGAGAAAGCAAGTCTAGGCAAACCAAAAAAAATTCTGAAAACACTTACAACTTGTCGCATTATAATTACGCGTAGGCGCTAGCTTGATATCCTTTTTTTTAAGTGATTTTTTGGTGATTTATCGATTTTGCTCTCTTGCGTCACTTGTGGACAGTTTTTTTTTTCATTTTTAGGGTCTTTTTTGTGATTTTGGTGACGATTTGCCTATGTGGTGAAATTTTGGTCAAATTGAGAACATTTTTGACGTCCAAAATTTTGATACCTCGAATAGAACTTACCTACTGTGAGACCCTGGGGTCGAATTTTCAGAATTTTGAGAAAAGCAAGTCTAGGCAAACTCAAAAAGATTCTGAAAACACTTACAACTTGTCGCATTATCAATACGCGTAGGCGCTAGCTGGATATCCTTTTTTCAAGTGATTTTTTGGTGATTTATCGATTTTGCTCTCTTGCGTCACTTGTGGACAGTTTTTTTTAATTTTTAGGGTCTTTTTCGTGATCTCTGGTGCGATTTGCTATGGTGGTGAATTTTTGGTCAATTGGAACATTTTTGACGTCCAAAATTTGATACCTTCGAAATTGAACTTACACCTACTGGTGAGACCTGGGGTCGAATTTCAAATTTTGAGAATAGGTCCCAAGGAAACCTACCCAGATTCTGAAAACACTAACCAACTTGTCAATTATAATAACGCGGAGATTTTTTTCTATAGCACAATTTTTCGATTTGTAGGTTTTTTTTATTATTTTAGCGATTTATCGATTTTGCTCTCTTGCGTCAACTTGTGGAATGTTTTTTCAATTTTGAGGGTCATTTTCGTGATTTCTGGTGACGATTTGCCATGTGGTGAAATTTTTGGTCAAATTGAGACCTTTTCGACGTCAAATTTGATACCCTCGAAATTTGAACTTACACCTACTGTGAGACCCTGGGGTCGAATTTCAAAATTTTGAGAAATAAGTCCCCAAGGAAACCTACACGGATTCTGAAAACACTAATAACTTTTCAAATTATAATAACGCGGAGATTTTTTTACACAGCACAATTTTTAGATTTTTTGAACTTTCAAAGCCTCCAGCCACCTTGTGGTGAACTTTTAAACAAATTTTTTCTTCTCAAAATTGGTTTTCGTCTACGATGAACACACTGAGCACAAAATCTAAGAAATCTGAGAATATCGATTTCAAAAAGGTCTTATCGTATTCAAAATCCACCAATAGGAATAATTTTCGATATGTGTGATCAAATGCTGAGCATGCTCTTATTGGTTTCTCGGGTATCCAATAAAGTTCCAAGTTGTCATGAAATCTCCTTAAAAAGTTTGCTCATATAAAGATAAAATGAAAAACCGGAGAAATTAAGACAGTCAGTTGGTTTTTCCAAAGTCTTCAAACTTTGAAAATTTGCTGAGATTTGTTGCAAATTTCAAAAGTTCTTATGATATTGCAAGGAAAAGCTAGCTAGAAAAAAGAGACATTCTGAAGATAGCACTAGTCATTAAGTGCTTGTGGCTGTAAAATATAGCCTCTTGCAAGCAATTTTAAAACGCTATAACTTTTTAAATATTGCAGGACTGAATACAATTGAAAATGCATATGTAAATTCAAACCATGCGAATAGCTGGTAAAAAAAATATTAATTTTCAATCATAATTTTCATGACTACAAGGCAATTTTAAAATATGCTAATGTTCAGCTTGTTTTCACTCTCTGAATCACATTCGCATTTTTCAACAACTGTCAGCCGAGCTCTAATTATTTGTTTATGACTTCAATCGGCTAAAAAATCGAAAATGTATTTTTTACAACAATGAAGAATTTCTGTTTTTATCATTTCTCGGAAGAGTATGACGAAAAATTGGAAATATGAGCTTGCGAAATTCTTGACGTTTAACTGGAGTACAACTCCTGAAAAATGCATCACAATAGTTTGCAGCATTATTATTATTACTAATTTGTAAAAAGCATGTAAAAGTTTTGCCCTGATGGAGAACAAAAAATCAAACGCTGATTAACAAGCACCACTTTTCTCGACAGTCAACAATTTAACTACTGTTTCTTGTTCAATCGAACCGCGAAGAGTGGGCTGACCAAATATATATTGCTAATTATTTAAAAAAATTTGTCAGGTTATAAATGAAAGCCTATTCGAATTGCTTATATATTTCAAACATGTAGCACCCACAACCCCCTTGAAAATTCAATAATAATTGTATTGGTTTCTTTTGCGTGATTATAAAGCTTTGCAGAAACATTTTTGCTTGTAATTTACACTTCCCAAAAATAGAAACAAAAACACTTTATTGTTGAAAAATTTTGTATGCATAATGATAAAGCTACTAATTGATAAACAACTAAAATAATGCTCTTGTTAGCAATCTCATCATCTTATTTAATCGAGACTCCAAATTTCCTCAATTTTCCATTTTACAACATTTTCAAGTTGCAAACATTTTTGTAACTCTTAATAAATTCAGTGTAACGTATCATAATTCCTGAAAATGGTGAAAAGACAAGCTGGGGCTCCCACCTGGGGTTCTATTATCATGATTCTAGTGTGTTAACCAACTACACTAGATTGCCCGACATTTAGAGTAGAATATCTAGCTACTATTAATTCGCTCCTGACATCAGCACTTCTGATTCAGCAGTGTTGAAAAATAATAAATGGACATCGTCTATTTTAATTGATTTTTGAGTAATTCAAAATAACTTGCATTTATTTCTGAAAAAATGCAATCGTTTTCTTTTATTTTCGTTCCAAAAAATATTCCATAAGTTTTTTTCAAAAGTTACTTACCGTCCAGTCCATCACTTCCTTCCCGATTTTTTGGAAATTGAATCGAATGAACAGTTTTTGCACCGGATTCAGCTTAAAACAAAATTTAATGTTCGTTTTTCTGTCAATTTTTTTTTGAAAATACTTTTCGCTTCAAATATCCTCCAAGTTTTATATACTCTTTTTCATTTTAAAAGTTCGTGAGTAACTTTTGTAAAATTAAAAATATGTCATTCCAATTTTGCGACTCGCAATTTGCTACCCAATTTTATGGTTAATTTAATTGTCAAAATAAAATTATCAAAAAACTCACCCTGATTATAAATGATAACTTATCATTCAACAAAATGTACGAATTTTTTTGGATCATTGGTCATTCTCGGTCTTTATAACTGTAGCTTTGTTGAGAATACAATTAAAAAAATGATAGAACAGTCCTATTAGGACTCTCATTCTTTCTTGATGTTACAAAAATTCATTTAATAAATGTATTTCAACAGCAAAAAAGTGAAATATGACGCAAAATTAAAAAACTGCAAGTTGCTACTAAATTTTTTTTAACCGAACAGAAAGCCGGATTTTATGTATTTGTTGGTCATTTGACTTCAAATGATTTTTTTTGTTGACGTAAACTGCCTCGAAAATCTCAATTTGTATGTGAAAATTAATGAAATAATTTTAGTTTTCTTAAACATCAAAAAAAACAATTTCGACTGAGTTTTTTTTGGTCTTATTTATATAAAAGTCATTTAATGTCATACATCTCCGTCCGTTTGGGCTGGAAAGTTAAGAAAAAACGAATTTGAAATCTATCCCCGGTTTTTACTTGAATTACGAAGCATCGATTCTTAACCCGATTTCCATATTAAGTAATACATAATTGGTTTTTTCGGACTAGGGCATCTCACAGCCAAAAAAAACGCAAAATTATTATTTATTTGACAGGCGAGGAGTAAAACGGTTGTCAGGCTTGAGATAGGGAGCTGCCACTGCCGTAGAGTAAAATGCGATTAAAATGATCATCTTACGGCCCCAACCCCGTAAAATATATTTTTCCTACGAAATAAGATGATTTTGTTCGTGGCTGTAAAATCTCAAATTTGTCATGGATGTAGTATTTTAATTAAAGAAAAATATATTTTACATAAAAACAGAAAATCATCATTCATAGCCAATTTTCAAATACTGTATTCAAAAATTGGCAATGAATGTTGATTTTTTCTGCTTATATAAAAAATATTATTCACAGGGAGGGCCTCCCCGGGAAAAAATTTCGGCGATATTGGGCATTTTCGGCAATATTGGCACTTTCGGCAATATGAGGACGGAATTCAAGTCTTTTGTTCAAAAATTAAAAACGCGTGGGCTTTCAAATGACGTCATAATCCGAAAATTTTTTCAATTTTATACCGAGTTTCCCAATAGGTTCAAATGAAGTAAAATACCAAAATGTGTAAAATTAGGGAATCCATCAAACGCAATCAAACGAAAATTCAAAAAAGTAAAGTTGGGAATTTTTATCTTGAAATATAAGGTCATTCATGACGCTCTCACAGTAATTCGTATTAAAAACCTCAAACGCCCACGCAAATTTGGCGATATTGGCTCCTTCGGCGATTTGGGCAGGCTGGTAAAACGGATGGGTTTTGCGTGGGTTTTCCATCCCTTAATTGTGTAGGTTTAAGCAAAAGATAGGTAAAAATGGGGATGGGGCGGTTGGGGATGCATCCCTTTACAAGCCTGATATCCCATATTCACACTTTTATAAATATCCCGGCCCTGATTAGGAAACGTAGTGTGTTTTTAAGTAGTAGGGCCGGGATATTTACAAAAGTGTGAATAAGGGATATGGCCCAAATATCATATGGGCACTGGAAGGATTTGAGCTAAGAATCGTAAAATTGCGTAAATTTTTGGCGATATCGGCAAATTCGCCAATATTGAGCCGGCGATATAGCTCCCCCCCTTTTATAATAGAGCAAACACGATTTAACCCTTGGAATCACATAGCCGATATATCGGCTCAAGCCTACCTAAAACCTTCTAAAATTGGCCAAATAAATATCACAGAATTGTTTCTTCCAAATACATTATAAAGAATTTTGCGGTGATTCCGAAAAAAATACTCAATTTTTTTTTGGATATTTGGTTCGAATATTAGGGAGAGTGGATTTTTTTAAGATTTTTCGCCGAAGTTTTACTTCCAGAAAAATTATTTCGAAACTAGACATCAAATACAAATGTTAGATAAGCCAGTTTTTAGGAAAGTGTTTGGTGCATGCAAAATACTTAAGATTAAAGTTTATTCGTATCTTGGGACAGATATTTTTTTTGGAAGTGAAATTTCAAAATTTTCGATTTAAGTATTCCGTGAAAAAAATTATTTATTATAAAAATTAATGTAATTAATCAAAAAGTGTCCACACTGTCACTTGATTACTATATCAACTTAAAAATAATTATAAAAAGTGTATTAATCTGCTTTTATTTGAAAAAATAGCAATTTTTCANTTTTTTTGGAAGTGAAATTTCAAAATTTTCGATTTAAGTATTCCGTGAAAAAAATTATTTATTATAAAAATTAATGTAATTAATCAAAAAGTGTCCACACTGTCACTTGATTACTATATCAACTTAAAAATAATTATAAAAAGTGTATTAATCTGCTTTTATTTGAAAAAATAGCAATTTTTCATAGAAATTCGTGATTTTTTCATCTTTTTTTTTTACTTTTTTCAAAATAACTTTCGATTGATGATATATAGATCTAATCGAATTAAAGTGTGACGTAAGGCAGATACTTGTGCGTTGGTACTTATAAAAACAAAATTTGTGAAGATTACGATGGGCACGTATCACGTGATATGCTACACCTTGGTTTTCCAAATATATTTTCTAGAACTAAAAATCAAAATTCTAGAATTTGAATTAATTGATGCAAAAATATAACTTTTCAACTTCCTATTGGAGCTAATTGGAGCTTCAACTACCTTGAACTTTCTGTAAACAACATCCAAAGTAGAGCCGATATATCGGCTCTGGTGCCTTGGCGGATTGTTTTTTTCTGTGATTCCAGGGGTTAAGCAGTTGAAATTTTATGAGAAACCTATGATTTTAGCTTGAAAATGACATTGTAACTTTTTTTTCATTTCTGGAAGACTCGCTTCAGAAAATGTATTGCGTCATTAAAAAATCTTAAAAACAGTGAGAATTTTACAAGCACATTTTAGGGTGCAACTTGTGGAATCGAAATCCCTTGGTTGCCTTATGCAGCATAAGTTATGCTTTGAAAATGGAAGACAAAAAGTTTGTAGAAATTGGAGCAAAATACTGAAACGGAAAAAAAACTTAGTTTGGCAGTTTGCTTCGTTATAATTAATTAATTTGATGAGAAAGATTATCATTCGCTTTCAGAAAGTTATAAACAAACTTTTTATAGATAGTTTTTACATTAAAAAATCTTTTTTGCAAAGATCAACTTTTATTGAAACAATCTCGGTCAAATGGAAGCACCAACAAGCTTTTCAATTTTTTCCTGAAAATACTAGTTAAACAACTTACCTTCAATGTATCCTTCTGGTGCAGATTTTGTTGTTGAATAATAATGATGAGTGATATTTTTCGAAGAATATCTGGTCGACCAACCAACGAAGTGATACATTTTGGTGTAATCATCTTGCTCGTTATCTAGAAGTAGAAATAAAACACTATTTCAAAAAAAATTTGTAATTAAATTTCCATATACAGCTAAGTTAGGGCTGTACGCTTTTTGAAGCGTAGGTTGTGGAATGGATCGTCAGAATTTGTTTCTCGATTACTGGGGAAACTAAACGATAACGATGCACGATGCTTTTCTAGGGTGAATAGGAGGACGGTTTATAAGTATTTCAAAAATTCGCTCGGGCAAAATTTGTTTTTTCGATAGATTACCTTCCCTCATTTTTTATTTGAATTCTTCATTAGAATTTTAATGTTTCCTATTCACCCTAAAAAAACACCTAACTACAGTTGCTCGGAACGACTCGCTTCCATCCGCCTACTCATATCTCATACTGGTAAGGCAGGAACCACAAATTTTTTGTGAAACATTTTTTAAATTGTAACCCGTAAAAAATATCACTATCTGATTAGAAAAAAAAATCGTCAACAATAGCCTAAAAAAGGAAATCCGTTTTTAAAATTGCGTATCATTGGGCTTGAGGTTTTTCTTAAAAATTTTATCAAAATAATCAAAAATTCCAAGCCAAATGATAGGCAATTTCAAAAACGGATTTTCATTTTTAAGTAATTGCTGACGATTTTTTCAAAAAAATTTGATCAGATAGTAATATTTTTTTATGAACTACAAGTTGTAGTCTACAATTTAAAAATGATTTAAAAAATGTTTAGCGAAAAAAGTTTTGCCGTTCCTACCTTAGTTTACTGCCCCTTTAAAACTGTTATACTGCAACATTTTGACGTTAGTATGGTCACTGACCATTGGTCAGCAAGGATGTTACTGACTGATATAAAAGCAGAAATGAATACAATTTCAAGTTACAAATGACTTCAAAGGATGTAAATGGGCTTAAAAGTTAATATCTTGGTACCAAAATGCTAATAAACTTTAAGTTACTGTATCAGAATCTGACGATTAGTGTCAAATTCTGATAGAAAAAGTTCATTTAGATCGATAAAAAACGCGTTAATAATCTATGGTATTACAGTTGATGACTTATTTTTCATGGTTTTTGATAATAAAAGTGGATTTTTCAACTTAAATTTGTATAGAACGACTTTTTTCAAATTCACCAATTGTATTCGTGCAGATTAAAGATTAAGTTAAAAATCACCACCAAATAGAAGTGTTTTTCACACCTTTCTATGGAACAATATTCTCACTTATGTTTCAGTACTTTTCACAGTACCTTTTAGTAAAATATTTGTTGAGCCTTAATATTCTTTAAAAGATTTCAGGACCGATTGAATGGAAAAAGAGACAGGCAACAATTCAAAACAAACATTTTTTAGAAAATTAAAGCATTTCTCATATATCCTTTTTCCAACCTAAGTGGATCTTGAAAATAAGGGCTATAAATATCTATAGCTTTTTTAAATCATTTTTTCCATCATTTTTGGCTGATTTAAAGTGACTTTACCCTTTCAAAAAAGTATATCCATTATGATGCCCGGGTAAAATAAATATCTTATTCCCTATTCTTTTAGCAGGCAAATAATATATTTATGTTACCCGGGCATCATAATCGATATGCCTCGGAGGGTTAAGCGCGTGTTCGAATCCCACTAATGATGTCTTAGTGATTGTCTTAGTGATTGCTTGAGTGATTACACACCGATCAACTTTGGCGGTGCCGATATAAAGCACCCTTGCCTATAATCATACTCAAGACAATCACTGAGACAGCATTAGTGGGATTCGAGCACGCGCTATAGAGATAATAAGCATTTTTAAGATTGACTTAGGTTGAGAAAAGGATATACCTCAAATTTATTTCTTAATTTTGATTTCCTAGACGATTCTCATTGGTTGAAATTTAAACCAGTCAAGGTAGCTTAATTCGGCTAAGTTTACTGTGTGTGTTTTTTGTTGACTGTGAATATATATTCGAACATATCTTTTTTATCAAGTTTTACTTTTTTCATTATTATAAGACAAAAGAAAAAAGTATTTTTAATTATTGTGAATAGTTCATTTTTTTTAGCTTGAAAAGTTTTTTGTTTCGGATGAAAAACCGAAGAAAAAAACCGTGATTGGTCTTTATTTGGAAGAAAATATTTTTCTTATTTCTTCATGATAGATTACGAATCATTGAAAGTTCTCTACAAATATTTCCCAAAATAAGTTCTTTATGAAAATTCTTGGAAATATTTCAAGTTAAACCAACTCTTTTAAATTTTTTTGAAATTTGAAAAAAAAATACTTGAAATCGAATTGTCTGAAATTAAAAATGATCCCTTCGCTTTATCTTTTAGTGTAATTAGAATTTTGTAAATTGAGGTTAATTTTTAAAGACGATTATTCTTACATCTTTGAAAAGGACTTATCATAACTTTTAAATCTCACTATTGTTTTTTCGCCGAAAATCGGATTTGAAAATATATCCGGACACAACCTTGACAAACAGTTCATCAAGAAAAACCGCGAAGTTAACCGGGAAAATAAATGATGAAATAAAGTCCGATTAACTCCCGCGTGACCCTACTTTATTTCCATCGTTATTTTTATTTGGCGATGAAAATTAAGGAGGTTACGGTGCTGAATTGCTCATTGACTTCCTGTGACATATCTGGTTTCGAATGCGAATAGTCCGAGTAACCGAATATGGCGATTAAGACAAATCATCTCTAGGTTTTGCGGATCGTGCAGGTTCTCTTTTACCGTAAACTACGTTCTATAAAAAGTTGATTATTCGTGAATTATTTTAGATGATAAATTTAAAATTGGAAATTATATTGTTGTCTTCTCAATGGTGGATTTAGAAGATAAAAATTGAATATTTGTTGGTTTTTTGAGAAATAAAATTCATATAGATTACAGACCCTAAGAGGACAGATCCTGAATATTTGAAAAATGGGGAATCTGAGCATTTTATAAGTTTTCCCTGACCAATGAAATCAGCTTATTTTGCAATCCAAGAGTTTGATTGCGTGTTAGTATCCCGCGTTGTTTGTATCATTCTAATATTCAGAATCTGTCCTCTGAGGGTCTGTAATCCATATATTTATTTCGACCGTAGGTCTTTTTTATTGACGTAGCAATTACATCTGAGGCTCGATAACGCAGCATTTTAGGTTTCACAAACGTCTATTTATTAGTGCTATATTTTCTGATATCCACACTGAAATTGGCTGTAAGCCAAAACTTTCATAAAAAAGACTTGAAGATGGTCAAAATAAATATATACAAATTTAATAAATTATGTTTATTTTAAGGTGGTGGTCTTCGCATAATGAAGCTCTAGAAAAAAATTATCCCAATTTTATTTTTATGCCTTTTGTATGAAAACATGGAAAATTACAAGCATTTTGCTACTCGTTTTATTTTGAAACATGGCTAGGAAAGCACTTTTTGATGAGTTCAAAAATATTTCGTATGAAAAAAGTTGAAATTTCTTGATTTTTGGAAATTTGAAACACGATTTACAGAAAAACGAGTCAGAAATTTGGACAAAACTCAAGTCGATAATATGCACGAACTTTTCAGCTGCACATTCATGTAGGTTTAGAATCTGTAACTTTCAAATCAAGGGAGGAGATACATTTTTATTAAGACCCCTAAAAAAGGGTCAAAATACTGTTTTTTGGTGATACTGAGACCATATCCAATAATTTTCGAAAAAACTCAACTCGATTATTTGCCTACGTTCTGTCCGGTTAATTTAAGTCATAAATCATTGTTGTACCTTAAAAAGTCAGGGAGGAGATACATTTTGATAAAATAATTGTATACTTGAAAGTGGAATAAATTTTGAAATTTCATGAAATATGTTTAAATTTTGTGTGGGTGATTTTTTCAATTGTGACCGAGAAAGCGATCACTTTTAGCATGTTATAACATTTACGATTATAGCGCTATATTGAGGTCAACCTACGCCAAAACTGTTTCCTCATATTAGGGTTGTACAAATAATTTCAGCCGACATATAAGGAATTTAAAGTTTCTTAAAGCTGGGAAGGGATCTACAAGTTCTTCTCCACAAATAATACAGACCTTTTCAAGATATTTTATGTCATTTGAATTGATTTTATTGAAGTGGTATTTACTTGTTCCACTTATAAGAGACATCTCTAAAACCGTCGTGAAACACGAAATCGACAGACATTAAGACAAAATAATCCCAGAATTATGTCTGTCACTTCAAGTTTGATTTAATCAAAATTTTATAATAATTTGAGCAATAACATTTTAACCCTCAGTCTCAAATTTATTCTGTATGTAGCTTGAATAATAAATTAAATTTCCAGCATTTGGGATTTTGACCACATAACTTAGATTTCTCGAGTAATAGTTATTTTACCAGTTTGAACCCGAATCGAAAAAATCTGTGCGATATCTGGTCTACTAGGCAAAATTGCATAGGTTAAATAGAAAAAATAAGGAAAGGTCGTTTTTAATCGTTTGCGTACCGTTTACAAATATAACTCGCTGAAAATTTTAGACTAGAGTGTATCGACTAAAAAAATAAGAATGGGCTGGGTTTCAGACCTGTGAGGTTTTTTTACTACTTTACGGTTGAATGACCACTAAAAGTCGCGTAAAAGAGCGTTAGAGAGCAAAATTTCATAAATCCACAAAATACAAAAAGTTTACGAAATTAAGGGGGTCGGTGAGTTTTTAACAGATACGATATGGGTCTTGATGAAAAACTTTTACTGGGTTTATATATTCTTCTCATATGATCAACCGCCCTCAGAGTACAAATCTAACTATTTGAAAAATGCGAAATCTGAGCATTTGATTGGTGTCATTCCTTATTCTGAACCAATGAAATCGGATTATTCCTTATTCACGGTTTGATTGGTGCTAATATCTTGCGTTGTTTGTTATCATTCAAATAGGATTTGTACTCTGAGGGCCGTTGATCATATACCACCAAGTAATGTTTTATACCCAGCGAATTTTGTAACTAAGAAATTTCGAATTACTGCTTTTTAAGAAATTTTGAGTTCGAATTAACTTTTCGAATTCGACAAATTATGAGAAATTTGAAAAAGGCTTCGAACATTATGAAAAAATGCCTTATTTTTCTTCAAATTTTTTTTAAAGTTTTTGTTTCAAATCAACAAACTTTTTCAAAATGGCACTTTAACTTTTTGCGTAGGTGACCACATATTTTTTATATGCTATTTTGAAAATCATATGACATTTATTTGGGATTTTCGGTCGAAACTATTTGGAAATATATCGAAAATTTTCCCCATTTCTTGTTTTAAATTTTCCAACTAATTTTTCTGGAATTCTTGCTGAATATTGGGAATGACTACTTTACTATATTTTAATATGTCTTCGTTTTGTTTCTTCGCTCTTGTTTATACTCTGAATCATAATTTTAGTAATGAACACTAGGTTTGGCGAAAATCCATCAAAGCGTTTTTATCAGAATTAAACAAAAATTATTACACGAAACTTGCCAAATTGGTAAGCCGACCCATCCACCACATAATTTTAAAATTAAACTCATGAAATTAATATTTCTTTCGATGTGCTAAAATTTCGTTTTTTCTGTTTTTTTTCAAAATTTAATTTCGATTTTGACGTACAATCATACAATGTATAAAAATTAATTATATAATTTTCGCTGGTGGTCAAGATCGTTTTTTAGAGTTTCTAATTAATAGAAAGGAAAAATAAATTTAAATGTATTAGAACCTTTGATAGCAAACGCGCGTTTTTGAGTGTTTTTTTGTTGTCAAAAGGACGATTTATAAAGTAAGAATAATCGATCTGAAAAAAATCAGATTATACAAACTGAGCTCAAAAGTGGCAACTTTTGTTCGAAAAAGTTTTAATTTGAAAATTTCGAAGTGGCAAAAAGTTTCCCGTCAAGAGAAAATTTATTGAAAAAGTGCAAAACTGTCAAAATGCACCGACCCCTTTAAACAAAAAACTATTTTGCTGATTAATTCTAAATAATAATCAACGGGAAACATTCACAAGACCAATTTTTCTTTACAGAAAAAAGAGCATCCACAATTAAATTTTGTCCGAATTTAATTTAACGTTGTTGCGATTCGTTTTTAATTCTACTTTCGAAAATTTTCAGCCGAAATATAGGGTCATTTTGAGGGATTATTTCTCAAAATTTTGGTTGATAAAATTTAATCTGATATCACTTAAAATATAAAAATAAATGAAAAAACGTAGGGCACCCCGCGAATGTGTGTAATATCGAGCACTGGGCATCTTTGACATTTTTTGTCAATTTTTTAGCCAACATTTTTATATAATTCGGCTTTTGAAAACAACTTATACAATTAAGTTCATAGATAAGTTACACTGAGCAAAAATATTAAAAAAAATGGTCTGAATCAGACCATTGTTTTCAATTGTTTTTTACAAAAACTGATAATTAAACAATTTCAGTAATCTCAGAAAAAAATAAATTTTTTTATATAATTCACTAGATATTTATGCTCAGTTTGAGCTATCTAAGACCTAAATCAGAAAATTCGTTTTCAAAAGCCGAATTATATAAAAATTCCGGCTAAAAAAGTGGCGAAAATGCCCAGGAGGCCCCGTAATCGATATATCGCAAATATCCACAACAAGATTGAGTGTTTTACAATTTATGACTAGGCTTAATATGTCCAAGTATTTGCCTGATTTTTTTCGTCGACAGTTCAAGAAAACTGGATTGTATAATATTCAAATAGTTTATCAGAACCAGCTTAAAACATGCTCTAATAAGGGTTGATTATAATTAAAGTGCTTAAATTTTTGATTACTGGATTGAACAAATTAAGTCGGATTTGGACAAGTTGGATTTCGACGTCGAAGGGTGTCTCCGATGGATCAGCCACCCGGATTATCCAATTTTAACTTGACGGCGCGAAAGGCTCATTTAGTTTAAGGGAGTTAACACGTTAGATCTCAGATAATGCTCTTACCAAATCACCATAATCATAGATTAATGCCAAAACGTTACGTAAAACCCGGATTCTATCAAAAATCATGTAATCTAAAGATCAACAAACTTCTTACCCAAATCAAGCTCTAATGAAATAACAGCTCAGAGTCTTTAATTGTTTTTAACCCTCAGAGTCGTTGCAGAGAATTCCCACACACTTTAATGATACTATAGCAATTTACTAATAGTGATTCACGATTCTGATAAAATTTCGAAATACAAAAAATCTTGTAAAGTTCCTTTAAATTCTTCAATTGTATGCCGACATGTCGCGACACCTTGAAATTAACGGGGTTTTTTTCGAAAATTTCTAGAGTCTGTAAAAAAATTTGGAAGTTAAAATTCACAGTTAAAATGACCACACAAATTTTTGAATTGTTTACATAAAATTTTTTATTTTTTCTATGAATAATAAAGGAGCTAAGATTCTATCAAATTTTGATTTTCTGGTTTTGTAACCGGTTGTTTGGAAAATTAAAAAAAATAAAAGCAGTGATTTCAAAGCACTACGAATTAGAAGTCGAGGTCTGGCGTTTAAGGGGGTCGGTGCATTTTGACAGATACGGATATGGGCTCTTGATGAAAAACTTTTTATACAATGTATAAAAATTAATTATATAAATTTTCGCTGGTGGTCAAGATCGTTTTTTAGAGTTTCTAATTAATAGAAAAGGAAAAATAAATTTAAATGTAATTAGACACCTTTGATAGCAAACGCGCGTTTTGAGTGTTTTTTTAACTTTTCGCGTATGTGACGACATATTTTTTATATGCTATTTAAAAAATCATATGACAGTTTTTTGGGATTTTCGGTCGAAACTATTTGGAAATATATCGAAAATTTTCCCTATTTCTTGTTCGAAATTTTTCAAATTAATTTTTCTGGAATTCTTAGTTAAAAATATTGGGAATGGCTCCTTTCACTATATTCAAATATGTGTTCGTTTTGTTTCTTTGCTCTTGATTATACTCTGAATCGTATCTTTTGAAGTGAAACTACGGTTTGGCAGAAGTCCATTGAAGCCCTTTTTTATTCAGAATTGAAAAAATTTTATCACACTTGCCAAACTTGCCAAATTGGTGAACCGACCCATCCACCGTTCAAAATTTATTTCATTTAACTCATGAAAAAAAATTTTCTTTGGATGTGCTAAAATTTAGGTTTTTTCCGCCTTTTTTCGACAATTCAAATTTTCGATTTTGACGTAAAAATCGATAATCGAAATAAATAAATTTTCAACGTGGTCGAGACCATTTTTAGAGCTTCCATTAATAAAAGAAATAAATTAATTTTACTGTAATTTAGACACCTTCGATAGCAAACGCTCGTTTTTTGAGTGTTTTTTCAAAAGACGATTTATAAAGTAAAAATAATCGATTGACAAAAATCAGATTATAAAAAGTAAGTCAGAAGTTCCAAGTTACGGTTTAAAAAGTTTTTTAACAATGTTCGCAGTGACTAAAAGTTTCCCATCAAGCGGAAAACAAATGAAAAAATGCAAATCTGCCAAAATGCACCGACCCCCTTAAGTTTATTTGACACACGCTTCTACTGTAAATCGCATTTTTAAATTTGTTGTATTGATTTTGAAAAGGCCAACTTTTATAAACTTCTCCGGATTTAAATTTTCCAGAATTAATTGTTCAAGTGTCAAAACTTACCTTGGGCGTGAGAGTAAATGTACTCTATTAAATTTTTAAGCCTTAAACAAAGGCCATTTTTGATTTCCTGAATTTATACAAAATCAATTTCCTGAACATAAAATAACATCTGTAAATTTTTCATCAAAATCAATCTTAATTTTTTACCAGTTCTATAATTAATGAATGAATAACCCCCGGATTAGCAGGTGGTTATTAACTAGTGAAAACTTATGATGATCTAAAATTGCGAAATATTTTTAAATTTTGCAATTTTTAAAATTCTGAAAATCCTTAAATATTCTCAAATTCTTCAAAATTATGGGAATCCTGAAACTATTTTAACGCACTTGTATTTAAGCAATCAGAGATAAAATAAATTTTTAACGCATAAAAAGTTTACTGATCGAGCATTTTGAAGTACCGAGAAATTTCACATGCGAAAAGTGTGGCAAAAATTATTTACTAAGCCAGGTCGTTTAAGTCACCAGTTAACAAAATATTTTGTTCATTTTACAAATATACAAAATCTGTTTCCTGAACATAAAATAACATCTGTACTTGTATCTTCAAAATCAATGTCAAGTTTTGCCTGAGTTCTATTCATAATCAATGAATCAACCCCCGGCTTAGCAGGTGGTAATTAACTCGTTCGGACTAATTCACTAATTTTACGCCTAATTAGTATTTTAGTACTAAACAGAGAAAATCCTGGCTCAGAATCAAAAACTATCTCACTGTGAATTTCTGCCCCTGAGAACAACCTACCCTGCTGGGCGCCGAGCACTTTCGACATAAAGCAACATTTGTAACAAAGATTTCGTCATGCTACCCCTTGAAGAAATTGAAAAAGTATATTCTCAAAACATCAACTTTTAATTTTTCCGAAACTGGGACATACGAATTGATTTTTTATTTAAATAATGACCTCGAAAAACTTTATCAAAAGTTTCATTTTTGATGAGAAACATCGTGCTTTTGCGACATTTGAAATTCGACCAATCAGGACCAACGAGTTTTTTTGATAAAAAGCATAATTTAAAAAAAGGAAAAAGTCGAACTAAGAATGTTTGCAACGGACATACAGACGAATCAGTGGTTATTATTAACATGTCTGCTACATGCCTCGGCAAGCCAGAAGTATTTGTCTGGCTTGGCTTGGCTTGACAAGACAAAAAATTTTCGTTGGCTTGGCTTAACTCGAGTCAAAATCTCTCTGGCTTGGCCTGACTCGAGCCATGGGTATAAATGTACATAAAACGAATTTTTACGATAAACCGATCCGATCCCGATCTGATTAAATTTTTTTGAGTGTCGATCGATCCGATCTCGATCCACGCTTTTTGAGAGCCTACCGATCCGATTCAAGTTTTGAGAGTCTTCCGATCCGATCCAATTTGTTCCGAGCCTACCAATCAAATCCAAAAAAATTTCAAATGTGCCGACCCCTGGTCCGAATAACCAATTTTGTGTGAAACCGCGATATTAACGCATGTAATAGTTAAATTTTTATCATGAGATTTGATTCGGTTATGTCAGCTCCTTAAAATATTTAGAGTCTTAACAAACAAAAAAATTTTATGTCAATTATAGACGTCAGCGCTAAAGAGCGAAAACACTAAAAGTATGTGTTTCTTATTAACGAACCGTCAACTTTAACTTCTACTTTTTCGTTTACTGGAACATACAAGACGAATTGATTCTTGACAAAAGAGGTATCATCAAGGCTTGTAAGTGATACACGACTGTCCCACGGTTTTGTATTACGAGATCCAATGTAAATAGGAGTCAAGCCAGGCGCTGGGGCATCATGCATGAAAAATGAATGTTTTACAGTCCACTATTTTACAGGTCAAAATTTAAATTCGTAAAAATCTACAGCCGTTGGTTAAAAGGTTGATAATGAGATCGCTTAAATATTATATTAATGTTTTGAAAAGGTTAAAAAAAAATTACATCAAAAGTTTTTTTTTTAATTTGGTTTAAAATTTTAGGTTTTCTTCTTAATTTGGTGTTTTATTTTTTTAAAAATAAAATTTTTTTGTAAATATTGTTTGTTTATTTCCCAAGAAAAAGTATTTATGATTTTTACCTCAAAATTGTTTTTCAAAAATTATTTTTTGTTTCTTCCACATTTTTTTATTTTTTGAAGAGAAAAAATATTTTAGTTTTTTTTTTCAAAATATTGTTAGTTTATTTTTCCAAAAAAAATTTAGGTTGTTTATTCTTTCAAAATTTTTTTATCAATTATGAAATTCAAATAAATTTTCAGGCTACTAAATTTTGACATGAAAAAAATCTAAATACAACTTTCACATGGATTAAGACTACCTTGCCGATCAAAGGTGATCATTTCAATAGCATATTTTTCTTATCATTTTAAGTAACTACGATCAGTTTTATGGTCTGACTGTCCGCCACTAAAAAAAAATACGTACGGTCTACTGTACGAACATTTTTAAATTTCCGAAGTTAGCACAATTCAGCTTGTGTACAAAGTCGTTCAAAATCGCGGGATGTGGTTCAGGATTTTGACTAGAATTAAAGTTGAACTCTCAGTCAAAAACATGCTCAGTTTAGCTGATCAAATTTGACCTTGACCTTTTTACCACATGCACCATCTGCTCTAAACTGAAAAGACGTGTCGTATTGGCACAAGGAAATTGCAACAAGTGGCTTTTCAGATAACTCGTTGCTTGGAGTGGTTAATAACTTCATCATTTGGAAATCGCCATCTTCGAAGTCCTTTGGCCGTTCGTAATTTTCAGGGCCGATACTTTCAGTCGAAAACATAAACTTTTTACTTTGTCCAATTATTTGCTTATAAATAAAGATGCTTTCTTGATTTTGATCAACGAATAATCCGCTTAACGATTCACTTCCAAATTAGCGTTCTTTTTTCCGTTACTTTTTTCTATGCTTTTTGCAGCTAGAAACAAAATCCCCGGGTGTGTTATCTATTTCGAGTGCAAAATGACGATATATTTGCTTTAATTAATATATTTTGTGCGGCGGATTAGGAGGGAGATTACGGATTTCTTCAATCCCTAAGCTCTTTTAGGCAATTTTGAATCAAATATATTGAGATAAATTTGAATGTAAATACAATTTCAAATGGTTTTCGAAGACATCGCCGAAAGTCATTATTATAAATTTCAGGTGGCTTATCATTTTCAATAATAATTCTTTCTAAAATTGAGTGAAAGTCAAAATGAAAATTGAAAACATGACGTAATTTTGAGATTTAGGGGGCTGATGAAAATTGAAAATATGTTTTAATACAACTTTTGGGGTGTCCGATTATTAAATAAAACTTCTGGCGCTAGAGAGCAAATAAACTGAAAATATTGGAAAATTTCTTTTTTTTTTAACATAATTTGCTGCACTTGGGACAATTTTTTGATTTCTCTGATTAAGCTCAATCTGTGAAGATTTGTTTTAACTATATTTTCAACATATAAAAAGCTTGCAGCAGTCACAGGATTAGGCGCTAGAGCGCAAAAAACACTTAAAATTTGAATTCGCATGCTTTAAAAAAGTTTTTTCTTCGTTATAAAATTATCTGTCGTTTGATGGTAATTTTAAGTCATTACGACAGAAAAAGCAATCTCAGTTGATCTGACTTTGGACACGCTAACAACTTCGAAAAATGTTTTCTTGGAGATATTTTTTGAAATGGGTCTATTTGACTCAAATACAATCTAGTAGGTTGATTTAGTTCTAAATGATGACTAATTTCAGCAACCAACACCCACTAAATCCATCATATTTCCGAATTAAAAAAACAGTTTCTTCAAAAATTTGAGGTCAAAAAATGTATACGATTGATTTTTTTAACTACAGCAGGTGTTGGCAATGGACAACACAAGAACTCTTAGCCAGAATTGTTGCCTATTGCTCTCACCGTTGCCCATTGGCATTATTTGAGCCCAATTTTGGCATCAATTTGGCTCAAAAGTGTTGCTCATTGCCAACACCTACTGTATAACGCCTAAGATAATACTGTGTGCCAAGTCATAAATTGCAGTGTACACTGTACAGCGCCCGTTAGTCTTGCGGCTGCAATGTCCATGAAAATTACGCGCCGGCGATACTTGATTTCCGATTATGGTGTGCATCTAATTTAGATGAAAAACCGCCTCAAAAGTAATACTGTGATTTCTGGTTACTGACAATTTTTTTATTAAACATTGTATTTTATTTTGAGTCAACGCTTCGAGTAAAAATCGCTTAATCAAAATCGAATATTTATACCCCTCAAATTTTTATTTGGTAAAAGTTCATATTTTTGGCGGGTTTAAGAAATCTAAATTCGAGAAGTAAAAAAATACCGTCTTTTTAAGCACCTTCAAAATTGAAGATTCACCCTTTTGAAAAATTTTAGTGAATTTAATTGTAGCAATTCGATAACAAAAGGGGACAATTTTAATAATTAGTATGTTTCTGTCAATTCGGTTTCTCGACTCCAATTTAGATGAGCTCTTCACTTAATCCGGTTAAGCTCAAAGTGGATCGTGAATTTCATGAAATTAATATTTGACACTTCTTGTGCCATCCAGCTTGTCAATATTTTCATTTAAAAGAAATAATTTCAGTTTCAAATTTTGCATTTTAAAAATCAATTTTCATAAAAATGAATCAAAAATAGAACGCTTTCCTTTCGGATGGAGTGAAAGATCTGGCATAAGGATTGGTGATACGCGGTTCAAGCACAGAGTCATCAACTTTGATGATCACTTCAGCCTCTTCAGCAGTATTGAAAGAATTCTTTAAAACTGATTTTCAAATTTGAATTATTAAAAAAATCATCAAAAAACTTATATCCTTTTTCCAATCAAAGTGAATCGTGAAAACGAGGGTGATCTCTATAGCGTGTGTTCGAATCCTACTATTGTTAAATCCCTTGCCGCCTTATTGGCCGGGGGGTTGGTCGACTGAAATGACGCAGCAATCAACTTTGGCGCTCTCAATATCAAGCACCTCTGCCTATCCTTATACCCAAGACAATCACTAAGACAAAATTAGTGAGATTCGGACACGCGCTATAGAGATCACCCTCATTTTCAAGATTCACTTTGGTTGGAAAAATGATAATAAATGTCAAAAAATATGATAGAGAAAGTCCAAATAAAAAAGTTTTTTTCCAAAATAGTCAGTTTGTACATTTACTTCGACTTACAGTTTAGCTCATTTTAAAGTTTGTGAAACGAATGACGCTCATAATTCATTACCGAAACAAAGATTTCCGCTTTTATTTTTCACACTGAAATTCTGCTTCTAATTTATAATGTCTGTCACCGGTCAAATTACTAGTTTTCGAAATTCATTTTTTCGACATAGTAAATTATTTGTAATTTCAGCCTACATGTAGATAGTTTCTTCTTCAGTCAAACGATTTTTGCCGGCCAGGCTGAAATTTCGAAACAATTACAATCTCGTTAAAATAAATATCGACAACTGGTGATTTTACCAGTAAAAGACAATTTTTACTTGCTAGATACTTTATTTTTAGCTAACTTTCTATGGGATTGTTCCCAGCTATACTGTTATTCGACTGAATTAATAAAATATCAGATACTTCTAAAAATTAGTATAAGCATGTTTGAAAACCACCCAAAATGGAGTATTTTCTCTTAAAATTCACATCTTTGTCAGCCTTCTTTCCCAGGGAAATTGTACCATTATTGAGAATTTTCATATTTATAACGGAAAGAGCACTAACATTGTACAAAGAGCCAATTGCCAATATAAAAGTCAAATTTGGCGGTGTCATTATGCTTCGGCTTCTTAAAGCAGCTTATTCTTCGGCAGGCACTTTCGATTTAAGACACTTGAAATGGGCTTCACACTTTTTTTTATATATTTGTAATTTCATGTAGTTTTGCAGAACTAATTTTGATAAAAAGAGGATACTTGGCGATGTTTAATGAAATAAGATATTAAAATCGAGTGGGATTTCACTCAAATGCTCAACAGGCTGAGAAACTTAGAATTTTCGCTCAAAACTTCAAAAAGGGATTTTGCTCATTTGCAGGACAGTCGAGTAACCGGAAAATTGAGGAGAAAAAAATTTACAAAATTATTGAACCTAATTAATTTCGCATGCAGAACCAAAACTAATTGGCTCCCTAATGACATCCTATTATTAAATTTGTCTTAAAAATATTTTATACAGTGGGTGACGGCAATTGGCAACACACAAGGTTTTGGCCTTAATTGTCGCCTTTTGGCGTCAGAGCTTTGTCAAAATCAATCAAGTTCAAAAAGGTAGCGTATTGACGTCAGTTTTGCCAACTGCGTTTCTTGTCTTTTCCTGTCTCTCTGTATTTATTCCCATTGTATTTAAGAATGAAAATAGTTTTAAAAATAAAGAAGTTTAGAAATAGTTTATATGTCGGACCGAATGTTAAAAAATCATCACTTTTCCAGCCTTATTTTTAAATTCCTTATTTTTCAAATATGAAAATTACCTTAAAAGATTCTTGCAAAGCACTCTTAAAATAAAAGGTATTTCAAAAACTGTGTTTTTGGTGTTTTTACGATTTTCAAAATTTCGTAATTCCAAATTATAAACTTTGATCGAAAAATGAAAAAACAATACGATTCAGAAGTCAAAACGACATTATTTACAATTTTAATTTCGGCCAATCAGAAATAAGAACAAACATTTTCACAAAAATCTAAAAATTTTTGCGCCTGAAAAAATACTTCAATCGCGTTCACCTTAATGACGGTCAAAATATCAGGACTATCAAAAACTTTATTTCGTGCACTTAATTTAAGGGTTGTATGATACAACTGTATCGACTGGCTATATGGGCAATCTAAAAGTAAAAGAGAGCTAATTTTTTCGATTTTGAAGTCCTGTAGGCTTGTCAGTTATATTAGATAAAATTTAAAAAAATTTGAAAAATTCATGAAATTTTTTCTGAGTGTTGAAGATGAGAAAATGTTTTGCTCTCTAGCGCTCGAACAACTCATAATTAGACCATAGTTTATAATACTATTTCCAGAAAACTGATACTCATAATGTTTTCTGGTGCTACTTTCAACTTGATACGATGAGCTTGAGGTCAAAAAATAATTTTCAAACTGTACTCCATCGAGTTAAAAAATGAATATCAAAGTAAAAGATCACACATTTTTGCGTTATTGTCAGGAGCACCTATTGTGAATGTGAAAATATTTTTTGGTGTAGCATGTAGAAAAAATACGATTTTCCGTGGCCAAAACTATGAAAAACGACAGTTTTCGTCGATTTCGAGGCCTTTTCATCCTCTTCAGAATGAAATTTGGTAAAAGTGATCGAACTTTTTCACCTCTTAAATTCTCTAGCTTATGCCAAAAAATAAAACAATTATGATGCTGGTGTAAAAGTTTATCGATCATTAAAAATTTATTTTTCTTCCGGTTACCTGATTTACCGGTGGTTCAACATACAATTCTCAAATTATTCCAAAAAATTTTGTTCTGAGATTACGAACTAGCAATCTGAGATTTTCATAACTAATACGAAGTTGGGGTGCAGCGTTATGGCCTCTGAAAAGTATTTCACAGCCGATACAACCCCCTTAAGACATTGTCGCCTACTCATAAATAATCTATTTCTTATTAAACGAGAGTTTAAATGAGGTTTTTCTAAAAGTAAGTTTAACGACTCTTTGCAATCGAGAAATATATAAATTGTTGATCGCAATAGGTTTTCCATATACAAAACTTTTTATGTTTGGTTTTAATGTTTATTATTGTCGTTATTTTTCATATTTCTGCTGTTTCGCAAGTTCATGTATTTATTTTTCAATATAAAGTTTATCTTTTCCCCATTTACTTCTAACCTTCTTGACGTCTCTGAGTATTTTTCTCTTTTTCGTTATTTATTTGTTTTTATTTTTACATAAATTCAACAATTCTCAAAACTCATTACGGAAACAGTAAATTTTGAAGCCATTCCTTGACAAAAAATGGGAAAATTCAACTTTTTTCGATTTGATGTTTTAATTTATGAAAATTTTGTTTGTTAGTTGATGAACGAAAGGTTCAATAAAGAAAAGCTGGTTTTCGACCGGTTTTCGCCAAATTTGAATTGAAGAATTCAGAATGTGTTTTCTTATTGAACCAGGGCTTCGGAATGACAAGTTTGAGTTTACGTAATTTTGAGATTTCGCAGAAAAACTACTTTAGATATCATAGTGATTATTTTTAAAATGTCTTAAGTTAAGACTGTTAACTTCAAATATATTCTTTATACTTAAAGATATTAAAAAACATTTGTAGTTTTATTTCGGTTAACTATCAGTTAAAGTTATTTTGAAAATACAAGTTTATTTATTTCTTAATTTTATAATCTCCGATTAGATCCCTTTTTATCCAACAAAAAAAAAATTGAACAAATGCTATTAAGAAACTACTAATTTTATGCCGAATAGTACGTTTGGGGAGGCGAAGCCTCCACAAAGCCTACTATTCGAGATAAATAGTAGCTTTTGTGGTAACTTGACACTAATTGTGTCAAGAAAATTGATCTTATTGGTCCATGACTGAGGTCAAACTTCTTTTCGTTAAGATAGCAGGTTTAGGTTTCTCAAAAAGTAACTCATGATAATATTGTTTGTTTGAGTAAGATAGCTAATTTCGGTTAATCAAAAAATAGCGCATGATAACACAACAACAATTCAACAATGATAACAAGAAACAATTTCATGTAAAAACTTCGTTTTTGAAAATGCGTGAAAAAGATATTTTTTCGAACCCTATTACAAAAAAAATACTGACAGGTCAATGCATGAGCTGAAAATGGAAAATTGACACAACAAGAGAAACTTGATCGTCATTTTTGTCTTTTTAATTGAATGCCCAGAATATTGAGACACGCTTGTCACGGAGTGTTTGAGTCACATTACTTCAGTAGGCGGGGAAATCTCTTATTCATTTCATCAATAAAACATTCTACCCTCATTGGGCGGCTCACAAACTCACTATACACTTCTTATTATACGTTTTAAAATGGCAAGATAGTACGAATAAGACCACAAAGCTCTATTTATATACAATCAACAAGAGTTCCCAGATCGAGCGTGGAAATTTATTTCCCTCGATCATTACTCAGTCTTCAAGCAATTAATTGGATTTCATATCTAGAAAAAATGAACCAGAGAATTTGCACGTCTCTGATTGACTGTCGCTTCCACGTTATTTTCCCGCAAATATTGCGATATGATATGGGTGCCCTCGGACGCATTGTATTTATTGGAAAACATACCTAAATAATAAACTTACTTCAAAAATTTCGTTTTCAAATTCCAGACTTCAAGTTAAAAATTTTTGTTTCGAATGCTGTACGTAATATCTTTTTAATTGCAATATTTGCCAATTTTACGATTTTAAGCTAAACATACTCCAGTGCCAATATCGCCAAATTTTTTGAGAATTATATTACAACTTACTTCGTGGGCATATGAATGACGTCATTCTAATGATTGAATTTTCAAATTTACTCTTTTCGACTTGTGTTGTTGCGGTTCCGGTAGTATTAAATTCTATGCATTTGTGATTCACTTTATTCGAATCCTTTGTGAAGTCCCCTATAAAATCAAAAAAATCTTTGACAAATGACGTCATTTCGAACGCCTACGCGTTTTTTATTTTTGAACAAAAAGTTATTTGTGTCCCTATATCGCCGAAGATTCTTTTTCGGCCAAAAACTTTCGGCTATATCCTTTTCGGAACGGAACTCGATCTCCAAAAACGCTTACTATCTCTACAGGCGCGTGTTCGAATTCCACTGATGTTGTCTAAGTGATTGTCTTAGTGATTGCTTGAGTGATTACACACCGATAATTTTAGCGGTTCCATTATCAAGACCCTGCCTATAATCATATTCAATATAATCACAAGACAAGAATTAGTGGGATTCGAACACGCGCTATAGAAAGTAGCCGTTTTTGAGATGGAGTTCCGTTCCAAAAGGATATGGGCCCCCTGTAAATGGTTGTATATGACGAAATAAAATTGAAAACGTAACCATAATGATAAAAGTTACAAAAAGTTTTTCATACAACAATCAAGGTCCTTAAAACAAATATTAACCCTCTTACAAAACAAAAAATTTATTTATTATACTCTTTTATTAATATACAAACGAATTTGGATATATTTATATTCAAACGCTTGCCTAGTATAGGGACATGTTGGACTTGATTTTTTCTAATTTTGACCAGTGACGCTGCTGAGCTGATTTGAAAAAAAATAAAATTTGAAACTTCGGCATTCTCAAGGACGTAAAAAATTTAACAAACATTTGATGTCTCCGTCGTCTGTTTCATCATAAACACTGTAAAATTCTATTTTTGAAAAATTGTTTAAGAAAATCACAATTTCTGTCTTCCAATCACTGGAAAAATTCTTCGGAATTTTCAAAATTTTTTTCGAATTTTAGAATTTATTTAAAGTTAAAAATTACTTTATTAACTCAATCAAATATCAATATAATTTTCATAAGTCATGGATTAAAAGAAAATTGCGAGACCCTACAACCTTTTCAAAAAAAAATAAAAACTCTAGATTTCAACAGGAGCTTTCTGAGAATAAAAGTAATAAAAGTAAGGCTCCCTCAACCTACATCTATTAGTTAATCAAAGGTGATAAGGATATGCTAAGCATTTATGCTCAAAAGTAAATCTCGAAACGTTTTTTCAAATAATTTATAAAATTTAATAGAATCTATATTTATATTTGATATTTTTGTATTCGACCAAAAAAGTAAAGCAACGCACGAAATATATTATCGTAGGTGCGTCCAAATTTTTCAATGCGTTGTTTATTATAGGGCTAAATTCAACTCACCATAAATTATTTCGGACTACGTTTATATTAAAAAATTACGATATTCGTTAATTTTAAATATCAAGTCAAAATTAACAATAAAAATTTCGAAACGAACAATCTAGAGAGGCGAGAATTAAGGTTTCTATTTATGGTTTGACATTTGGCTCGAACAAAAATCGTCTGAATGTAATTGAATTTCAGCTTTATTTTTTAACATTAAATTTTGGATCTAAAATCTCAAAAATTCTTTTAAATCTGAGTCCAAATTTAAAAATATATTTTTTAGCAACAATCACTGTTAAATTTCAATGTACCTATAGCACAAAGTAAATTATTGAAATTGTTATGAATAAATACTCTTATCGTTTGCCATAAGCTTTTTCACTGAGATCGGATTCTTAAGGCAAACATAGTCAAGAATTTGCAAGTATTTTAAATTTTGTGTAAAATGCTGTAAAAAAACTGGAGAAAATCTAAGTTTTGCGGTTTTAGTCGATATTATTTTAGAGTAATTTAGCAAGAAATCAACAGTCGTTCGAAATATCTACGCATTTTAAGAAATTCGTCCGAAAATACAAATTTCAAAATAAGATGCTTCCTTAAAATACTATCATTAGCCATAAAATTGGATAATATTCATACGGGTTATTCACCATTGGTTAATCAAAAAAATAAGGTTCCCTGAAATTAAACCTTGATCTGCGATTAAGCCTTCCGGTAATGCAGGAAAAATCTTTCATCGACCATATTTATAGTTTTATTATTTTTATCAACGTTTCATTTTATTATAAGTGTTCAAGTTAGAAAAAAAATATTCAAAAAATGTGTTTTTTGAAAATTGAAGGTAATGAAGAATGAAAGATATTTCAGGGATTAAGATCATAAATACAAATTGAGTAGTACTCTGTCAAATGTCAAACGAACACATTGCTGTCTAACAGTTTTCTTAAACTAGATAGAAATGTGTTTCAAATTTTCTTCAAAATGAATCAACATTGCTAGTGTAATATGTCGAAAATGACTAGAAAATTATATTTGAACTCACTCGTAGCAGCGAACTGAATTTTTTCTCAGGTTTTTGGTAAAAGTTTTTTTTGTTGTGTTTTATGGTTTTCCATTATCCAGGCAAATTTTTTTTTTGAAAATAATCTCGAAAAGTTTTCTGAGTTCTATTTTTTTGAGATAGACAGAATGACAAAATGAATCAGAAAAAACAGCCTCTTAATAATTATTCAAACAAGAAAAAAAAATCGAATTTTTGGAAATAATATCGAACGAATTTTGGCAGCGAAACTAATTTTCAAAAATATAATGTTGGTGTTAAATATTTAAAAACTCATTTTTGTTGGCAAAAACAAGTGAATTCGTTCATGACGTCGCTGATCGGTTTTTCTTGCAAGGCATTCGAAGTATTTTGTAGATAGTATATTTTGAAGTTATTAGTCCTCTTCAAAAAAAACGAGGGAAAAAGTTGACAATGGGCGTGCTTGATATTCTTATTATGAATTTAATTTTTCGTTACATTAAATTTAATAAGTTGAAAAAAACCACCAAAAAATGAGATTTGATTCTAAATGTGCGATATGGTTGCAAATAATCGAGAAATAACGACAATTAAAATAATCAAAAGGCATGATTTGTAACTGATCACAAGGCTAGAAAAAATCAGTCGCGGTCATTGGTTGGTGAGATAACCTACCTAGAAAGAACCTCATTTTTTTTAAAGCCAGTCCACTTCAACTGCATTGTAGGGAATAATTATTTTAATTACCTTAAATTGCATCTTTCACGATTTTTTGTTCAAAAAAATACTTATTTTTCATATTTCACTTAGCATTTTCATCGAATTTATGTAATGGTGACTCTTCACGTATGGGCTAAATAATTCAACTCATCACTAATCCTTGTATAAGAGGATTAAGGGATGCATAAAATGGCACATTTCCCTGCCGGAAATACCTCAATTTAAAAATAAAAAAATCGCTAAAACAGTAACTGACCAATTGGGCCAATTTGTCCATATTAATCCCAGCACCACCTAAAGAAGTTCGTTATTTGAAACATATTGGATTAGCGGGCTTAATCCTTTATTATACCGCAAATGAACAATCAAATGAAAAAACTCAAAATACATTTGAGAATCATGATTTCCGACAAAATTCGCATCTTTTGTATCAAAAAGTGTGGAGAGTTTCGCGGCCCCTAGCTCACTGAATAGCCTGGGTATCAAAGGCGAAAATCCGATTTATCTCGTGAGGGGCGTTTTTTTGTCCCTTGCTCATGTGTATCATACTCACGGGTTAAGTCGATCCAGTCGTGTGCTGATCTCCTGCTGCGAAAACAGTAATTGGACGTTTTAAATGATCAAAGGGAATTTTTTTGCTCGGAAAACTTCTTATTTTTTGTTACAAATAAGCGAGGGAATACCAAAAAAGGATTAAAATTAATTTAAGTTAATAATGCTTTACTTTTCTCTTTGATATTTCTATGAATTCGAAATTTTAAAGAATTAGGAAATTTATAAAAATCTTTGAAATACTAGTAGAAAGACAGTCTTTCAACGATTAGGAAAAGATTTTTACAGAGTCATTAAAATATAATTGATCATTTCATCAAGAAAATATGGAAATTCAAAATTATTTTTGGAAATATAAATATCGGTTTTTTTCTGATGAATCTTTGACAAAGATTCTTTGTCTCAGTTTTCACAAAAGTTTTGTATTTCGAATTCAAGATAATTTTAAGTTTTTACCCGCTTATGAGTTGAAAAACTACAAAATCGTAATTTTCTCGGCACAAAACTTAGGCAATTAGTGGCCCACTGTTACTGAATACATATCCTTTTCGGAACGGAACTCCATCTCAAAAACGCTTACTATCTCTACAGCGCGTGTTCGAATCCCACTGATGTGTCTAAGTGATTGCTTGAGTGATTACACACACCAATAGAATTTAGCGGTTCCATTATCAAGCCCTTGCCTATAATCATATTTCAATATAATCACTAAGACAACATTAGTGATATCGAACACGCGCTATAGAGATAGTAACGTTTTTGAGATGGAGTTCCGTTCCGAAAAGGATATGTTCAAAATAAATTTAAATTTTCCTTTAAAGTTTTCAATAAACTGATCTGGGAATAACCCAGCAACAATGCTAATTTGAAACAACTTTCTGAGCACAAGATTGAAACACTGTGATTTTTTTGTTCATATTAAAAAATTTTGCAGTGGATTAACCCTAGGAGTGTAGTACAAATTAATATCGTTTTTACTTTGGCCCCTGGTTGTCCTGTTGGACACGAGAACATGCGCAAAATGATCTGCTATTTTTGATGTTATTTCAGTTATACAACTCATGAAAATGTCCAAACTAACATTTTAGTATGATTATTCAATCTTGACAACTCAAGAGATTGTCTTTGAAGTCATTTTTGTGAATTTTAAAAAAATTTATAAAATATATTTTTGCTTTAAATGTTTGTACAATGAATAAAACGGAAATAAATCTCGCCATCATAAATGTCCATTACATATCCGGTTTTAGGACCGCCTAGTGACTAAGCTCTAGTCACGCTTATTTTTTTAATATATATTTTTTTGACTTGGTCAAAAGTTGTTTAATTACCACCTTGCATATAAATTCAAAGCAATTACACTTTGCAAGACAAATATTGTCGTCCACTTTTGTTGCTTCGCCATAGAATCGGCTCTGATTATATTTTAATTCTTAAATTTTTTTGAATGGCTTGAATTGATTTCTTGAAGTTAAATCTTGAAACTTTTTTGTTTGCTCTTTAAGGCGGAAGGCAGAGAGGGGTAGCAAACAGCAAAACAACTTTTTAGCTGATACAACTTGACCATGTGCCCGATAAGTTGTGTACGGTTGAGAAAAATATGCGTAAAAATGACCTGAGACCAGAATTAAACAAAACTAGTTGTTTACGGTCATACACGCGCTAGAAAAAAACTTACTGTTTATGGAAGATTTTTATCGATTGTTACTCATATAGCGTTTATATGATTTGAGGGTCCGAGAAATAGTTCTCACGGTTAGTTTTTAATAATAATATTTTTTTCTATTTTTAATAAACAAAACAAATTCATCTGCGAGTAAGTGGATAATGATGACTGTCGTCAGCGGCAAAATCGCAACTAAACTTGAATTATTAATATAATTAAGCACACAATTTTTGATATTCCACCTTCACTGAGTTATGAATCATGACTCATCAAAACTCATGCTCATTAGAAAGCGATTTGAAATAATAAGTTTTGAAAGTCAAAATGGTTACCGATTTTATTTGTCCATCTTGTAGAGTTAAAATGCCAGTTATTCAAAAATACAATTAGCTGACTTCGACACTGTCGAGTCGACAGTGAAGGGTTTTCAAGACGACATTTTTAATTTGCACCGTTTATCGAATGTACTGGTGGGTCAAAATTACTGGTAAAGTACAGCTTCCGGTACCGGAAATGATATTTTAATTATTTGGATTAACCAGGATGCGAAATCATCGGGTTTCTGAGCCGGATTATAAACTAGGGTCTTGGGTGACCGCAACGTGGCGAAAAGTGGCTTGCAGTCAACCTTGACCCCTAGTTTAATATTCGTCTCCAGAGAACCAATGATTGAGCATCTTTTGGTTCATTCAAATAATTAAAATATTCACGTCAAGTACCCACGAAGCTGTACTTTACCAGTACATTTTGACCAGCCGGTTCATTCGAGAAAGTGGAATTAAAAAACTCGTCTTGAGGAAACCGCCTTTCGCTGACGACGCCAGACTAATTTGATTTGTAATAACGGCATTTAACTCCATGAGAACCCGAGAACTAAAAAGTCACTTTTCGGACCTTAAAAAACAATTTTTGAAAAATATTCAAAACCGGAAAAAAATCCTGCGCTTAAAATGAACATAAAAATTCCATTGGATATCAAGTAAATATGAATTTTCGTGTCTAAAAATAGCACTTTCAGACGAGTTGGGGACAAAATTTATTTTGAAAGAAAAACTCAAATGTTTGGGGCTGGAATTTAAAAAAAAATATAAATCTGCCTTTAATTTTTTTATTTTCTAAAGCAACAAACTTTGGCTTTAGGATAGACTAATAATTTCCTCAGGAATGCCACTACTGTTTAAATATATAAAAAATCAATCAAAAAAAATCAACAAGGGTGTATAATTTTGAAATTTTAATTATAATGGTTGAGCATATTTCCAGTAGTCTTAAAATGTAAAATAAAACTGTTAAATTTGAAACTGTTAATCTGTTTTGATTCATTCTGGGCAGATTCGTGGCGCCAGTTCTATTTGCTCGAGAGATCGAAGATGGCCACTTTGAGAATACTTTTTTTGAAATATTTTGATAAGAATAAAAAAAACGTTTTTAGCACCAAATTCGGGTAAAAATGTCAGACTTGGAAAATTACATGCTAAAAGGGGCACATTTTGTGGGTCGGGCATCTCGTAAGGTCCTGGGATAGAATATATTATTGTTTTAGCACAAAAATAATTAACAGTTTTGTTTTTGCAAACGATATTTAGTGAAAAATACGAAATTCAGTAAAACAGTTTAAAGGGCAATCCAGCAATTGTTGAATAATTAATTGATCCCAATAAATCATTCGAATAATAGAAATAGAGTTTTTTCACCTCGACAATAGAATTTTGCCATATTTTATGATTGAATTTTTCTCTTTCTCTCCTTAATTGTCCTCTACAAAATTTTGAACAAAAATTTTTCGACGATAAAAATTAATAATGTCTGTGACGATCTCATTTTCGTCTCTACAAAAGTATCCGTATTCTCTACTGAGGTTTAATATAATTCATACGATGATTATCAAGTGTCATGGATCTAGTTTCGAACAAAACTAACAATAATTATTTTTTCACGATCTGTGTTTCAAGTACTAATTGCGCCGTGAAGATACCACACTATTATAAAAATCATAATTGGTTGAATTCCGCCCGAAAATTAAGACAAAAACTTTGTTTATCAAACCCATTTGAAATTTGACCTGACTTATAAATCCACGCAAAATTTACTTGTAATTTAATTTAAACCTCAAAAATGGCTCAAACGTCCTCAGAATTTAAGAAGGTTAACCCTTTGAGCACAGAGCCACATATTGTGGGCCAAGAATACCTAAATGTCCAAAAAGGCAAAAAAACGGATTGTAGAATCTCTTCTTCCAAAACACGAATTATAGAAGAATTTTGATTCGGTTCCATAAAAATTAATTGAATTTTTTACTCGATATGTTTGGTTCCAGTATTACGGGTGTCGATTTATCAGGATTTATTTGCCTACTGTTTCATTTACTGCTAGAATTTATTGCCAAAATTGATAACAGACAAATTGGATAGCCAGTTTTTATAGGAAAGTGGTTTGTGCTAATGCATAAGAGTTAAAGTAATAATTTTATTGGATCTAAGGGCAGATATTTTTTGCGGAAGTTTGAAATTTCAAATTTTAACTTCAAGTATCCCATGAAAAAAAAATTAACTCTTATAAAATGATTTAAGCAATCAAATTGTCAACGTGTACCAATTTAACTTGAAAATAATAAATAAAGTGTAACAATCTGTTTTCATAGGAAAAAACAATTTTTATCAAAATTATGATTTTTCGATTCAAAATTTATTCACCTATTTATAAATAACGTTTGATTTCATTAATACTAAAAAAAGCGAACAAAAAATGACGTAAGGCCAGATTACTTGTGATCGTTTCGACAGAAAATGTTACTTGTGAAGACAACTGTGACCGTGTACAACGTGATATGGTATACCTTACTTTTTCACTATATTTTCTAGAACTAAAATTAAAATTCTAGAATATAAAATGTCGGTATGCAAAATTACCTTTCAATTCCTTAATGCAGCAAAAGGATTTGGATTTGTATAATTATTTTCACTTAGATTTTTTAAACGGAAACATTAGACGACATTGATGTACAACATATTGAATTCAAATCGTTTGAAACGCCAAAAATCGGCATTNGTGTAAAAGTTATTCGATCATTAAAAATTTATTTTTGCTTCCGGTTAACCTGATTTACCGGTTGGTTCAACATACAATTCTCAAAATTATCCAAAAATTTTGTTCTTGAGATTACGAACTAGCAATCTGAAGATTTTCATACTAATACGAAGTTGGGGTGCAGCGTTATGGCCTCTGAAAAAGTATTTCCAGCCGATACAACCCCCTTAAGACATTGTCCCTACTCATAAATAATCTATTTCCTTATTAAACGAGATTTTAAATGAGGTTTTTTCTAAAAGTAAAGTTTAACGACTCTTTGCAATCGAGAAATATATAAATATGTATGATCGCAATAGGTTTTCCATAATTACAAAACTTTATATGTTTTGGTTTTAATGTTTATTATTGTCGTTATTTTTTCATATTTCTGCTGTTTCGCATAGTTCATGTATTTATTTTCAATATAAAGTTTATCTTTTCCCCATTTACTTCTAACCTTCTTGACGTCTCTGAGTATATTTTCTCTTTTTTCGTTATTTATTTGTTTTTAGTTTTTACATAAATTCAACAATTCTCAAAACTCATTACGGAAACAGTAAATTTTGAAGCCATTCCTTGACAAAAAATGGGAAAATTCAACTTTTTTCGATTTGATGTTTTAATTTATGAAAAATTTTGTTTGTTAGTGATGAAACGGTTCAATAAAGAAAAGCTGGTTTTCGACGCGTTTTTCGCCAAATTTGAATTGAAGAATTCAGAATGTTGTTTTCTTATTGAACCAGGGCTTCGGAATGACAAGTTTGAGTTTACGTAATTTTGAGATTTCGCAGAAAAACTACTTTAGATATCATAGGTGATTATTTTTAAAATGTCTTAAGTTAAGACTGTTAACTTCAAAATATTTTCTTATACTTAAAGATTTAAAAAAACAATTTGTAGTTTTATTTCGGTTAACTATCAGTTAAGTTATTTGAAAATACAAGTTTATTTTATTCTCTTATTTTATAATCTCCGATTAGAATCTTTTTATACAACAAAAGAAAATTGAACAAATGCTTATTAAGACTACTAAATTTTTTTATGCCGAATAGTACGTTTGGGGAGGCGAAGCCCACAAACCACTATTCGAGATAAATAGTACTTTGTGGTATGATCAATTATGTTCCGAAATTGACTTATTGGTACAATGACTGAGGTTCAAACTTCTTTGTGTAAGATAGTAGGTTAGTTTCTCAAAAAGTAACATCATAGAAAATTTTGTTTTGAGTAAGATAGCTAATTTCGGTTAATCAAAAAATAGCGCAATGAATCACAACACAAAACAATCCAACAATGATCAACAGAACACTTCATGTAAAAACTTCGTTTTTTGAAAATGCGTAAAAAAGATATTTTTTCGAACCCTATTACAAAAAAAAATACTGACAGGTTCAATGCATGAGCTGAAAATGGAAATTTGACACAGAGAGAAACTTGATCGATGCATTTTTTGGTCTTCTAATTGATGCCCAGAATATTGAGACACGCTTGTCACGGAGTTGTATGAGTCACATTACTTCAGTAGGTGGGGAAATCTCTTATTCATTTCATCAATAAAACATTCTACCCTCATTGGGCGGCTCAACAACTACTATACACTTCTTATTATACGTTTTAAAATGGCAGTAGTACGAATAAGACCACAAAGCTACTATTTATAATACAGGGTGTAAGGTTTTTACCTTCTTTTTTCCAAACTGGTTACACTTGATTTCCGCCGTTTTGATTGGTTGTCAGAAGAGTTTTCTCAGATTCAACCAATCAAAACGGCGGAAATCAAGTGTAACCAGTTTGGAAAAAAGAAGGGAAAAACCTTACACCCTGTACAATCAACAAAGTAGTTCCCAGATCGAGCGTGGAAATTTATTTCCCTCGATCATTACTCACGTGCTTCCAGAAGCAATTTAATTGGATTTAATATCTAGAAAAAATGAAACCAGAGAATTTGCACGTCACTGATTGACTGTCGCTTCCACGTTATTTTCCCGCTCCAATCTTAGATGACGAATATTTTGCATCAAATATTGGGTGCCCTCGGAGTGCATTGTATTTATTGGAAAAACATACCTAAAATAATAAACTTACTTCAAAAATTTCGTTTTCAAAATTCCAGACTTCAAATTAAAAAAATTTTGTTTCGAATTCTGTACGAAAATATCTTTTTAATTTAATTCGCAATATTTGCCAATTTTACGATTTTAAGCTAAAATACTTCCAGTGCCAATATCGCCAAATTTTTTTGAGAATTATATTACAACTTACTTCGTGGGCATCATGAATGACGTCATTCTAATGATTGAATTTCTCAAATATACTCTTTTCGACTTTAATTTGGTTGCGTTCGGTAGTATTAAATTCTATGCATTTTGGTGATTCACTTTATTCGAACCTATTGTGAAGCTCCCTATAAAATCAAAAAAATCTTTGACAAATGACGTCATTTCGAACGCCTACGCGTTTTTTATTTTTTGAACAAAAAAGTTATTTNAGTAAGCGTTTTTGAGATGGAGTTCCGTTCCGAAAAGGATATGGCCCCCTGTAATGGTTGAATATGACGAAAATAAAATTGAAAACGTAATCATAATGATAAGATAGTTATAAAAAGTTTTTCATACAACAATCAAGGTCCTAATTAAACAAAATATTTAACCCTCTTACAAAACAAAAAAATTTATTAATATACTGTTTATATAATATACAAACGAATTTGGATATATTTATATTCAAACGCTTGCCTAAGTATAGGGACATGTTGGACTTGATTTTTTCTAATTTTGACCAGTGACGCTGCTGAGCTTGATTTGAAAAAAATACAAAATTTGAACTTCGGCATTCTCAAGGACGTAAAAAATTTTAACAAACATTTTTGAATTCTCCGTCGTCTGTTTCATCATAAACACTGATAAAATTTCTATTTTTGAAAATTGTTTAAGAAAATCACAATTTCTGACTTCCAATCACTTGGAAAATTCTTCGGAAATTTCTTTCAAAATTTTTATTTCGAATTTTTTAGAAGTTTATAATTAAGTTAACAATTTGACTTTGATTAACTCAATCAAATATCAATATAATTTTCATAAGTCATGGATTAAAAGATAAATTGGAGACCCTACAACCTTTTCAAAAGAAAAAATAAAAAACTCTAGATTTTCAACAGGAGGCTTTCTGGAGTAATAAAAGTAAGGCTCCCTCAACCTACATCTATTAGATTAATCAAAAGGTGATAAAGGGATATGCTAAGCATATTATGCTCAAAAGTTAAATCTCGAAACGTTTTTTCAAATATATTTATAAAATTTAATAGAATCTATTTTATATTTGATATTTTTGTATTCGACCAAAAAAGTAAAGCAACGACGAAATAATATTATCGTAGGTCGTCCAAATTTTCCAATTGCGATTGTTTTTATAGGGCTAATTCAATCACCATAAAATTATTTCGGACTACGTTTATTAATTAAAAAATTACGATATTCGTTAATTTAAATATCAAGTCAAAAAGTAACAAAAAAATATTCGAAACGAACAATCTAGGAGAGCGAGAATTAAGGTTTCTATTTATGGTTTGACATTGGCTCGAACAAAAATCGTCTGAATGTAATTGAAGTTTTCAGCTTTTATTTTAAAATAAAATTTTGATCTAAAATCTCAAAAATTCGTTATAAAATCTGAGTCCAAATTTAAAATATCATTTAGCAAAGCACTGTTAAATTTCAATGTACCTAACATTACAGCACAAAGTAAATTATTGAAATTTTGAATAAAATACTCCTTATTCGTTTGCCATAAGCTTTTCACTCAGAAACGGATTCTTAAGGCAACATAGTCAAATTTCAAGTATTATTAAAATTTTTGTGTAAATGCCACTATACGGAATCTAAGTTTCAATGTCACCCCCCTCTCCAGCACAAAGTAAACTTTGCAAATTTGAATAATACCTTCCGTTTGCCAAACGCTTTTCCCACCTCCGAAATCCGGCTCTTCAAGGCAAACAGTCACGAATTGTGCATATTATAAAATTTTGTTGTAAATGCCAGTCCATTAAAAAGCGGAGATCTAAGTTTTGCGGTTTTATCGATATTTATTTAGAGTAATTTTAGCAAGAATCAACAGTCGTTCGAAAATATCTACGCATTTTAAGAAATTCGTCCGAAAATACAAATTTCAAATAAAGATGCTTCCCTTAAAATACATCATTTAGCCAAATAAATTGGATTAAATATTCATACGGGTTATTCACCATTGGTTAATCAAAAAAATAAGGTTCCCCTGAAATTAAACCTTGATCTTGCGATTAAGCCTTCCGGTAAATGCAGGAAAAATCTTTCATCGACCATATTTATAAGTTTTATTTATTTTTATCAACGTTTCATTTTTTATAAGTGTTCAAAGTTAGAAAAAAAATATTCAAAAAAATGTGTTTTTTGAAAATTGAAGGTAATGAAGTGAAAGAATATTCAGGGATTAAGATCATAAATACAAATTGAGTAGTACTCTGTCAAATGTCAAACGAACACAATTGCTGTCTAACAGTTTTCTTAAACTAGATAGGAAAGTGTTTCAAATTTTCTTTAAAAATGAATCAACATTTGCTAGTTAATATGTCGAAAATGACTAGAAAATTATATTTGAACTCACTCGTAGCAGCGAACTGAATTTTTTTCTCAGGTTTTTTGGTAAAAAGTTTTTTGGTTGTGTTTTATGTTTTCCATTATCCAGGCAAATTTTTTTTTTGAAAATAATCTCGAAAAGTTTTCTGAGTTCTATTTTTTTGAGATAGACAGAATGACAAAAATGAATCAGAAAAACAGCCTCTTTAATAATTATTACACAAGAAAAAAAAATCGAATTTTGGAAATATATCGAACAAATTTTTGGCAGCGAAACTAATTTTCAAAAATATAATGTTGGTGTTAAATATTTAAAAACTCATTTTTGTTGGCAAAAACAGTAGGTGTGTATGAGCATGAATTCGTTCATGACGGTCGCTGATCGGTTTTTCTTGCAATGCATTCGAAGTATTTTGTTAGATAGTATTATTTTTGAAGTTATTAGTCCTCTTCAAAAAAACGAGGGAAAAAGTTGACCAATGGGCGTGCTTGATATTTCTTATTATGAATTAATTTTTTGTTACATTAAATTTAATAAGTGAAAAAAACACCAAAAAATGAGATTTGATTCTAAATGGTCGATTATGGTGCAAATAATCGAAGAAAATTAACGACAATTAAAATAATCAAAAAGGCATGATTTTGTAACTTGATCACAAGGCTAGAAAAAATCAGTCGCGGTCATTGGTTGGTGAGATAACCAACCTAAGAAGAACCTCATTTTTTTTAAAGCCAGTCCACTTCAACTGCATTGTAGGATATAATTATTTTAATTACTTAAATTGCATCATTCACGATTTTTTGTTCAAAAAAATACTTATTTTTCCATTATTTCACTTAGCATTTTCATCGAATTTATGTAATGGTGACTCTCACGTATGTGGCTAAATAAATTCAACTCAGTCACTAATCCTTGTATAAGAGGATTAAGGGATGCATAAAATGGCACCATTTCCCTGCCGGAAATACCTCAATTTATGAAAATAAAAAAATCGCTAAAACAGTAACTGACCAATTGTGGCCAAATTTGTCCATATTAATCCCAGCACCACCTAAAGAAGTTCGTTATTTGAAACATATTGGATTTAGCGGGCTTAATCCTTTATTTATACCGCAAATGAACAATCAAATGAAAAACTCAAAATACATTTGAGAATCATTGATTTCCGACAAAATTCGCATCTTTTGTATCAAAAAGTGTGAGAGGAGTTTCGCGGCCCCTAGCTCACTGAATAGCCTGGGTATCAAAGGGCGAAAATCCGGATTTATCTGTCAGGGAGGCGGTGAGGGGCGTTTTTTGTCCCTTGCTCATGTGTATCATACTCACGGGTTAAGTCGATCCAGTCGTTGTGCTGATCTCCTGCTGCGAAAACAGTAATTGGACGTTTTAAATGATCAAAGGGGAATTTTTTGCTCGGAAAACTTCTTATTTTTTGTTACAAATAAGCGAGGGAATACACAAATAAAGGATTAAAATTTAATTTAAGTTAATAATTGCTTTACTTTTCTCTTTGATATTTCTATGAATTCGAAATTTTTAAAGAATTAGGAAATTTATAAAAATCTTTGAAATACTAGTAGAAAGACAGTCTTTCAACGATTAGGAAAAAGTTTTTACAGAGTCATTAAAAATTATAAAATTGATCATTTCATCAAGAAAATATGGAAAGTTCAAAATTATTTTTGGAAATATAAATATGGTTTTTTTAAATGATGAATCTTTGACAAAGATTCTTTGTCTCAGTGTTTCACAAAAGTTTTGTATTTCGAATTCAAGATAATTTTAAGTTTTTACCCGCTTATGAGTTGAAAAACTACAAAATCGTAATTTTCTCGGCACAAAACTTAGCAATTAGGTGGCCCACTGTTACTGAATACATATCCTTTTCGGAACGGAACTCCATCTCAAAAACGCTTACTATCTCTACAGCGCGTGTTCGAATCCCACTGATGTTGTCTAAGTGATTGCTTGAGTGATTACACCACCAATAGAATTTAGCGGTTCCATTATCAAGACCTGGCCTATAATCATATTCAATATAATCACTAAGACAACATTAGTGGGATTCGAACACGCGCTATAGAGATAGTAAGGTTTTTGAGATGGAGTTCCGTTCCGAAAAGGATATTCAAAATAATTAAATTTTCTCTTAAAGTTTTTAATAAACTGATTTGGGAATAACCGAGCAACAATGCTAATTTTGAAACATCTTTCTGAGCACAAGATTGAACACTGTGATTTTTTTGTTCATTTAAAAAATTTTTGCAGTGATTAACCCTAGGAGTGTAGTTACAAATTAATATCGTTTTTACTTTGGCCCCTGGTTGTTCTGGTCGGAAACTTAAGTATACTTCGAGATCAGGAATGATTTCGGTTGGACACAGAACATTGCGCAAAATGATCTGCTATTTTTGAGTTATTTCAGTTATAAACTCATGAAAATGTCCAAACTAACATTTTAGTATGATTATTCAATCTTGACAACTTCAAGAGATTGTCTTTGAAGTCATTTTTGTGAATTTTAAAAAAATTTATAAAATATATTTTTGCTTATAAATGTTTGTACAATGAATAAAACGGAATAAATTCTTCGCCATCAGTAATGTGCCATTACATAATCCGGTTTTAGGAACCGCCTAGTGACTAAGCTCTAGTCACGCTTAACTTTTTTTTAAATATATATTTTTTGACTTGGTCAAAAGTTTGTTTAATTACCATCCTTGCATAAAATTTCAAAGCAATTACACTTTTGCAAGACAAATATTGTCGTCCACTTTTGTTGCTTCGCCATAGAATCGGCTCTGATTATATTTTTAATTCTTAAAGTTTTTTGATGGCTTGAAGTTGATTTCTTGAAGTTTAAATCTTGAAACTTTTTTTGTTTGCTCTTTAAGGCGGAGGCAGAGAGGGGGTAGCAAACAGCAAAACAACTTTTTAGCTGATAACACTTGACCATGTGCCCGATAAGTTGTGTACGGTTGAGAAAAATATGCGTAAAAATGACCCTGAGACCAGAATTAACAAAACTAGTTGTTTACGGCTCATACACGCGCTAGAAAAAAACTTACTGTTTATGGAAGATTTTTATCGATTGTTACTCAATTAGCGTTTATATGATTTGAGGGCTTCCGAGAAATAGTTCTCACGGTTAGTTTTTAATAAATAATTATTTTTTTCTATTTTCAATAAACAAAAACAAATTCATCTGCGAGTAAGTGGATAATGATGACTGTCGTCAGCGGCAAAATCGCAACTAAACTTGAATTTATTAATAAAATTAGCACACATTTTTGATATTTCACCTTCATGAGTTATGAATCATGACTCATAAAAACTCATGCTCATTAGAAAGACGATTTGAAATAATAAGTTTTGAAAGTCAAAAATGGTTACCGATTTTATTTGCCCATCTTGTAGAGTTAAAATGCAGTTATCAAAAATAAAATTAGCTGACTCGACACTGTCGAGTCGACAGTGAAGGGTTTTCTCAAGACGAATTTTTATTTGCACCGTTATCGAATGTACCGGTTGGTCAAAATTTACTGGTAAAGTACAGCTTCCGGTACCGGAAATGATATTTCAAATATTTGGATTAACCAAAGGATGCGAAATCATCGGGTTTCTGAGCCGGTATTATAAACTAGGTGTCTTGGGTGACCGCAACGTGGCGAAAAGTGGCTTGCAGTCAACCTTGACCCCTAGTTTATAATATCGTCTCCAGAGAACCAATGATTGCGCATCTTTTGGTTCATTCAAATAATTAAAATATTACGTCAAGTACCCGAAGCTGTACTTTACCAGTACATTTTGACCAGCCGGTTCATTCGATAAAAGTGGAATTAAAAAACTCGTCTTGAGGAAACCGCCTTCGCTGACGAGCCAGCTAATTTGATTTTGTATAACGGCAATTTAACTCCCATGAGAACCCGAGGACTAAAAAGTCACTTTTCGGACCTTAAAAAAAACAATTTTTGAAAAATTTCAAAACCGAAAAAAATCCTGCAGCTTAAAATGAACACAAAAAATTCCATTTTTGGATATCAAGTAAATATAAATTTTCGTGTCTAAAAATAGCACTTTCAGACGATTGGGGACAAAATTTATTTTGAAAGAAAAACTCAAATGTTTGGGGCGGAATTTAAAAAAAATATAAATCTGCTTTTAATTTTTTTATTTTTATAAGCAACAAACTTTGGCTCTTAGGATGAGACTAATAATTTCCTCAGGAATGCCACTACTGTTTAAATAATATAAAAAATCATAAAAAAAATCAAAAGGGTGTATAATTTTGAAATTTTAATTATAATGGTTGAGCATATTTCCAGTAGTCTTAAAATGTAAAATAAAACTGTTAAATTTGAAACTGTTAATCTGTTTTGATTTCATTCTGGGCAGATTCGTGGCGCCAGTTCTATTTGCTCGAAGATCGAAGATGGCCACTTTGAGAAATACTTTTTTTGAAATATTGTGATAGAATAAAAAAAACGTTTTTTAGCACAAATTCGGGTAAAAATGTCAGACTTGGAAAATTACATGCTAAAAGGGGCACATTTTGTGGGTCGGGCATCTCGTAAGGTCCTGGATAGAATATATTATTGTTTTAGCAATAAATAATTAACAGTTTTGTTTTTGCAAACGATATTTAGTGAAAAATACGAAATTCAGTAAAAACAGTTTATAAGGGCAATCCCAGCAATTGTTGAATAATTAATTTGATCCAATAAATCATTCGAATAATAGAAAATAGAGTTTTTTCACCTTGATAATAGAATTTGCCATATTTTATGATTGAAATTTTTCTCTTTCTCTCCTTAATTTGTCCTCTACAAAATTTTGAACAAAAAATTTTTCGACGATAAAATTAATACATGTATAGACGATCTCATTTTCGTCTCTACAAAAGTATCCGTATTTCTACTGAGGTTTAATTTTCATGAAAACGAATATGAAATTATCAAGTTGATCATTAGTTTGAACAAAAACTAACAAAATTTTATTTTTTCACGATCTGTGTTTCAAGTTACTAATGCGCCCGTGAAGATACACACTATTATAAAAATCATAATTGGTTGAATTCCGCCCGAAATTAATGACAAAAACTTTTTATCAAACCAATTTGAAATTTTGACCACTTATAAACCACGCTAAAATTTACTTTAAATTTAATTTAAACCTCAAAAATGGCTCAAACGCCTCAGAATTTAAAAGGTTAACCCTTGTGAGCACAGAGCCACAATTGTGGCTCAAGCATACCTAAATGATTCAAAAAAGGCAAAAAACGGGATTGTAAAATCTCTTCTTCCAAACACATTATAAAGAATTTTGATTCGGTTCCATAAAAATAATTGAAATTTTTTTCGAATGTTTGGTTCCAGTATTACGGGGTGTTGATTTATCAGGATTTTTTGCCTATGTTTCACTTCCTGAAAAATTATGCCAAAATTAGACATAAGATGCAAATTTGAGATTAGCCAGTTTTTAGGAAAGTGTTTTGTGCATGCATAAGAGTTGAAATTAAAATTTATTGGTATCTAATTTCACTTATTTATAAATAACGTTTGATTTATTACATATAAATAAACGCGAACAAAACAATGACGTAGGCCAGATACTTGTGCATCGTTTCCGACAGAAATGTTACTTGTGAAGACAACTGTGACCGTGTACAACGTGATATGGTAAACCTTACTTTTCTCACTATATTTTCTGGAACTAAAAATTAAAATTCTAGAATATAAAATGTCGGATGCAAACATATTACCTTTCAACTTCCTTATGCAGAAAGGATTTGGATTTGTATAAATTATTTTCACTTAGATTTTTTAAACGGAAATTAGACGACAAAGATGTGTACATACTACATACTGTATATGATTCAAATAGTTTGAAACGCCAAAATCGTGCGCTGATCGGATTGGTTTAGTGTGCGTGGGCGTTCAATCGATATCGCAGTGAAACGCTAAAAGTTCGCGCTCACTTTTGGCGTTTCACTACAATATCGATTTTTTAATTCAACTATTTTGAAAAAATTTTATAACGTTTTATTTTCTTAACCGTTATAAACCAAAATTTTACGAGCACTTTTCAAAAATTCAGTACCTATAGACTATAGGCTATAGTAGATATTTTTAATTTCTATCGAACAGACGACAATATTATAGAAATGTGAAAAATCATTTTTGTCTTTTATAGAGTTCAGCTCCCGTTATAAAAAACATGTTTTCAATATCTTGTTTGAGATCATCGTGTTTAGTTATTTGTTAGTTCTTCTACGGTAAATGTCTGCCCTTTTGCCACGAACTTGCTAAACGCAGGTGGTAGAAATCACTTTCTTCCTCCAGAATAAAAAATCTCAAAAAATCGGAAGATGTAACCGAAAACGTTTTTCACTGCCCTTTGGGGAATAATTGGTTAATAATTATTTGCTAATGAAAATCTTGTTTTTGTTATTTCTTCATTTTTTTATTATAATAGGTTTTGATTGACAATAAAAATTTTTTTTTTATTTTAATATTTAACTTTTGGTATCATTTACATTTTTTATAATCTGCCAAAAATTATTGAAATTAATAAGATTTTGTAATAATTTTTTGAAAATTCTGATAACTGTTGGACATATTTTAGAATCTTTGTACAAATTTTGAAAATTATACAAAATGCGCTTTTTAGTTAGAAATGTATTGTCTTTACTATTCCTACTAACTATTCCTAATGAACATACTATTCTCATGTACATTCTCATGAACAGAGTAGTTAATCCTATTTTAATATAGTAAATAATATTTTATTTTCAAAAACTCATCCTGGACTGATCTTTAGAAATATTTTTGTATAAAGTTTTTGAAATTCTAGAATTCACTTCGATTTCCTATTTTGTAAAACTACAACTGTTGATATATTTTCAGAGTTAGATAAGCGTAGATAACTGGTGTCTATAAACGCTGAAGTTCAAAGCTTAATTAAATCTGATTATCTTAACTTGAACGATTTTATTCGTATTAAAGTATTATTCAGATTCTCTGAACAGTTAAAAATTAACAAATATATTCTTGTCCTTGCCCTTTTGGAGGTTGGCATATATATGCAGGTGAAGCTATTCTTACTTATGAATTAAATCAAAAAATTTAAAAAGTCAAAAACGGGAAATGAAAAATGCCGCTCTCCCAGAACAGCTAAAAGCTTGGAACTTTCTCTCAAACATAAAGTACACTAAGTTGATTAAAATACGCACACGCTCAATTTGTTTAAAAATGCGGTCTGTTGGTTTAGGGCAGTTATTATTTTCATAAGGTCACCACAGAGCCAAGTTCGACCACATGATATTTTTTGTAATTTTATTTTTGAGAAAATAAAAAGATTCTCGGAATAATCCATAGCTCAATGGCGAATTATGAATGGCTGTTACAGTATAATCCCCTTTTTACATTTCAAACTGCTGCAATTTTCATTTTTTCTCCTGAAAATGACAACAACAATAAAAAAAATTGATAACAAAAAAAAATATACGAGTATTTGGTCGGGCATTTTTAGAAATTTTTTTTATAAGAACTCATTTTTTGTATTTCATAAAAACTTGAAAATATGTAGTTAGTTTGAGAAATTAACGGCAAAAAAATATTTTAGTATGCCATGTTTAAATTTTAAACATGTCATGGAAAAACTTCAGTTTAAACTTAAAAATGACTTTTTTACCACTGAACTGGATTGCCGCCACACTTATTTTTTATACACCAATTTTTTAACACACCAATTTTGCAAGCTAAAACACATAAATATGTGCTTTGAACTAGGCATGTAAAACAATGTTTCTTCGTGATAAAATGAAGGTAGCATAATCATGCTTACAATCTGAACAAATGTGTCCTTTTTTTCGTTTAAATGTACAATTCTGTTTGAACAACAAATCTTTTAATAAAAGTTTTATTATATCATAAAAAATCCGGCATTTTTGCGAATTACAATGTTATTACAATGTTAACATAAAAAGAAATGAAGGCAGAATCTTCGAGATTTTGATTGGTCGAAATTAAAACATATCGGAAAGCTTGTGAAAAAATATAATTGAGAATATTCGAATTCATCAAAAAATAGACATACGAAAAAATGACTTATTTTTTGTTATCTCGTGTGTTTTTGCTGCGAGAAATTGAGTTAAATTTACTGCTAATTCTGCCTTGGAGTATATTTTGAGATATCACCAAAAACGTGAAAACCGATATAAATTTTTTTTGGTTCCACCAAAATTTGAGGTGAAAAATAATACTAAACCGATTTTGTTTAATTTTATCACTGTCCAGAAACGTTATCTGTGAATGGCTCAAGGTGTTAACCCTTACTATACATCACTGACCTTTGAATCACCCAAAAAGTCGGACTTCGATAATTCAGGGTCTAACAAATTACAGTTTATAGCTTTAAAAATTTATTTTTTGAAATTATTTGTTTGGAAGTGACCATTTTCGACCCTTGATGCAAAAAGATGAAATAAAGTGAAATGGACAAAATAGAGGAGCTTAGTAGCGGCATGCAATTGTCTTAAAGTTTTAATTCCACTTTGCAAAAAAAGCGTTTTGAGTTGCGCTTGGTCAACTCTAAAAAATGAAATAAAGTAGAAAATGAATAAAACTATTTTGCCACTTTATTAATCGATAAATTAGAAATCCAGTCAATACATACAGAAAATGTACTGATTAATAACAGCCAACTCAAAAATGGTCAATCTTAATTTCACAGGAAAAATTGAGATTGCAAAAAAAAGTATTTCTAACATTTAAAAACTTCAAATTAAAATATTAAGGGGGGGGTGATCAACTCTATTCGAGCTCGGAATATCAAAATTATTGAAAAATAATTATTTTTTCGTAAATTCAGACACGTCTAAGATTTTTCCCGGAAATTTTAACTCCATGGCGCCTCTAGAAAAAATTTATGGCATTTTCTAAAAAATGATATCTATTTTAAGAAAATTGTGAAATTTTTGAAAATGTTTCCGGCTCTGAGAGTAAATTGGGGCAAAATTAAAAAAAATGAACCAAGGAGGTTTCCCTTGCCTTTGACTTTCATGAAACGTATGTTTAATTATAATGTATGAACGGTCTAGAAATCGATCTCTTTTTCCAAGGGTCACTCAATCAAGGTTTTTCGGTTTTATGCGATTTTCTTGCATGTAAAGCAAAATTAAAAATAAAGTCAATAGTTGTCGACGTTTGCTGGTGGGTAGGAACTAGACATGTGAATCATACCAATCGCATATTGATTGACCAGTGGATCTATTATAACTGATTTTTGGAATCATTTTTGAATCGGTCATAACTGCGTAGGTTGATATATTAAGACTCTTAATGGCCTTGAAGCAAGATGTATTGATAAAGTTGCCTTTTATCTAAAGCGTAAGTCTGTCTGCCCATAAGTATCATTAAAATGTCAGAATTCAGGTTAACAGGGTTAACATCTGATTAAAAGTGATTATTGAGATGTGAATATATATTTATTTCTCATTGATTCGAAAATTTCTTCGAATTCACAGAAAATTTTTTCAACTGAATTTTTAGGAAATCTTGAAAAATGTTTGAACTTCCATTTCTTTAAAAATTCATGTTTGGAGCGTGAAGCACAATTTTAAATTTCCATTTTCTATAGGGTTAAAAGTCAAAATGTGAATTACATATATTAAAGTTTAAGTCTATCCTTATCTCGAGGACTAGAGAACAATAAAGTTGCCAGCACTTTTACTTTTCCCGTAATGAGCGCTCAAAGTTGGACCGAAAAAATCGCTTGGAGCCTCCAAGGTTAAGAATTGATATTCACACAAACTCCAAAATTATTTTTGAAATTTTCAGCAAAACGAACGGACCTTTTCGCTCTAAAATGTCCAATTCAAAAGTTTTTCAAAATATACGATTTCAAGGTTAGATATCCATCGCGAAAAAGTTGTCCATGTTTGCCCTTTATGGGTTGTATTCCCGGCGGTGTAGAATAAAAAAGTCTAAGCAATGAATCAAATACGAGTTTTCTTATATTTAAACAATATTCACGATTCTTATATTTCTATTGATTTGAGGGTCAATTTAGAGCACGGATTAACCATACGGCTATAACTATGAAAATGACCTCAAATATGCGTTTTTAATAAATGTTAAGTGCTAAAAAATTGTGGTGGATTTTCTACATACCGTGATAACCGAAAATAGCCGACTCGGCTAAGCCAAGGCTTTAGTCCTAATAGACATAAACTGCTGGTTATAATTTACGTCTGATATCGTCTGAGTATACCATAAGTTTTAATTCGTGTTAAAATCAAATAAGATTGTGTCAATCAAAATAAGAGCTTTTTGGGAAATCCATGTATTTTTTCATGGTTATAATAATTGTTCAAGATGGAATCCTTTTGAAATCGCCTATCAAAATTAAGCTTGAAATTTTAGATTTTTTTGGAGAAAATATCAAGAAAATTTTTAAAGGATTCGAAATATGCTATTTTTGGAAAAAGGGACATAATTTTTACCAAATTTTTTCTGCGTCAATTTCAGCACAGAAATAAAGTGATTCAAATTAAACAAAATCTGAACTAGTCGATTTTTGCTGTTCTAGCTTAGCACTAAAAAAAGATCACCCTCTTAAATTGTGACTAGACGCTGATTTTTCCTCAAGATTTCTATTATTACGTATTCAAGTAAACTCAAATCCTTATCGTGCCAAAATGATGCAGACAGTTGCAATAACTTAAAACTTAATTAAATTACTTAAAAACGGATGGATCCTTTCTCAAGTGATAAGTCGGATAAGAGAGTCCAAGATGTTATCACGGAAAGCAGGCTAAAAAAGGTTCGAAACTAGCGTTCTATCAACGTAAATCGGCTTAGCTTATTCAATGGAAAAGGGCGAAGCTTCTGATAAATTATTAAAAAAATTGATATCCTTATATTTTTATCGAAAGTACACATTTTTGTTTACTAAAACTTATATTAGTACTACTTAATAAGTTAAAAATGCTAAGAGTTGCTCGAGTGGCACATGTTGATGAAATGATATAGTTTCATTTTCTTTTCAAATAATTAAATAATTACGACGTTTCGGTTTTTATTCTATTTTAATTGTAAAATTACAGAGAAAAAACTAAATAGTTTCAAATTGAAATAATTCTAGAAAATTTATAGAGTCCGTCAGTTATAAAGTCAGTTTCATTTTCTATTACAATACGGAAATGTGTTTGGTTCTTTGTATTTTTTTCTGATGATTATATTTCCACATTGGTCGTTTACATTTGAATTTGATTTTCCGTATTGTACGAAAGTTTTTAAAAATTTATCAAAAATTCTCGTCATATTTTTGAAAATTCTGAAATTTTTCGAATTTCCAGAATTCTTATATTGTTTTAAAATTATAAGGCTTTTCAAAGAAATTTTGTATATTCTAAAAAATTCTCTAATAAATATTTAAAATAATAATTTTTTGTAAATTTTGGTGAATTATTATTTATACGAAAAACGGTGCTGTTGTACATACCGTGATAATCGAAATAGCCGACTCGGCTAAGCCGAAGCATAGTATAATAGACAAAAATGTTGGCTTATAATTGACGTCTGATATCGTCTGGGTATACCATAAGTTTTTAATTTGATGTTAAAATAAAAGAATAATTATGTCAATCATAATAAGAGCTCATTAGAGAAATAAATTTTTATTTTTATGACAATTTTAAAAAACTTTTGTATTTTATTTAAAATTTTTGATTTTGGGATTTAACAACATTTGAAAATTCTGAAAAGTTCTTCAAAATATTTATACAGGGGAATGCCCGCATCCTCAGCCCAATATCGACGAAAACACCTACGAAATTTCACGATTTTAACTACATTACAGCCAGTGCCCAGATCGACAAAATTACGTAGGCGTTGATATTTTTTATGAGAAATTACTTTGACGCGTCATGAATGACGTCATAGTTCAAGATTAAATATACCAAATTAAGTTTTAAATTTTGATTTGATTGCGTTTAGTAGAGTACGTAATTTCACTCATTTTGGTATTTTATTTATTTGTTCTATTGTAAAATTTCTGATAAAATTGAAAAACTTTTCAAAGTATGACGTCATTTCGAAAGTCACGCGTTCTTTTATTCTTGAATTGGAAAATTAATTTTTGTCCCGATATCGCCGAAGTGCCCATGTCGCCGAATGTGCCCAATATCGCTGATTTTTTTGTTAAAATTTCCGGCGATATTGGGCCTCCCCTGTAATTAGTATACATTTATAAGACATTTTGTGATTTTTTGAAATCCTAAAATTAATATTCATCTTTTAAAATTCCAGAATTAATAATTTTTTCAAATTCAGAAGTTCTTGGAAAGTCGAGTTGACACGCCAAGTTGGACTTTTTGATACAATTTCTGAAAATTCGAGGTGTTAACCCTTAATCATTGAGTTATTGATATCCCCTGAGGCATGAGAGCCACTTTTATGGCTCGACTTTGAAGCTCTATCATCTAAAAAATATAAGTGCTTTCGTTAAATTATTTTTCAGTCATTGTGAAAGGGTAGACTTAAGTTTATGAAATTATTAAATTTAGATAATTAACACTTTGAGTACTTAATTAAGGCTGTGGAATAACGGAGTTGACTCACACTGTTTCTAGTAATAACTATAAGTTTTTGTAATAATATGCAAAGTAAAATATAGTAAACCTGGGCTTTCTTGATCTGATCTCGATTCAAAATACCTTATCGGGTTCATCTATAAAACGATAATTCTCACCATCTGAAATGGTGGAATTAATGCTAAACAATATGTCTGCGCCTTATATTCCGCTCTGTTTTCTCATTCAAGCAATTTTTGTTTTCAAACAAAAATAATAAAAAAGTTCTACATTTCGTAGAAACATTATTATTTTTTAATGGTCAATACGAATTCTTAAAAACTGAGTATTTAAAACCTTGTTTGTTACAAATAAATATGAGATAAAGCTTATAAAGAAAAATTTTCAGAGAAATCCAAAAAAAAAGTAGGATAAAATATTTTTCGAAGGGCTCATCAAAAATTTATTTTTATTTTTAAAAATTAATCGCAAACTCTATGAGCGATTTGAACTTCAATTGTCTTTTTTTAAATATTTTTGTCTTTTCAGGTCGTTTCAAAAAAATGAAAGGCACTTTTATGGCTCTGTGAGTAAGGGGGTTAAGTAATTTTTGATAACATTTTATGTGTGTGACTTTTCCTGTAATTTTTAAAACAAGGAAGTGACGCGTCATGACGATTCCTAATCTGTTCCATTCTTGGTTAATTTTAGTTCATCACAACATAAATTTATTCTGCAACAGTTTTCAAAGATAAAGTTCATGTCAAAAGTATAATTATCTCGGCGAATTTCTCGAAATAAAATAAATTTTCTGGCTTTTGATATTTTAAGTATGAACAGAGAAGGCCCAATATTGCCGAAAGTTTTTTGCCAAAATATTCGGCGATATTGGCACTTTCGGCGATATATACATGTATATACATTGTATATGGAACAAAATAAAGTTTTTCGTTCAAAAATTGAAAACACGTAGGCGTTCGAAATGACGTCAGAATTTGAAACGCTGTTTTCATTTGTATTTCAATCACACATTAATACAAATAAAAATGTACCGATAAGCGTACAGGTAGTGTACTATTTTTTGCGTCTGAATTTCTTGAATTTCAGAATTGAATAAAACAAGCAAAAAATAACTGTGAATTTTAATTGACAATTTCCCGAGCTGGATTTCAATACAATCTAATTCTTCCGACCATATTATTTGAATAAAATTTATGGGCTTAGTCGTAACTTTAAACTGGTTTAGCACTTAATTATGTTTTTGGTTTTTGTACCTGTTGTGGATTAGGGTCGTTCTTACCCTTGACGGTCCCCTATCTGGTGTATAATCTCGTTTTGTCAAAATTCAAAAAAATCAAAACTAAAATGAATGAAACCACACGACAACTATTTTATTCCATTAAATTCGGCTAAGACTCAAGGAGAAAGCTTGCGGGAGAACACTACTAATTGCATTTAATATCCAAATCCGATGAAATCGCCGAAAATCTCTAATTATTTATTTTGTATAGTCCCACAATACGGCTATTTAGACGTGTAGGAGCTGATTTGTAGTCAATAATTATGATTTAATAGTGCCCATTTTTTGGTCTCATGTCATTTGGAAACAAGATTAGACTTAATCGTTATTAATTTATACAATATTTATCCGGATTGCATCAGATTTGAGGGTATTAATAAACAAATGAATAGGTTCAAAAGCACGACGGAAATCATCTTCCTAAAATAACAAAGGGATTACTTTGGATTAGTACATAAAAATACAATAGAACTACACTAGGTACTTATTTGAAGTAACAACCAAAATTTTAAAAAACATTACTCAAATAACTATTTCACTCTTTTTTTGTTTATAATTAAATAGTACGGATTTTTGTTGTTTTCATGACATAAAATTTTTTCTATTTCAAAATTTCACAATTTGTGGAAAATTTAATTTCTTGTAATATGACCCCAAAATTATGGGGCTATTGGGGTTTATTTAAAAAATTGGAGTCATTATTATTTATAAAAAGACATACTAATTAATTTATCTACTTTTCGATTTTATTTATCATTCTCAAGATCAATCACGTTTTCAAAAACGCACAATACTGGAATTTAACAAAAATTTAAAATCATTGTTATTTAAAGGCCTCGGTGCATTTTGACACATACGGATATCCGCGGATATGGGCTCTTGATGAAAAACTTTTAACTGGGTTTATATATTCTTCTCAATATACCATCAAAATGATGTTTCATAATCCAGGCAACTTTTGTGACTACAGAATTTTCGAATATTGGGTTTAAAAAAAATTTGAGTTCGAATAAACTTTCCGAATTCGACAAATTATGAGAAATTTTTGAAAAAGTTCCGAACATTATCAAAAAAATGCCTTATTTTGTGTTCAATATTTTTTGCATTAGTTGGTTCAAATCAACGAAAAAAACTCTTCAACTGGCTTTAACTTTTCGCGTAGGTGACCACATATTTTTATATGCTATTTGAAAAATCATATGACACATTTTGGTGAATTTTTGTCGAAATATTTTGATTTTTCTCATTTTGGTTAAAAATTTTTCAAACTAATTTTTCTGGAATCCTTAGCTGAACATATTAGGAATGCTTACTTTCACTATATTTAAACATGTCTACGTTTTGTTTCTTCGCTCTTGTTTATACTCTGAATCATACTTTTTTGAATGAAAATACGGTTTGCGCGAAATGTACTTTAGCCCTCTTTAATCAAAAATTAAAAAAAAATTATTTCACCGAGACTTGCCTAATTGGTAAGCCGACCCATCACCACGTGAAATTTATAAATTAAACTCATGAAAATACATATTTTTTCGTGCTAAAATTTCGTTTTTTTTCGTCTTTTTTAGGAAATTTTAATTTTCGATTTTGACGTAGAAATCATATGAAATGAAATTGTATAAATTTTCGATAGTGGTCGAGACCATTTTTTGAAGCTTCTAATTAATAAAAAAGAAAAAAAATTTTAATTAATTTAGACACCTAAAGTACCAAACGCGCGTTTTTAGAGTGTTATTTTAAAGACGATTTATAAAGTAAAAATAATCGATCTGAAAAAAAACAGATTATACAAAGTGAGCTCAAAAGTGGCAACTTACGTTTGAAATACTTTTTATTCGAAAATTATGAGGTGGCAAAAAGTTTCCTATGAAGACAAAAAAAATTGAAAAAGTGCAAATCTGCCAAAATGCACCGAGGCCCTTAATCGTGTATCTAATTTAATAAATTCAAATTTTTTCTTGAAATTTTGGCAAAAAAATCACCAATTTTTTTTTATGAATTGGAATAGTAACCTCGGATTATTTGGAGATATGACTCTTTAATAATTATGAGAAGAAAATGATACTTGGGGTCATATGACAAAAAATCATTGGAGTCAAATTGTATAAAAAAATATTCAATATTGATGACTTCAAATCTATTATTTGGCAATTGGGCTCTTAGATGATTGCCAAGTTTAAGCCCAATTGTGTAAGCCCAAATCTTTTCTTCTAATCTCCATGGTATTGGCAATACCCGTATAATTTTGTGGTAATATTTTAACAAATTTTGTTGAAATTTGTGGAATATTCATATCAACAGTATTTCACAGTCGGAAAAACTTCAGAAATTCGTTCCAGTTTGGAAAACTTTTTCCTTAATTTAAACAAATAAGGCAAGAAAATTGTGTTGAAAGATTTGTGTTCTCAAAATCATTTCCTTTGTACAATTTGTCTCATTTATATCGTATTATAATCTTGAGTCTACTCATTTTAGTTTGAAAGAAAGCTTGCCGTCTTCAGTGCTAAAATTTCTGACTTTTACAAGATAGTAAATATGTTCCAAGCAGGCTGCACTGCAAACGTTAACAGAGATAACCGCATCGATAGCCATTCTAAGGTAGTTTTT
>SCLH01000206.1:345220-379182 GCA_004367855.1 Oikopleura vanhoeffeni
TTAAGGGCGCTGAGGAGCTATTTATATCTAGTTGAATTGTATGTTCCATGCCGTTTTTTGGTGCTATTTTCGCTACCCATCCAAAAGGGCCCCTATCTCTCGGGCTCTACCTATCACGGGAGCTCTCTGGCTCAACAGGCCCCTCATCGGCAGGCAGGCTGAATTCAGAAAATATATTGAACCAAACGCTTCTAGCTAAATTTGTCGCAATTTTTTACATTCACAAACATCATATAATATATAAACGATTCGATATAGAGACTGAGCCACATCTTGGGTTTTTTTTATTAGAGAATTTTAAACTACTGTGGTAAAAACCAGAAAAACTGGCTTTGTTAGAGGGTCAGAGCTCACATCCCGAAATTCCATTCACCTCCGAGGCGGAATTTGACTACAGAAAGGTGTGGAACCAACGCGAAGACATGGAGGGTACACCTCCTGACCAATTAACCTCGCAATTTGGTGCTATTGGTAAGTGAAAAAAAATTATCAGGCAACATCAGGTTGCAAAATTGGGATTTTACATTTTTTTTCGAAATTTTCAAATTTGCAATTCTGTTTTTTCTAATTCAACGTTTTGATAACTAATTTTTTGTAATTTGACTTTTTTCAAAATTGAATTCACGAATTTTTCTAATTTGACCCTTAGTTTGAGATATTTTGCAATTTAACTTGTTTCAATAAAAGCTTTTTTGGGATTTTATCTTCTACAATTGCAAATTATCTTATTTGACTCATTTTTTTTAGTTGCATGGGGTCATATTCCAAACCTTAAGGAAGTCCTAACCTGTAGTTGTGTGCACAGATGAGATTTTACATTATTTCTCAAAATTTTCTTGTTAGAACTCCTTACACGCCCAAACCGCATAAAATCATAGCAAATACAATTGTGACTTGTATTTAAGTGTGTGAGAATTGAGTGGCGCTTTTCAAACCACTAATGAATGACATCTTCTTCTCACACCTGGAGCTTCCATTTTTAGAATTGATTCGAAATTAAGCGTAACGCCCTTGAGGTCCCCGGCTGAGCCAACCTCCGATAAATAAAATAATAGATCCGTTCTCATTTTTGTACTTTCAGATTGTACACCTTTGTGTCCCTTGCGACCTTTGTGTCGCTTCATATTATTTTATCATAATCGGAATTGTGTTTTTAGAGAAGTGATTTTAGGCACGCGCGTAGCTCCATTCAGGGTCGTTTTATGCCTTCTATTCGAAGGCAAAAATTCCTTTTTTTCATTTCATCAACTGAAAATCGGCCCTGGATTAATCTTTTAAATAAACTTTGATAATAAAAACAGAACAAAGTAAAAATAAAAATATACCCGCTTGGTGTTAAGACTAGTCAATGTACTGTGGTTTCGATTAACTTAACCAATTCTGCTTGTTCAATGGTTTTTTGCGAGTTTTATTTTTTTAAAGAAGATCTTTATGAAAATAACATTTTCGAAATGGCAATGAAAATTAAGCAAATATTTCAAGGCAGTACATAATGTTGAAAAATTTTCAAAACAAATCTAGAAATTTAAAATGCAAAAAAAAACGATGGGAAATTTCAAAAACTAAAAATCTTTAAATTGAAATTCTATTGTGAAATTCAAAAGTTTTGACTTATTTTTGACGTTGACTAATTTTCACTGAAAATTTAGTGTAAAACAAACAATAAAATTTTGGAACTTTAAAATATTTCAAGCAATTTTTTGACCTTTATTCATATTTTTTTTCGAAAAAATTATAATGCACTGGATTTGAAACTGGTTTTTCAAAAAATTAAATGGCAATTATTGATTATTTTTTGTCGAATTATGTTTATTTAAATGCAAACTAAAGGTGTAAGGAAAAATAGGACCTCAATATTTTTTATTTACAACTTTCTCAAAACTAGAAAACTGGCGCAGTGGTGTTAAAACCAAAAAATCTCTTGTTTTGGTGTCAGACCCTCTTACTCGGCAGGAGGGGGGTACTTATGCAAATACTATTTACTTTTAGCGGATTTTCGCTTTCGTGATTTCATCGGATTTGTCGTAATAATGTTGTTTTATGGAATATACACAACGCAACATGCAGATTAGGCTTCGTAATCACATTCAAGGTGGACCGCCGTTTTTAGACGCGCCTTGTATCCCGCTCGCCTAATCCCTTTACTACATCTAAAGCCAAATTTTCTGAGAGTAAAAATTCAGATTTCACCCTCTGACGTCTGCTGAAGGCGAAATCCGTTATGATCAGACGCCCAATGTATAATATGATTTGAGACAAGGCGTTCAATAAAGTTTTGGGGTTGATTTTCTGTGTAATGTGAGCAAATTTTAAAATAGTTTCAAATATTTTCATTAATTTCTGATTTAATTTTTGGGGTCGAAAAAATGTAGTTTTTCTATTAAAAATATAATAATATATCTCGCAAACCCCTTTACAATATTACAATTTGAGTTATTTTTTAATTCATAGAATCGAATGAATTTTCACAAATACGAAAATAAAAATGTTATAACATATCCAATAATGTGAATAATGTGAATAAGGGATATATACAAATTGTATTTCAGTATAATTTAAGTTAGAATCGATTAAAATAATGTCAATTTTTCTTGATTTTTAATGATTTCAGGAAAATCACAAAAAAATTCTTTTTGTACATCAAAAACTCAAAAAATGACTCGAATCTTTCCATGGTTTTGTACCGGAATATCTTGTGCCATCTAAATTTGTTCAGTTGTCAAAAAATTGACTCGAAGCACAAATTTCGCTCTCAAATACCTTATTTCAAGAATCGGAAAAATAAAGCTCTTGAGTTGTAACCTCCGGAATTGATATGTCTAACTTATTTTGGGGCTGCTAATAATTCTGGGCTATCACAATTAATCAACTTATTTAAAACAATTCTTTCAGTTTCAGAAAAAATATTTTAGTCGAATCGTAATGTAATTATTCACATCGAAGATTTAATTTAAGAGGTTTTTAAATTCAAAATAATGTTCGATTACGGGGAATTGGCTTCACAGAGCCATTTGCGCAGATAATGTTTTTAGACTGCGCTCAGAATCTGGGCCCCAGACCCAAGTTGAATTAATATTTTTATATTAATAATTTTTTTGTTGAACTAATTAAAAAACAAGTCCAAACAAATAACAATACATGCCTATCCTTATGATGAGACGGTTAGGATTAGTGTATGGGATACTTCCGGAATACTCTTAACGGGCCTCCCGTAGATTGCCTTGCAATTTGCCGCCAACTTATTAGCCAATTAGTCTTTTTAAGGAGGTTCCAGAGGCACGGCAAAAAATATATATTATCTCGAAAATTCAACCCTGAGGGCGTTGTCGTTTATTAAAAAAAAATGGAGAAAATTTAAATCCGCTTGTATATATACACTCTGTTGGATTCAAAGTGCATACGCCGCCAGAAATAAGCAGAAGTCAAAATATTAATTTTTACGTTTTGAATATATTTTTGTTTGAAATGTAGTCAAAATTTGCCTATGTAATCAAAAAACATATCTTTTATAAAAGTTTGAATAAATTATTTTTTTCAGACCAAACATAATTTTTTTAATTCTTTCATAAAAAAAATAACAATCGATTTTTTATTCGATTAATTTCTTAGTTTTTTGACATCAAAATTTCGTGGTAGAACAACTTCTGTGACATTCGACATTTAAACCTATTCGCGCAATTCCTAAGGTCTCTGAAGTTCACCCCTAATCAAATTAAAGTTTTCTTTTTATGATTTAAAAAACCTAAATTCATAGATTGGTGCCTGGTGCTGTATTCGTAATCATTTTGAGGTTTCGCAGCTCGATCTGATAACTTTCGAAGTCTGTCCCGTAGATCAGCCTATTTGATTACCATTTCGAAAAAAATTCCAAAAAAAAACAATAAACTGAATAGAAATTGTATAAATAGTTATAAAGGTAAAAGGGGCCAGGGGTGCGCTTTGAGTTTTTAATCCGCTTAAAATTCACCAAAAAAATTATAAAATTGCGATTATCGTTAATAGCGCAATTTGATTGGCCGCCACCGCCGCCCAATCGCTAAGCTGTGGGCGCCGTCACCACCCTTACACCAAATTAGGTTAAACCTTCAGTTTATATCATACTTTCGGAGATATCACAAAAAGTAAAATTTGGCTAAAAATATAGAATATTGAAAAAAATTTCGACATTCGAAAATATCTGTTTTACGAAATAATTATAAAATGAAATATTTTGCTAAATTATTTTGCTTTTACAAAATCTGAATAATATCGTGTTTGCAAGTGCAGATGGTACATACAGTATGTAACATTTTTAAAAAACAAATTTTGAAAAAATCTAAATTTCGCCTACTCAATTTTTTTATTTTTTTAAATATTTTACTCGCGGGTGGGCAGATCGTGGTCATATCTGGCTATTAATGCTCTTTTGAAAATTTCATTCAATTATTTGAATTGAAGTTTTCGAAATGAAATTAACATTAGTGTCAATTTTGATTACTGAGACGAGTAGTTAGTATTTAAGAAAAAATTGAAAAGTTAGGTCGAAAATTTTTGTAGGTGACTAGATGGCGATTAAATTTTTTTTTAATTTATGACATTTATGATGAATAAAATGTTAGAATTATAAAACATATTTAGAGCCGAATAATCAGCTTCATTTTAAAAAGTAAGAATGGAACTGTTTTACCGCTTTTGAATGAATCTCAGCCCGTGGTATGATTACCCCCCTAAAACGAAGAAAAAGTGAAGAGTGACCGCTAGCTGCATATTTTCACTCCTTTTTCTCAAATCAAAATCTTTTGCAAAAGCCGCATCTAAGGCCCAGATGCAAAACTCAAAGCAAAGAAAAATAATGTCTCAATGCATACCAAAAACGTAACCATTAACCAATTCTCAAATTAACGGCGATAGTGTGAAAAATTGGTAAAAAATATTCGATGGTGGGCAAGTTTGCAGAATTTTTTCGCACATTTTCGAATAAAATGGTCATTTGAAGTCAAGAAAAACCAGTTTATTCAGCATCTTATTCAGAAACCTTTTTGTCGAATCCAGTTTGGCGATTTTTAAGTAAAATTAACGGGATGAATTAGAATCACAATGAGTGACTGGTGAAAGCCCATTAACTAGTCACCCACTGTTATTTTGAAATACAATTAGCCGGGTAATATTTCTGGAACCAAGCAATTATGATAATGTTTCGCCGTTATTTTCTACATTATTTAAAATAATTTATTTTTATAAAAGTCCATTGGAAAGTGTAGAATCAAACAAAAAGGCTTTTTTTTGAAAATTACTTTAATGTTTAAAATAATTTTGGATTGGCTTGCAAATAAAGTGCTAAAAATCATATTTTTTTTGTTTTTTGATAAATTTTCTATACAAATATTTTATTTTTAACTTTATTCGAACAACCGAAATTTTGTCCAACCGATTTTATATTTTCTGAGCGTTCATGAGTTTAAACATGCAGAAAATAAGACGGTAAAAGTCTTATTTTAATGATGAACTACTACTTTTAGGCCTAAAATTTGATTAAACGTTGCCATCAAGCTCTAACCAAGGTCGCGTAATCTAATTTTCAAACAGGGTATTACTTAGGGTATTAATTTTTAGATGAACGTCTTTAAAAATCGTAACGTTTAAAAGTGTAACGATAATCTGGAGTAAAACGTTACGCTAATCCGGTTTTATACAACAAACGAGCTACTCTCTCTTATTTGATCTAATCTCGCTCGCAATGATCATTCAAAGTGTATAAGCGGCTTCTACGCCAGTCAAGGGGAAGTCTGAATGAAATAATCGTAATCGCCAAATCCTCTATTTTTGTCTCATCTTCAACCCTCTTAAGGAGGTGTAAGCGAATTGTAATTCTGCAAAGGATATTTTGATTTTTCAAAACGGTTAAAAATTTCTCACGGGTATAAACAATTGCCAGTATCTTGCGCTAAGCTGTCCGCAACCATCGGAAAATTTCGAAATAACCAATTTTTGAAAAAGTATAGCAAGATTTGTTTTCAATGAAATCTTGCAGTAATTGTAAATGAGTCAATTTTTAAATACAACCTACACATGCATCATTGTGTTTCGCAACACAGAAATCAAACATTTCATGATGATTTCTTGCGCAGCATTATAGGTACGGAACTCAACAAATTTTTTGTTATTTTTCGATATTTACGTTGCTTTATTTTCAATAAGACTTTTGTACAATAAAATATGTGTGTTTTCAATATGTGTGTTATTACAAATATCATGGATTTCAGCGATTCTGTAAATGCATATCAGATTTGAAATGTGAATTGTTCCGAGTTGTAATTTTAATCGAAACAACATTCTCGAATTTAATTAAAATTCCAGGAGAAATTAATAATTTTTGCAAACTGTGTTTCAAAACACTGATGCACAAGTATTCAATGGAACATTGTGCGCAGATGAGAGTTGATTTAGCAAAAAATCTAAAAACAATAAAAATAACAAAATTTATCCAGAAAATGAACAGTTTTTCGGTGCAAGTCAAAACAAATTCGATCATTGGAAGTTATATTTAACAAAACAGAAAATTGTTTGGCTGTCGCAGAAAACTTAAAGAAATAAAATGACACATACTATTGCTGGGTTTTCAAGCTGCAGCATCATGCTGCCAGCATGTCGAACGAGTTTTTAACTAAATTCTCCGAACAAAAATTTTATTATAGAGTACAATATTTTGTTCGTACAAAAAGTATTTCGGTGAAGTTTTTTCAGTTAATTTTTATCCAACTCATCACCATAAAAAACAATTACGTGGTCGAAAAGCCGATGATCAAATTATAATGATCAGATTCAAATGATTATTAAAAGATGCAGAAGTTGAATAACTCTCTTGCAACTTTGGGCTAATAAGCCCGGGCATAATCCCTAATAATTTCCGTTTCCAACACATAATCCTCCTAAACAGAACTTCTTCAGACGGATTTTGCGTTTTTTCTTTTTTCATGTGCCAGGTTTGTGGTGAAAGTGTTTATTTCCCTAAAATCCTTATCCTAGATCAGTTCAGAACAATCGTCAAAAAATATCAGAGATAATCGCTGCTTAGTCCCAAACTCTGACATAAAAGGATATGGCTTAGCCCCGTTAAATACACCAATATTGTAAATAGATTAGCCAAGTTTAATAACTTTCACATTGCAAGTGATAAAAATAAGCGCTTATTGTTCAATTTTTTGCTTAGACACATAAAAGCGGTTTTTTGATGCAATAAAAATTTGGACTATAATTATATAGTGTAAAACCTCATTTCGCTAGAAAGGTTATTCATTTAAAAAAAACTGCATTTTTTTGATTCTGGTTTTCGAAAAAAAGTTTAAATTTTTTTTATAGAACACGGTGGAAGATTTATTTTTTTCTAAGTCTCTTGAAGACTCTTCCAAATTTTCTGATTTATCATAAAAAAATAATATTAACTGGTTCAGAGCACTTGCTAGAGATTCGTTCGAAAATTTCAAATTTGAAAATAATTTTGAAAAAAATTAGATCCCCGACACTTAGATCTTCCCACCTTCGGGACATTCTTGAACATCCTAAATATAAATTCCAAAATTTTATATACAGGGGGGGGCAATATCTCCGGCCCAATATCGCCGAATTTGCCAATATCTCCGAAATGTTTTTGCAAAAAATTCCCGTTATATAGGCCCCCAGTACAAAAGGGTGCCCAATATCGCCGAATTTGCCAATATCGCCGAAATTTTTGGGCAAAAACTTTCAGCGATATTGGGTCTCCCGTGTAATGAAGTTTCATTTTCAACAATGACTGGAAAATTAAACAGTTATTGCCAAGGTACAAGTAAAAAATTCCGAAAAAGATATTTGTAAACTAAGGAATAATTATTTTTTTTTGTAGATTCGCTGCTATAAATAAATGTGTCATAATTATCCCAACTCCTTGCAAATAAAATTACAGCTTACGCACATACTCATGAGAACTTCAGCTTAAAATCGAAATTATTCGGTCGCCTGATGAATAATGTATTTTTAAAATTTTAACGGTTTTCATAAGGCAATTAAGACTCATTTGATGCGTTGAAGCAAATCTCCCAAAAAATAAATTTAATATTTCGGGAGCATCAATGATGCTGCATCATTTTTAATATTACGCCAATTTTGATAACTATACAACAATTTTGCATATTTACTGTAAAATCAAAGGTGTATCAAAATTAAATGAAAAACTGAGTTCAGTTTCAGCTGTAAAGACGTGACTTTTTATCTCAAACATAATCTTGCTTCAAAAAAATGATTTTAAGTTAAGCAATGTGTTGCGTTCTCTTTTTACTTGTAAATTTAACTGAATTTTATGTTTAAAAAAGCTAATTTTAAAATAAAATTTGTTTATTACAGGAAGGACTTATTCCAAAAACTTATGGTTTGAAAAAAACTTTTGTTTCCAACTCTTCTTTTCAACATTGCGGTCTCACTTTTTCTTATAAATTTCGCAAAAAAAAACTCTATACCTCAATTGTCCCCGCTTGGCTGGGTCTGTAGTAAAAAAGGCAAAAAGGTTGAAATTCAATTTTTGCTTTCTGCCTTTACTCTGGCCACTCACCATTATCACCGATTACGGTAAATTAATCCGATTTAAAAACTCCAAAACTTGGTTTGGCGTTGCGTTTCCGAGGCGCAATTATTTTTCGACTTTTTTTTGGTTCGAAAAATAGAACCAACTAACCGACCTCGATGGTACCCCAGTCCTAAAACGGAGACAAAGGGAAATTGAGCGCGATATAAAATTAAATTTGACCGCAAAGAGATGGTCACGGTGGTTCTGGGCAGTAATTGGGAAAAAGAGATACTTTCTTCTGAGGTTAATAATTTTTCAGAAAGATGCGGTTTGGAAAGTTTAGTCTCAAAATATTGTGGAATCAGCATTTTTCGTTGAAATACATACAAAATAGGCTGCATTGATTTCACATTTGGTTACCATTGTTGATTTTCAAAAAATTTAGCTGACTCTCAACCTATACTTTATTTCTTTAGTGGATTTCTAATAATAAATATTTCCTTCAAAAAGTTCAATCAAAATTTTACTTTTCCATTTACATCTGTACAAAAAAAGATCTTTTAAATTTGAAGAAATAATATTTTTCGGTATGAAAAGCTTCATTTGTGTTTTTTTAAAAGCATATCTTTAAAACATTAAGCCCAAAAAACTCAATTTAATCAGAAAGTTGAAATTTTTTTTATTTTTTGATAACTAAAAATTCCTATTTTCTGAGAATGTTTTTCGTTTAAAATTTATTTAAAAAGGAAATTCTGAATTGGTATCATAGATTTGTGATTGGAAATACACATAATTCTTATTTTTCGTCTTTATTTTCATAAAAAAATTATCACATTTTATTATGTTTACAAATCACAATTTCAACATTGAAAAAAAGCATAATACAACATAGAATTTAATTTTAAACAATTCTAATTTATAGTTAAAATAAAGTAACCTACCAATCTCGATACTTTTCTCATCGCAAATTTCCCTCAAAACATCACCAAAACAGCACGAAAAATTACTTTATACAAAGAATTATATACCCAAACACCTTAAAGTGTTTTCCCCCCAACTCCGTCGTTTACACTGGAAAAAAATCTGAAAAAAAATATTTTTCCTTTCGAATCTTGTGTATTTTGTGGTAAGCAACGGGTGTGCTAGCCCGATAAATAACAATTTTGTATGGATAATTTTGGCCGTTTTTTAGCACCGGGCACTGGAGTTATGTTTGTTTATCATTTTGGGAGATTAATTTGACAATGATCGTCAATTTACACCACCAAATTACCCCGGTCCCAGTTTTTATACGAAATAATTAAAAAAAAATACGCAAAGTTTTCGTTCTCAGGCAGGTGTATGACCTGCGAAAGAAGCCTTATCTCAGAACTTTTTTTTGTTAAGTTTAGCAACTCCCCGTTTTTGGAGAAAGATAAGTTTTTTGGTGAGGGTATGAAATGGCGCCAGCCTTAACTTTTTTTACTGTGCCAATGCCACTTTTCCAAACAATTTATTTTGAACCAAAACATGGTGGGAGATTGAATGATAATTAAGGCGAAACAGTGATAAGGAAATAGGATACAGAATTATTTTATCATAAGGAGTTTTCGAATTTCATGTAATAACTGTTTAACGATTAGTTAAATTTAATTGAAATTTATTTTGAAACAAAAAAACTCAATTCGAAATTTTGAAGCTTTACCAGCTATTTTGGGTCGGAAGCAAAATGACGAAAAAGAAAAATGGATAATTCTAGACTAGAATTATTCTACATTTTGCTTTTTGGGTCATTTTCATCTACATTTACGTTAAAATTTGTATCATAAAAAATCAAGAAGAAAGTGAAATCAGTCTCACCAGATCAGTTATAATTGACATTTTCAATTTTTGCTGAATTTCAGTAACGAAACAATTTTTTCGACATTTTGCTTCTAAGTTTCTACATTTTAGTTTTTCGCCATTTTGCTTGCGCCCCGATATTTTTGGTGTGATGCTTCATGGGCTACTATTTGCAAAAAGATGAAATTCTTGTCTGGCGCAATTATAAATATGTGTTATTTAATGTACAATTATTGTTGCTATAATAGTAATAGTAGTTGCATTACAGCAGGGTCCGGCGTATAGGTGAAAGTTTTGTCGCTCAAAACCTTCACCTATAAGCCGGATTTCACCTATACGCCGGACGGCTGGGAAGATACGCTCTGATTGGTTAATAAAAACAAGATCTAGAATTTATAATGTAGTTAAAGGGTAGTCAGATTGAGAATTAAGACTGATTGTTTGCTCCATTTTAAATCACAAATGCGAAAGTGACGGTTTTTAAAACCTCAGAAACTACTTTTCGGATAATTTACTCACGCAGTAATTTGAATTTAGCTTCTAGAATGCATTTATTTGATTTTATTCGAACAAATATCTTAAATAAATTTTGATTAAAATGAATTCTAAGAAAAAAAAAAGTACCAGTGGTACTGTTCCACTCTAAAAAAGTATCACTTATCGCTTATAGAGAAATTAAAAGTGCTAGAAATACGCAGAAAAATCTCAAAGCTACTGGGGCCGTTATTTTGTAATTATTTTATGAAGAAACTGATCGAAGTATCACAGACTCGACTCTAAGAATCATAAAAACAAAAAAAAATATTATACCATCTAATTAAATTCAAGGCATTTTTTTAGGACTAATTATGGAGCAGATAAATTGTAATTTTTATATTGAAAATTTTCGGCGTTCCTACCGTATTTTGAGGACTTACTAAGAAAAAAACTCGAGTTCGTAGTACGAACTTCGTACAGAAATTGAAATCCAATTTATGAAAGATTGCTGCGAAATTATTTGAACAAAAATTGTGTGCATTATTTTTGAAACAAATCAACTGTACTGGATGAATTAGAATAAAACGCTGAAACGACAAATTAATTGAATAGTTTTTTTATTTATAAAAATTCTTAAATATGCCTATATTTTGGCTTTTCGAAAACGCTATCTTTTTGCCTAGGAAGTTTTGAGAAAAAAAACCCTATCTTATGCCTTTCACCTATACGCCGGACGTCAGGAAGAAAAGTTTTAATTTTCAGATGCGTTGGCGATTGCGGAGCGCTTACGTAGGTTTTTGCGTAGGTTCACCTATACGCCTTCACCTATACGCCGACCCTGCTGTACAATAGTAATCTGGAAAATTATAGAAAAACCTACTGATCGGTTCACAGAATTTTCTAAAAACTGGAGACCAGACTAATTAAGGCAAAAAAATGAGAATGGAAATATTTTTTTTCTTTTTGATCACAAGTTCGGCCAGGCGACAGTCCAAAGTCGGGAAATAAGCCATTTTTAGCAAAATTAGACACCATTCTTATGTAATCATTATCGGTAACCACACATCCGACTTTTAATTTTTATCCTTTTATACAATGATATTATGTGGGACCAAGTCGATTTTGATACAAATGAAAATTAAGGGGGTAGCGGTTGTAATGTTTATAAGGCACTTTGAGGCCTAGAAACATTGCGACCGCTACCCCCTTAATTTAAATTTGTATCGAAATCGACTTGGCCACAACCGAGTCCCATATAATATCATCGTTTGAAAAGAACAAAATTAAAAGTCGGATGTGTGGTTACCGATAATGATTACATAAGAATGGTGTCTAATTTCGCTAAAAATGGCTCATTTCCCGACTTTGGACTCGTCGCCTGGCCGAACTTGTTATCAAAAAGAAAAAAAAAATTTCCATTCTCATTTTTTTGCCTTAATTAGTCTGGTCTCTAGTTTTTAGAACATTTTGTGAACCGATCAGTACCCTCTTAATGCTATAAGATGCTCACGTCGCCGCACAAAAACTGTGACCGCGCTATAAAACCCCGGATTTGAATGTACAGAAACAAAACGTTTCTTTCGACATTAAGTGGGTGGTGGTCGCTAAAATGATAAAATTTCTTAAACCAAAAGAAAGTCCAAGGCTATAACAATCGCTTGAAAATTTCGACGAAAAAATGTCAAAATCTCAATTTGAATTTACAAATTATGATTCAACTGGATTTTTAAGCTGTTTTTGATCATTTCAATTATAATCTGACAGCAACTGTACACTGGATTTTATATATATTTTTTACTTTCGTTTTATTTTCACTTTTATTTTTAGGAGGAAACAGCATGTCCTATCTTAAATCCCCATATGGTATGAGTGGTCTAAACTTGGGCTCTCCAATGGACCCTCTTATGCATCATCGTCTCCCCGCATATCCCGGTAAGTGGTTTTCAAAATTGGTTTCCCAAATTATGTTCCATTTCTTCATATTTTAAAGTGGATTTTAGAAATATTTTTGTTTCAAAATATATCAATTTTATAATTTTTTCGCAGTGATTTTTTTTAACTTTTACAAATATGAACGAACATTCTGAACAAAACCACCCGAAATCTATTTTATGTGACTTAAAACAAGTAGATTTTAGCATAGGAAAAATTTTTCGAATTTATTCTGTTGAGTTTTTAATATCAAGTTTTTGAAATATTGGTTGAAAACGCCCAAAAGTAATTCTGCGCAACTTACATGTTTTGTAACTCTGAGCCTCAGAGTTTGAAGGCCGATACGTTAATATAACGTTATAAATAATTTTTCCAATTTTACTTTTCAAAAATCTTGCAAATAAAGCAAAATAGAGCCCATTTCTGATAAGTTGAAATTAAAATCACAAAAAACCCATTCATTTCAACCAGGTTTTAAATGTAGTTTTTCACGCTGATTCTAGCAAAAAAAACATTTCATATATATGGATTACCGGACCTCAGAGTACATATACTAAATATTTGAAAAATGCGAAATCGGAGCATTTGATTGATTGATACTTTCTCAACAGGACCAATGAAATCGGCCTATTCCGCAATCAAGGGTTTTGATTGGGTGCTAATATCTTGCGTTGTTTGTATCATTCAAATATTTAGGATTTGTACTCTGAGGTCCGGTAATCCATATATTCATAAAATATGCTTTCTTTTCAATCGTGTGGGAGTCAGAACACAGCTTATTTCTGATAGGTTTAAGTTTTAGCTACTTTTTACAATTTGTTTGTTTCATTTTTTTGGGTAATATTATCATTTTAACTACTTCAAAAAAATGTTTATTAATTTGACTTATTTAGTATTTTTTTACTAAATTCTTGATGTCCAAAAGTTTTTTCCTAAGTCATTTAAAAAAATCAATTTTTTAATTTTGTCATTTTCAGAGGAAAGCTATTGCTATTTTTCTGACAGCAATATTCGGAATAGTTTATTTCTTTTTTTCAAAATATAGTTTTTTGGGTTATGTAACATAACTTATGTTTGATCGATATCTGATAGAATTTTGTATTTTTTTTTTCAAATTTTAAAGCAATTCAAAAGGACGTCTTGATAGTCATGCAGCAGCCGATACCCAAAATACGAAGTTGATAATGATTTGCTTTAGAGGCACTAAACAAAAATTTCAAAATGGGAAAAATTTCTTCAAAACTATTTGTAATTGTTTAAAAATTAGTAGCCCCGCCGGAACTCTACATATCGCTAGGAATATTTTGGGCGAAACAAATAGTTGATGATATATTTCGTTATATTGCAATTTGACCATATTTTCTTTTATATTTTGGCAGAAATGTCCAAAAATCTGAGGCTGCTTTTGCGGCTAGTTTTGTCTATTTTGTGCTAAACAGTAAAACAAATAAGATTCGAAATGGCAGAGAAAATTTGGAATACATATATATATCTATTTCTCTCCATTCCGCGTTTTTTGGCTACTCTTCGCCCCGACCCCGGCACAAAATTACCTCGCAAATTGGATTACGGTTTTTGGTGTTTTTCAAATAAAAAAATGAATCCCTTTTACGTTTTGAGGTTGATTTTTAAAAAGCGTAGCCCATTTCGCAGACCTGGTCAAAAGAGTAATCAAACTTCATTATATATTGGTTGTTACCCCATTTACGAAAGAGAAAACGTTTTAACCACATTTGGTTTTTTGCTGCATTTTTTTAAGGGTTGGCGAAAAAAAATGTTTATAAATCCAAGTTCATCAGAATTGTTTGTGTAGCTTTTTTTACACATTCTTAATTATGAGATTTATTTTTGAATTAAGAAAATAGAAAAGTAGTAGAAACATGAAAATTCATCAAACTTAAAAATCCTTTTCATCTTTCAACCTTTGCCAACCAATCGTTATCAAGCTATTTTGCCGATCAGAAGATTTCCTTCGCGCTTATTGGGTGAAATCAAAATATGCTCAAAATGGATTGACAGTAAAAAGTCAAAATAGTAAAGAGACAAAAAATTGATATTATATCTTTTTCTGGCTGTATTTTATTTCTAAAAACAATAATATTGATGTGCATTCGAGTATAATTAAGAACTTAAAAAATAAAGTCTTCAATTTTTTTGTAATTAAAATTTGTCAAGAAAATTAGCAAAACCACTTTTTTTAATAAGTTATTAGAAAATTTATTTTTTCATTCAAGAACTACTGTGAATACGCAAAATTTGGAGGCGAAGAAGAATATCAGCATTTTTTCGGACGAAATTTTTTTTTTATCTCCAAAAAATTGCAATTTTCGATTTTTTGAAATTCTACTCTTTTGGTCTTTTACTGCCAACCCCCAAAAAGGGGTATTCACCAACTGTAGTAAAGCTTTTTTTAAGAAGATTATCGTTATAACATTTTTGCTAAAAAAGCATAAAAATGTCTCAAATTTGATAAAATACGGTATTTGTTTTGATGAAAGCCATTTTACTAGTAAACTTTTTTACATGCAATTAAACTGAAATATTTTTGAAGTTGTTTTGACATCTATTCGGTTGTCTCCACTTTGCCTGCAACCACTTTGAAGTTCCCAAAATTATTTTGACAGCCTTAGACAGTATGAAATGTAAAATTGGTGAAAATATTAAACAAAATTTTAAAAAATTACCCACTTGAAAAATGACTACTGCCGAGCATAAATTTGCGCGCATGTAAGCTGGTTAGGTCATCGGATAGCAAAGTGGGTTCAAAAATGGCTTTTCGTATCACAATTGAGCTAACAAGGCCAAAAATTGAAAAAAAAATATATTTTAATTTTTATCTCCTTGGAGAGTTTGTTCAGCTTATTTATTGTCATATTTAGGAGATGGATGCTATTTCAATGGAATTGGAATGTCAAAAACTCATCACAATGGATTAGGACAATCAATTTGTCCTCCAATGTACGGTACGTATGGTACGTATTGGCCTTTTTAGAAACTCAAGCCAAATATTTTTAGACAGCTATTTCAAATAAATTTATTTAGAAAAAACCCATTTAGTAGATAATTTGCTAGTGAATTTTTGGGTCGGAAATTATGTTATCCTTAATTTTTGAGGAAAGATTCAGTTTTCTTTTGAAAACAACTTCGAATTGCTTTTTTGAAAAAATCGTCTGGTCGATAATTTTCCACTGAACTTTCTAGTTCAAAAATTATTTTTTGTTTTTTTATTTTCTCATAAAAAAAATTGTTATAAGTTTATCAAAAACTAGTTTAAACGCATTTTTGTACATAAATTTTGCTGATCTGGAGATCCTTCGGACTAAAAAATGTAATAAAATGTTTTTATAAATACGGATAAAAACAATATCTATTTGTATTAAGTGCATTTTTTAGACCCAAAATTCAAAATTAGATAAACTCTGAAATGTTAAAATATTTTTAAGTCCTTGTTTTCGGGTTGATTTCTCTTCGCCAAAACACGACGAGATTGAAATCAAAGATTTTGTAACAAAAATTGTGTTTGACAAAGTGCCCTCTCCGAGTTAAATCCGCGCTAATCCTGCGGAAACTCTCCATTCTATTGCTTTGTTTGGCCAAAAAAATAATTTTTGCGAAAAATTTTTGAGCGAAATTCGAATCGGATAAATTCATCTGATAGATTACTATATTTTGTCGATTGGAGAGTTTAACCGGCCATTGCAACAGAGTTTCGAATAAATCGGCTTAGACCAATTGCTCAACTTTTAAACTGTAAACTTCAGGGAGTTAAATCAACGGATTATAATTTGATAGTCGAAATAAAGTGAAATTCGTCGAATAATCAGAAAAAATTTTGGCTGAACTTTATTTAATATTTTATGAAAAAATCAAAATCAAGAATTTATTTTTGCGTCAAAATATTTTTTTGTTAGAAATTAAAATTTTTTCGTCAAAATTCATTTTTAGTCAAATTTTTTTTTGTCAGATTCGTAACTATCTGTACTATCGTTTCTACACATCGTAAATGTATGCTCCAGCAGCTTTATCCCACAGAAAAATAATTTTTGACAAAAAAACAAAATTTTGACGAAGAAATAAAAAATGTTTCCCCATCTTAATTTTGATCTTGCTACCGGGCAGCTACCTCCTAAATCAGACCACAAAGTTACAAATAGAATTTTTCGTTTTTCCATGTTACTCCTCTTAAAAGATCAAACATTTGCACCCCGCACGTGCAACGAAAACAATTTTATAGAAATTCCGCTCATTTCGAATGCCTATCGATTTCGATGGTGTTTCAAATAGATACTTACAGCAAAACCCTCCTTAACGAATTATTTTAGGCCTTCCGTCCCGAAAACAAAGGCGAGAACGAACAACTTTTACCAGAGCCCAATTGGATATTTTGGAATCGCTCTTTGGAAAGACACGATACCCCGACATTTTTATGAGGGAGGAAGTTGCCTTGAAAATTAATCTACCCGAGTCTCGAGTACAGGTAAACTATCAAGCTATTTTTGAATTCAGGATTTTTGAGTAACTGATGATTATTTTCAAACAATAATATATTTTTAGGATTTTTCGAATTTTTTGGAAAAGTTTTGAAAATTTTCTAAAACTTTGACCGAGAGAATTTTGGTTAAAATTTTCTGACATTTGGACTTTTTTGAAATAAAGGTTTATAATATGGTTTCAGGCTGTCATAAACAATTGAGTCAAAACCATACATCAAAAAGCTCGAATACGCCCTTTTACTCTACCTCTGCAACTGTGCTTTTAAACACAGAGACCGGAAATACATCATTTGAATGCACTTTCGAGTACCTTTTCCTTTATCGGTCAATCACACATATGCTTCAGAAGTACATCTTCCTGGTCGTTTTAACCAAATTCGATTTATCGAATTGCAAAAATGCAATTAAAACACTATAAAAATGATTAAAAATGAAATCGAAATATATTTTTAAGTCTACTGAGCCTTTTTTTTTCTGAAAAATGGCACCATGTATATTGTTCCAACAAAATGAAGAATATAAATATCTTTTTCCATCCATTACATTTAATCATAAAACAGCTGTTATTGAATGATATTAAAAACCGAGGTCTAAATCCGATTTATTTCAACCAAAAACCCTTTTTGTTGCAAATATTGTATTTTGCTTCGATATTTTTAATTTAGCAATTTCAATATGTTTCATCCCGGCGACAGAGTAAATCCCGGATGATCCAAATCGATTTCGAGCGGGCAGCAGTGAACGGCCCTTTTTTGGTGAAGGGCGAAATCAGCAAAAATAAAATAAAAATAACCGTGCTGCTACTTTTTTCATCGTCATCGGGGAAAATATGAAATATATTGAGGGTATTTTACTCATAGAAATAAAAACGAGGCAATTTTCACTAAGTGCTAACATGCTACGGCTGAGTGTCTCAATGTCGAATTCTATTAGAGTATAAGCTAAACGGCAAAGGCTTATTTGGAAGCAATTGTTGGCGATGAAAAATTTGCTTATTATTGCCGTTTAGAAAATAATTAATTGTCAGAATATTTAAGCCTATATTTTTAAATATTTTACTTTTTATCGCAAAATGAGGCTTTTTGGTGAGTGGTCCGAAAGCAACGACCAATTTATTAATCGTAAGAGCACAATTTCATTTATGCCAGAATGAGGTGTTTCAAAGTAACTATAAGCGACTGGTTTTATACTTAGCTAAGTAAAGCGGATTTCCTGGTCATATTTTTTGGAAAACATTACCGGAAAACCGTTTTTAAGGTTTTTCAAAAATTTTTCTCATGGATTGACTTAGTTTTTACAATTTTCACAACTAGAAAAAAACTCAAAATAAAAATTACCAATAGAGCGGGTTAGTTGTGTCGTAGCTGAAGATGAGTTCTTTAGAATTCTATTCAGGAGAAATGCTTGAGCAAACAAAATTAATTAGTTTATGCCAGTACAGCAAATCACCGGTGTTTTTTTACAGAAAATGATTATGGAAATTTTCCATTGGAAAATTATCAAGCCGAATTTAAGTTTAAAAATAATACAGAATATTTTGAATGGATTTGATACTATGGAAATCGAAGTATTTAAAACTATTTAAAATCAAAATGAAAACAAACCTTAATTTAAATTTAAAATTGCGTGAAAATTTTCTAGTTTCAAATGCATTTTTTGGCCCGACCCCAATCTTTATTAAAATACTTGACTATTTTCTACGTATTTGATTTTTGAAATGAGTCCTAAAACAGGCGATATCAGCTCGGGCGATAAGTCCTATCAATAACAGGATTAACTCCCTCGCGTATCTAACAAATCGGGTCGTGGCCCCTGTCGCTGCAATCAATTGAACTAGAAACAGCCCTTAAAATTTTCTCGTAAAAATGAGCCTTAAAAAGACAACAAAACTAAGACAATAAACAACGGTTTCCTTATTTAATTCCTTAACCCCCAGTGTGTACTTTCAACCCGATAATAAAAAAATGAACTTTCAAAATATTATAAAATTCCAAAAATTAATTTATTTTAGGTTTGGTTCAAAAACAGACGGGCAAAATTTAGACAGCAACAGCAACAAAAATCGACAAATGGAGAAGGGAGTGATGATAAAGAGGAGTTAGATAAAAAATCAGATACAGATGATCCAGAAAAAGAACATGAATCAAAGGTAATTATAATTAACAGTAGGGTACCTCTAACAAGCTTGAAAAAATGTAAAAAAACATTTCAACCCTCTGAGTCATTTTGAATGAAAATATACGATAAATTATCACCGAGAGCATAAACTGCCGGAACAAAAGTTTTATAAAAATTTCGTAGGGCGTCCGTTCTTTCTAACTCTGAGGGGTAAAATGAAATTTTCTTCGATATTAAAATTTTCGAGATAAAAATTTTGAATTTCCCTTTTGATTTCACATTTCATTATACTAACATATCGATGATGATGGCCCTCAAAATATTTGTTTCTTTATTTTTGTTGAGAGATTGAATTCAAAACATAAAATGCGTCATATAAGTCATCTCTACAAAAAGAGGAAATTACAACCTCCGCACATTACTGATAAAAACCGAAATAACTTGGTCGCTGTATTTTTGTATGTTATAATTAGACTGTTTTTGAGAAGGTCATTATGACACATTTCATGTTTTGAATCGAATCTCGCAAAAGCAGCAAAGCAATTGAGACGGATATCATCTTCAAAAATTAAATATTTTTGAGAAAAAATAGCTATAGGTACCCAACTTTTGAGTATGGTGGTTTACAGAACCGAAAATTCCCTAAATCACCATTAAAAAAATCCGATCATGAACCCAGCAACTAGAAATTTTTCGAAATTTTTGGGTCCATGATAATATACTAACTTGTACACTCCACTAGATGAGAAAAAGGTGGAACTGTACTGGTCAGGTATATAAACTAAATTATTTTTATGTCAACTCACGCTCTCAGGCCTATAAAATTTATAGTATAAATTCCCTGAGCTCATGATTTAACCATTTAAACAAACTGGGGATTATTTCAGCTCTTCGCTGATAATAAGTAACCGATATAATTGTGAAAGAATTTGAGATTAAAAATGTCATCTTCAGAGTCATATCGCTGTTAAACACGAGAAAGTGACACCGCCACCAAATTCGAATCAAATCTCGACGATGACGCCAAACAGAGTTTCTACTTCGCCTTTCTCCGTTAATTCGGCCCCTTCAGCCATTCAAACGAAAAGTTCACCAGCTCCTTCAAATTCATCTTCAACTGGCGGACATTTGCCGATTACATCAGGTAAAAAACCTAAAAATATTAAGCCTAAAAATGTGAATTCGTCAAAAAATAAAAGTTTACGAATAATATAATTAAAAACATTGGGGTTTACAGGGGAAGGCCTGATATCGTCGAAAGTGTTTTGCGATATTGAGCATTTTCGGCGATATTTGCACTTTTGGCGATATCCGTTTATCACCTATTGATTAATCTAATAGATGTAGGTTGAGGGAGCCAATCCTAACACTCCTGAGACCCCTTCTAGCCACTCATGAGGCCGCTTTCTCTTCTTTTCAGCCCACATCTATTAGATTAATCACAAGGTGATAAAAGGATATAAGGACAGAAATAAAGTTTTCCGTTGAAAAATGAAAAACCGCGTAGGAGTTCGAAATGACGTCATATTTCGAACAATTTTTCAATTTTATAAGGAATTTTATAATAGGTTCAAATCAAATAAATCACCAAAATGAGTAGAATTAAGTACTTCAACAAACGTAATCAAAAAAAAGTTCAAAAGAGTAGATTTGGAAAATTAAATCTTCAAAATAACGTCCTTCATGACGCACACAAATTTTGAAAATTTTTTGGCGATATTGAGCATTTTCACCGATATGGCCACCCCCTCTACTATAGTTATTTATTACAATATTTGCTTATTTAAATTGGCGTCAACTAGATTTTGGTTTGATTTTTAATTTCACTTTCTTATCAACTCTTCGGAGAAAAACGAGATAAACTTAAACAAATACAGCCTTGAAAGTTTTTTGTTCTCCGAGCATTATTTTAGACACTTTTTTAATTTTATATTTTTATCTTTTTTTTAAGTGGTCTACATTCTATTATTCATTTTTTGTAAGGCTCCTGTCTGCATTTAATATTAAAAATGTCACTCAAACTGTATAAAGGAGGATTAGCGACTTATTTCTAAATTTTAATGGTTTTCTTTTGAGATATATTATGTATCATGTTTTGTATTAAAAAACAAAATAATTTGTTGAGCGGCTCAACAAATTATTTTGTTTTTTAATACAACTTGAGCCTTTCATTTGTCGTGGTCTCGCGGTGCTTTAATGCGGGGTTATCTGACTGAGGGCGCCAAAGTGATGAATTTCAGTGCTTTTGAAAATTTAAAGGATGATACAGTTTATGTCCGATTCAATTTATTTTTCACCCAGCGTCATCACAAAATTCTATTTTCTATTTCTCATCTGGAACAGTAGATAACCTCAGAACTATTTCAAGGTCGAAAATCATTGAATAAATCGAAGCTCAACAAATTTTAGTGTTTCCTAATGCAAATTTTTTTCTAAGTGCCGCTTTTGCAGAGCAGAATATGCTTACTTTGATTTTCTACAGCATTAACAACCAAAAATACACCTGTGTTTTATAGAAAATAGAGTCTCGAATTTTTGTCCCTTTTTGCGCCATTTAAACTGGATGGAAGTTTATATCATTTATTATTATTGCTTCTGTTGTGCGTAATGAGGATTACCATTTGCGCAAATCCGATTAAAATACCTTGCAAAGATACAGACCATAATTTACTCTGGCCAAATCACCCAACAAACAATTCATAACAAAATAACATATATTTGACATTAAAATTATTTCCCAGTAAAATATAACCGTAGGTCGGTTTCTCATTTTTCAAGCATCATTACTTTAAGGTAGGCCCGACAAAACATTTTTTGCCGACCGTAGCTGATTTTTGATATGTCCTGGGAAATCATGACTTAAATTGATCATAAAATTTTCAAAATTTCACCAGTAAAGTGCTCAAAAACGACAAACCGTTTTTGAAATTGTCTATGATTTTAAATGATTCATTTAGCAAGAAGTTTTCGAAATAAAACTCAAAAATAATTTCAAGCTTAAGGGGGTGGTCGTCGCATTTTAGAGCAAAAACGAAGTTTTCAATGGCCAAGGGACGCAAAAGTACAAATCGTTGAACCAAATATTACCTCTTTCTGATATATTTGAACTAAAATCTTGCATCCTAAAAAATATGGAAAGTAACAGACGGCTCGTCCAATCAGAAACGTGCTTACAAAACTGACGGAATTATTTTTTCAAAATGTATCTCCTCCCTGGTTTTTCAAGGTACACATTCGAAACTTATATGTTTGTGCAGCTGAATGGTCCGTTCAGATCAGTATTGAGAGTTTTGTCCAATTTTCTTAGATTTGGCTTCAGAATCACCAAAAAACAGTATTTTGTCCTTATTTTAGGGGTCTCAATCAAAATGTATCTCCTCCCTGGATTCGAAAGTTACACATTCAAAACTTATATGAATGTGCAGCTGGATAGTCCGTGCAGATCAGTATTGAGAGTTTTGCAAGTTTCTTTCTCAGTTTTTTTATAAAATCGTGTTTTTATTTCCCAAAATTGATAAATTTCAACTTATTTCATACAAAATATTTTTGAGACTCTCAAAAAGTGCTTTCCTGACCATGTACGCAGATAAAAAGACTGCCCCTATACTCGCAGTCGTATATACTTTCATAAAAAAAACATTAAAATAAAATTGGGAAAATTTGTTTCTAGAGCCTCATTTTGCAACGACCATCCCTTTAAGGGAGTGGGTGTCGCAAATTTGAGCCTTTTCCAAGGTCATTTTTCGCCAAACTAACAAAGGTGATATTCCAAAAACATTTGTCACTTACAGAACCAACCTTCGCGGTCATTTCACAACATACAGAAATCTGATACAATCGCACCTACGCACACACACAAACATTTAATAAGCGTCTCCAAGAAACACTAATAACTATTTCTCTGTCAATTTACATCATTTTTGAGCTTTTTTTGTGGTAAGGCTAGAAAACAACAATACAAACATCTTCTCAACAAGATTTTTTCAAATTTTTGCTTTGACGGCCAAAAAACGAAAACGAAAATTAATTGATTTATTATGATTAAATTTAAAGTGCGCTAAGATTTGGTTTCTTTTTGACGCTACCGAGTTAAATATTGCAACAAAAATCCTTAACCTCCTCACACCCAGAAACGAGAACTTCGCCTCACACCCAAAAGCCTATCTAAAGGCACTACTTTGAGCGCTGATCACGGGAAAACTGGAAAAGATATCAATTTACTTATTTGTCACTGATTGAGATCAAAAGGATAGAATAAAGTGAATAACACGTAACATTTTTAAATTACGAAGTTTGTGAACTAGATAACTGCGAGAGAGAAAAGAGGTTCACTCACCTTGTAAAAAACCTTTCTTAAAAAGCCATACATTTTTTACAATGACATATAAGTTACAAATTCACAAGTGAAACTAGCTATTTATAGCTGGTCTCAGATTTGAAATATGATACCTCGATCGCTTACAAAACAATTATTTATATCGCCGCAGCTGAAAACTCAAAATCAGTACCACCTTATGTTCTACATTTGATCAATTTGTCTTCGTCGGCTTTATTTGGATTAAATTGCCGTTCAATTCTTTCGAAAAATAATTTTTTGAAAAATATTTTTTTTTCTTTATTTTGAGTTTCATAAAAATCACTTGTGAAAAAATTATTCTTCGTATAGAAACTGCAGAAAAAATTAACTTATATCAAAAGAATCCTCAAATACTTTCCTAAAAACTGGCTTCCCTAGAATTTTGATATTATGTATCGTTTTCACACAATTAATTTTTTAAGAAATTTTGGCGAAAATCCTAAAAAACGACGGCTAGTCCTATAAAATTTTCAACAATATTTTTGGAAATAAATTGCAAACTCTATGACATATTTGAATTGTAGGTCTGTGACGATGTTATTTCTGCGCCGTTTCGGCTCCCGAATTTTTTTTTTGTCTTTAGATATTCAAAGGATGTGAGGGGTTAAAAGTGTTTGAATTTACGGAAAAAATTATTTTGAAGCAATTTGTCAATTTTNTCAATTTTTTTGGTTTCTAAAATTTTGTCAAAATTCAAAATAAAAATGAAAAGTTGACATAGCCCCCCAAGAGACGCTGAATCAAAATTTCAAAAAAAAACTCTCTAATTCATCGTCAAACAAGTCTTGTGCTTTCAAATGCAGTATGAGATGAAACGGTATCCGCTAAACTGGTGGAGGAGATAGCTTTTGACTAAGCCTCCCAAACTGACCATTTAAAAATTTTTACTTTTTGTTTTTGTCGCGTTTTTGTCCGCCGAAAGCAAAATTTCGAGAAAAAAGGCGCTAATGCATTATGTGTGAGGCTTTTCCAGAGCCTGAGTCAGGCTGCCTGACACAAATAATAATAAAAACTGATGAAAATTGAAGGAGAAGATACGAACTGCGTGTTTTTTTAGAAGGCTTATTAAAAGCGTAGCTGTGGGCGTAAGTGGGATTGTATCAGATTACTGTTAAATTCAAATAATCGCAAAAAGTTGTTCTTCAAGATAGAGAAGTTTTTGGGATATCAGCTCGGCCAGTTGATCCAAAAATACCTTCTTAACAGGTCCAAATCTGCGATACCTACCCTCTTAATGCGGTAACCGACGCGTTTTACTTTCTTTTGAACATCAGTCATGTTTTAACGGACATCCTCACGATACTGAAATCCTAGGATATAGTTGATTTTTGTTTGAAATTTTCAAAAATGTATTTAAAGGTTTTTTGTATGATCGTACCGGTCGTGATTCTGGTTGAAAAACCCGGTTTTTGACCAAATTCGTATCATTTTATTTAGTGATGAGATGTCAAAATTTTTAGATTTTTCTAAAGACCACTAATAATGGTTATTCAAGAAGATCTATTTAATTGGAAATGTAATTTTCGGTCTATTTGCTCAAAATCGACAAAAATTACATGTTAAATTGACTGTTTTCGGTGTATTACGCATTTATTCAATTTCATTTGAAGCACTGATATCAGATTTTTATTTCAAAAAAAGCACTTATTACAAATTGTGTGTTATAGGTTAATTGGGAATCCGTTTTGAAATATCTTGTTTGGTTTTTTTATGCGAGACGTTCAAAATTTCGATTGCGTCTGATCCGCCAGATTTCCCAATTTTTTTGATCAATTTTTAAATTGTTTTTACAAAAAATGAAATTTTTTCATTTTGGCATACAATTTGAAATCTTGGCTACTCAATGCAAGAAAAATTAAAGATTTTGATGCAGCAGTTCAAAAATGACAGCATAAAATATTTAGAAAGAATTCGAAATTTCTGAAAAAAATTTTGTCCGAAATTTTTATTTTTTTGGAATGACATCGACAACAAAGTTTCGAATGCCGCATACTTCGGACAGTAACTTTGGAGCATGTGTAGATCTCAAGTTATAGTCCTCCGTCGGTAACCTCCTTAATGATAGGGAAAAAATTCCGAAAAATGCTGATTTTTTGAAAACGGGACATAATTTTTCTCCTCAATTTTTTCTGTTTCAATTTCAGCACAGAAACTAAAAGTGCTCCAAAAATAAATGAAATCTGAGATAGTCGATTTTTGTCGTTCCTACTTTAAATGACTTCAGTTTTAATAAGTATTTGGAAATTTCATGAAAAAAATTTTTATTCCGTAATTTTTTGAAACTATCAATTTTTCAGGATAATCACTAATACAGCAGCAATAGCAGGTTATCAAGCAAACATTGCAATAAGCGTTTTGGATAAGTATTTTTATCAGCATAGTTTCCTTATATGGTAATAATTTTGATCGGTCAATGTGAGGCTTGAAATTTGAATTGCTTTGCGCGAGTAAAAATGCAAGTGATAGTCAATAATTAATAACAATGTTCATACACTCCCTGACACGTTAAAGCGACAAAAATAGAAAAATATGGCTTTTTAAGTGGTCACAGGGCTTACAATTGCACTATTTTATCAAGAGCTCTTATTAAAAGATAATCTACAGTTTATCTGAAGATAATCAAATAATTTTTCGAAAAAATGGTCAGGAGTCACTCCGACCCGGGACAGATATTTAGCACTTTAAGGGGTCAAGGACTTTAGAAAGATAAAAAATACACCAAAAAACATATTAAAGCAACCTTTCTGTGAAAATTGTTTTAAAAAAAAGCTAGTGGTTTTTTTACTACAGTTTTCGCAGAACATTGTAAAATTCAGTAACAGATCAGAAAATTTAGAAATTTTTTATATCAATTTTAAGCTGATTTATAATTGTTTTTATTAAGGAGCCACTGTTGCATGGTCTCCAGAACCAGCTAACGATTCTGTGATGAATTTTGGTCAAAATGGAATGTCCAGTGCTGAAACATTATCTTCAATGGCAGCTTCGGCTCAGCCTACGTATTCCTCCGAGCCACCCGAAGCCGGTGCCTATGCAGGATGGAACGGCACCCAGGGTTTTTATGGAACCGACATGAACGCTTACATGAGCGGCTTTCAAGCCCAAAACCAACAACATTATTATTCACCTGGTGTAGTCCAGCCATATGGAAATTCGATGCCCACAGTTCAAACCGGTCCGGCTCAAAACCCATCGGAGCAAAGCTGGAAATTTCAAGTTTTGTAAAAATATCCACTTAAAATAAAAATGTAAATGATGAATGTCAACGATCTTACAGAATTTAATAAGAATATTTCCAGTGAAACATTACACCAGTCAAAAAATTTATGCAAATTTGAGAGAAATTGCATTTAATTTTTATAAATATCTTGTCAAGCATATCATTAATAATATTTCATAATTAAATTTGAAGCTTATATTATTGGTTGCCATAATGCTCCGAATAGATTTTTTATTTCAACTCCCACTTGCGCTCGATGTTCCATCACTTAACTGCGCATCTGTGTTTTGAAACACAGTTTGGAAAAATAATAAATTTTCTTGAATTTGTCGACAATATTTATTTGAGAACTTTCTCAAATAAGACAAACCAATAAAATGTTGGAAATATCTGTTTGAAAGCACAATTGCGCAAGTGGGGGTTTAATCAAATTATTTTTTTACTTTGTCAATCCTGAAATGAGACCTCCAAAGTTTTTTGTTTGTTAAACTTCAGTATTTGATCGTTCGACATTCTCAACATGTTCCATGGCTGTGCATAGGATGCTCATTTTAAACATTAAACTTTTTCTTTCAAATAATACTGTAAAACTATATATTGCTCTCCTAATCTTTTTGTGTGTTTTTTGTATACTTTTGTCTCTGATAACATTTTTGCTAACCTCTACTTAAAAACTTCATTTTTATTTATCACAATGGAAAAGGGTAAAAAGCATTGTCTTTTATTTCGCAATGACTGGCTTCAGACCTTGACTGCTAAAAATACTGTCCTTGCTTTTCAGTAATCAAATAATGAAAAGGCAAATTTTATCATTGTCGCAAAAATAAATTATTACGTTTATGGAATAAAATTAGTTCCAACTGTGAATAAAACAAAAATAGAAAAATATTTCAAATTGTGTCATTATTCATTATGGTTATCGAAAACTTCAGTGACGAAGTTTTCTCAAAAAAAAATTATTTTTCAGAATTTAATCAAATACTTTTTTGAAGAATCTTTCAAAAAATTTTTAAAGCCGGGATCGGTTTCAACCGAAATTAACACGGGTGAAAATAACTCTCAAATATACAGTGTATGTAATAATTTAGCTAGCGAGAGAAGCTCAAAAATTAATATGATCATAGGCAGGCTAATTGGCTCAGGTCCAATAATCTTGTGATGATGGTGTTATCTCACTTCTGACTCAGAAGTTCTGAGACAATCAGCATGCATATGATTAGCTGGATTCTGAAGCTTCCCTCGCTAACTAAAATATAACACTGTTAATAAATTTTAGTAAAGCAATTTCTCAAATATCTTGAAGATTTGAAGGCTTTGTCCCTTATCTGAACTATGACTCATATAATATGAGTCATAGTCTATGAGTCTTTCAATGGTTCAAATGTTATTTCTGGTTATTCGAAAATGAGCTTAATCTAAATTAGTGAAAATTGCGAAATTTATAAGCTACATTGTAGATAAAAATTGCTCTATTTTAGTTAAATTCAAAACTAAATAGGAAAATTCTTGTGAATAACAGTGTTATTATAACACAAATGAAATACAGCCAACAGTTTCAGAATTTTTTTATTTGAAAAAAACTATAATTTAAGTTTGCTTTGTTTTTGAATCTAGAATTCTAAAATGTAAAAACAAAAAAGTTTTAAATTGTAGTTTTTCAGAGATCTTAAAGCCATTATAAATTATTATTAATAATACAAAGAAATCTCTGGAATTATATCTCTTTATTGCCACTCATTCTGAACTCGTAGACTTTAGAAGTTGATCTGTACCCAGACTTGATTTCCGGCAAGTAGTGACCATTATTTTAATCGAGCCATATAAGCAAAGTTTCATGATCAACATACATTTTTTATTAGCTTAAAATAATATTTAGCCAATTTGCTATACACTTAAAAAATCAAAAAAAAATTTAAACGAATTAAAAGGCATTTAATGAGGATAAGAAAAAAAAAGTTGCGAAAATTACCTCCAGTTACACTTAAAAGTGCAATAATAAGATGAAATTAAACCTTTATTTATATTTCAAACTACCTTATATCAAACTTCGAATGATTTGCTATCGCTCTGTTTAAAAATAATTATATGTTTTCCAAAAAATTCTCTAGTAAAATAACTTTTAAATTGTTGTGGAATATTTTATTTCTCGTTCAAGGTCAATTTCAAGTTCATCGCATTAACTTGAAAGTACCACCAAAATAATTTAAAGGGTCGACTTTCTCATGAAAATATTAGCAACTATGGGTCAATTATGTACTTAGAGGTCATTAAAGATCAAAAATGGTCACATTTCACAGGGTTTTTTTTTGCTCTCTGGCGCCCTTTCAGTACATAATTGACGCATAGTTGTTAATATAATAAATTAATATTTTCATGAGAAAGTCTACCCTTCCGATCATTTTGAGGGTACTTGAAATTGAAGGTAATTTGATATACGATACACCAAGAAGAGACTCCCACTTTTGCCGCTTTCGCGGATGTTCATCACTACTGCGCTATCTGTGTTTTGAAACCAGTTTTGGAAAAATGAAAGAATTATTCTGGAATTGTCGCATAGTATTTATTTGAGAACTTTCTCAAATAACAAAACCATCAAATGTGGAAATATCTGTTTTGAAAGCACAATGGCCATTGGGTTTAATCAAATATTTTTTACTTGTCAATTCTGAATGAGACTCCAAAGTTTTTGTATGTAAACTCTTCAGTATTGATCGTTCGACATTTCATCAACATGTTCCATGGTGGCAAGATGCGTCATTTTAAAAATTAAACTTTTTCTTCATCAAATAATACTGTTAAAAACTATATATTGCGTCTCTAATCTTTTTGTGTTTTTTGTATACTTTTTCTCTGTAACATTTGCTAACCTCTACTTAAAACTTCATTTAAATTACACAATGGAAAAGGGTACAAAAGCATTGTCTTTTTATTTCGCAATGACTGGCTTCAGACCTTGAACGCTAAAAATACTGTCTTGCTTTTCAGTAACAAATAATCGAAAACAAATTTATCATTGGTCAAAAAAATTATACGTTATGGAATAAAATCTAGTTCCAATCTGTGAAAAAAACAAAAATAGAAAAATTATTTAAAGTTGTTCATTATTCATTATGGTTTACGAAAACTTCAGTGACGAAGTTTTCTCAAAAAAATTATTTTTCAGAATAATAATCAAATACTTTTTTGAAGAATTCCAAAAATTTTAAAGCCGGAATCGTTTCAACGGAAATAACACGGGTGAATAAACTCTCAAATATACAGTGTGTAATAATTAGCTAGCGAGAGAAGCTCAAAAATTAATATGTCATAGCAGGCGATTGGCTCAGGTCCAATAATCTTGATGATTGATGTTATCTCACTTCTGACTCAGAAGTTCTGAGACAATCAGCATGCAGATGATTAGGATTCTGAAGCTTCCTCGCTAACTAAATATAACACTGTTAATGAATTTTAGTAAACCAATTCCTCAAAATCTTGAAGATTTTGAAGGCTTTGTCCCTTATCTGAAACTATGACTCATATAATAGTGAGTCATAGTCTATGAGTCTTTCATGGTTCAAATGTTATTTCTGTTATTGCAAATGAGCTTAACTAAATTAGTGAAAATGCGAAATTTTAAAGCTACATTGTAGATAAAAATCTGCTCTATTTAGTTAAATTCAAAACTAAATAGGAAAATTCTTGTGAATAACAGTGTTATAAACACAATGATAATACAGCCAACAGTTTTCAGAATTTTTTTAATTTTGAAAATAAACTATAATTTAAGCTTTGCTTTTGTTTTTGAATCAAGAATTCTAAGTAAAAAAAAAAAAGTTTAAAATTGTAGTTTTCAGAGATCTAACCCTTGGTGGAGCACAGAGCCACAATTGTGGCTCCAGCAGGACCGAAATCTCGAAAAAGATACAAAAAACTGGTAGTCGAGGAATCTTTCTTCCAAAATAATTATAAAGAACTTAAGATTCGGTTGAAAAACTCAGTGAATTTTTTTCAGAATGTTTTTGTTTCGCGGCAACTTACGCGGAGTTGATTTATCGAGATTTGAGCCTATGTTGTTAACTCCGTTAAATCTATCGGAAATGGACATACATATATGATGTGAGATTAGCCTTTTTAGTAAGAGTGTTTGTGCATGCATTAACAGTTGGAAATAAATCATTATTGGTTCTTAGGGCAGACATTTTATCTTAGGAAGTGAAATATTAATTTTCAACTTCAAGTATCCCATGAAAAAATTTAGTTAATTCTATAAAGGAATCTTAACCAATCAAACATTGTCCACGTTCTACTTTCAATAATCATATTTACATCGAAAATAATAGAAAAAAAATGCCTTATCTGCTTTATAGGGAAAATAACATTTTTCACTAAAAATTCAGATTTCAATCAAATTTTTGACATTATTTATTAATTACTTTGATGTTATGAGATATAAATCAAAGCGAACAACCATACTAGTGACGTAGGCCAGATCTTGTGCTTGTTTCGATCAGAGATACAAATTAGTAGAGACAACTTGTGACGTAGTACACGTATATGGTACACTTGCTTTCTCACTAGTGTTTTCTAGAACTCAAAATTAAAACTAGAATATGAATGCTCATGCAAAAATATGCCTTTCAACCTTCCCTTATGCAGACAAAATTAAAATTCCAACTTGCCTTAAAGCTTTCTGTGAACAACATTTCCAAGTAGAGGCCACATCTGTGCATCTGGTGCCTTTGGCGGGAACTTTTTTTTATGCTTCACAAGGGTAAAGCCAGTATAATAATTTTTTTATAATACAAGGAATCTCTGGAATTATATCTTTTTATTGCCACTCATTTTACTGTAGACTTTAGAAGTTGATTCTGTACCCAGACTCGATTTCCGCAAGTAGTGACCATTATTTTAATCGAGCATATAAGCAAAGTTTTCAGTGATCAACATACATTTTTTATTAGCTTAAAATAATATTAGCCAATTTGCTATACACTTAAAAAATCAAAAAAAAATTTAAACGAATTAAAAGCATTAAATGAGCATAGAGAAAAAAAGTTGACGAAAAATTACCTCCAGTTACACTTAAAAGTGCAATAATAAGATGAATTAAACCTTTATTATATTTCAAACTACCTTATATCAAACTTCGAATGATTTGCTATCGCTCGTTTAAAAATAATTATATGTTTTTCCAAAAAATTCTCTAGTAAAATAACTTTTAATTGTTGTGGAATATTTTATTTCTCGTTCAAGGTCAATTCAAGTTCATCGCATAATCTTGAAAGTACCACCAAAATAATTTAAAGGGTCGACTTTCTCATGAAATATTAGCAACTAATGGGTCAATTATGACTTAGAGGTCATTAAAGATAAAAAATGTCACCATTCACAGGGTTTTTTTTGCTCTCTGGCGCCCTTTCAGTACATAATTGACGCATAGTTGTTAATAATTTTCATGAGAAAGTCTACCCTTCCGATCATTTTGAGGTACTTGAAATGAAGGTAATTTGATATACCGATAGCACCATATACGCTAATTTGAAAAAGTACTCAATTACGTCAAAAACATTTAGTTGATGAACTTTAAACGTTTTAAGACTTTTTTCTCATTACATCAAAGTCCGAATAAATCACGTGACGAAATAACGAAAAATAAGGTTTGAAATATGTCAAATAAATCGTTATTTCTTGAAAAAATAAGATCACGTGACCTTTTGGAAAATATCATTATGTTCAAACTCTTAATTAGGTGTTTATAAGCCCACAAATTTTTCGGCGTAATTGAGTACTATTTGTGTACTTGACCAAAACCTTATTTGTCTACAATTTGAAGGTCACGTGATCGTTTTTGGACTTTGGTGTAATAAAAAAAGTCTTAAAAACTTCTTTGAAACCTTTCGTTTTTTTCAACAAAAGTGTTTAAGGCAATTTTTGAAAAAAAGTACTATTTTGACCGAGCTTATTTCTTGAATATACGGTCACGTGATCATTTTTGGGCTTTTGGTGTGATCGAAAAATCTTAGAATTTTTTCTGACTACGATTGAAACGTTTTATTTGGTGATTCGAAAAATTTTGCAAAAATTTCAAAAAAAAAACGCACAAACGTCATTTTTTTCTTAAAGTATCAATAACTTTATAAACTGATCTTGTCATTAAGATTAAAGCGTCGTTAAAATGCGATTCTAAATAGTGAATGGCCACTACTTGCCGGAAATCGAGTCTACAGTTAATCTTCCCACTTTCCTCACCCCACATTTTTATCCGGGCAAATCCTAGGGGATTGTGGTGCTTCCAGCAATTTTCTGGGGAAAATAAGCTCTTTTAAACTCAAATATCTTTTTGTGAGAATTAAGTAACGTTTATTTTTCCAATTTGTATATTGTAGTCCGTAACCTTGAGAAGTGAAAAATTGATTCATTTTTAGAAAACTATTCTCACATCAACCTTTGAATGCATAAAACCTAATTGTGGTATTTCTTTCCATGAAGTACTACCGTTATGTCCACGTATCACAAAAATCACATAATGCCGATATTATTGGTCAGAAAAAATTCTCTACTCAATGCAACCAAGCATATTTTATAAATTCATCTTAATCTCGCCGAAAATTATTTTTGAAAATTCTTGCTATAGTTAGAATAGAGGCAAAATGTAGATTATTTTACAAAAAAAGTATACCTCTCGAACGCTACATGCGATTTCTTTTCTATATTTCATAAATCCTTTCATATAATCTTATTAAACTTTTGAACAAGGAAATTTAATAATTTTTTTTATATTTCTCGCAATCACTATTTCATGCTGATTTAATGCGCGCCATTATCACATTGATTAGGCTAAATTGAAATATTGAAAGGCGCAAAAATCTGAACACTTCATATTGAAATACTTTCATTTAGAGAAACTTTTTTCTTGCGAGTTGATTTTTTTGTATCTGAATGATACCATATCTAGAATTATTCTCTGTTTTTATGCAAGTCCGAAACGATATTTTGCGAAGATTTCTAGAATATTGGTCAAAAGTTTCCATTTTATTTTGCTGC
>SCLH01000206.1:379203-394534 GCA_004367855.1 Oikopleura vanhoeffeni
TTTGAAAAAGTACTCAATTACGTCAAAAACATTGTTGATGAACTTTAAACGTTTTTAAGACTTTTTTTCATTACATCAAAGTCCGAATAAATCACGTGACGAATATCGAAAAATAAGGTTGAAATATGTCATAATAAATCGTTATTTCTTGAAAAAATAAGATACACGTGACCTTTTGGAATATCATTATGTTCAAAACTCTTAATTAGGTGTTTATAAGCCACAAATTTTTTCGGCGTAATTGAGTACTATTTGTGTACTTGACCAAAACCTTATTTGTCTCAATTTGAAGGTCACGTGATCGTTTTTGACTTTGTGTAATAAAAAAAGTCTTAAAAACTTCTTTAAACCTTTTCGTTTTTTTCAACAAAAGTGTTTAAGCAATTTTTGCAAAAAAGTACTATTTTGACCGAGCTTATTTCTTGACTATACGGTACGTGATCATTTGGGCTTTTGGTGTGATCGAAAAAATCTTAGAATTTTTTCTGACTACGATGAAACGTTTTATTTGGTGATTCGAAAATTTTTGCAAAAATTTTCAAAAAAAACGCACAAACGTCATTTTTCTTAAAGTATCAATAACTTTATAACTGATCTTGTCATTAATGATTAAGCGTCGTTAAAATGCGATCTAAATAGTGAATGGCCACTACTTGCCGGAAATCGAGTCTACGACCGTTAATTCTTCCCACTTTCTCACCCCCAGCATTTTTATCCGGGCAAATCCTAGGGGATTGTGGTGCTTCCAGCAATTTTGCTGGGGAAAATAAAGCTCTTTAAACTCAAATATCTTTTTGAGAATTGAAGTAACGTTTATTTTTCCAATTTGTATATTGTAGTCCGTAACCTTGAGAGTCAAAAATTGATTCATTTTTAGAAATATTATCACATCAACCTTTGAATGCATAAAACCTAATTGTGGTATTTCTTCCATTGAAGTACTACCGTTATGTCACGTATCCAATAAATCACATAAATGCCGAATTATTGGTCAGAAAAAATTCTCTACAATGCAACCAAGCAATATTTTATAAATTCATCTTAATTCCGCCGAAAATTATTTTGAAAATTCTTGCTATAGTTAGATATAGGCAAAATGTAGATTATTTTACGAAAAAAAGTATACCTCTCCGAACGTACATGCGATTTCTTTTCTATTTTCATAAATCCTTTCTATTATACTTATTAAACTTTTGAACAAGGAAATTTTAATAATTTTTTTATAATTTCTTCGCAATCACTATTTCATGCTGATTTAATGCGCGCCATTATCACATTGATAGGCTAAAATTGAAATATTGAAAAGGCGCAAAATCTGAACACTTCTATTGAAATACTTTCATTTAGAGAAACTTTTTTCTGCGAGTTGATTTTTTTGTATTCTGAATGATACCATATCTAGAATTATTCTCTGTTTTTATGCAAGTCCGAAACGATATTTTGGAAATTTCTAGATATTGGTCAAAAGTTTCCATTTTATTTTCTGCCTGAATCTCCGTAAAAATTGATCACTTTAGATCAACCATTAATGGTTATTTTGTTTTTGATCATCTGTTGATATTCGGGCATTCAGTTAGCAAGCAATTTCAATGTTCTAAAATATATCCAGAAATAATTTGGTGTTTTTTTTATTGCAAGATATTCCGAGTGCTGGATGGTCAGTTGCAATTAAAAAAAATACCGAATTTGCAAACCGTGGTCGAAAATAACTACTCACCACAATCCCCTTAACAAAAGCAATAAAGGATATTAAAAAAGATTTGATTTAAATTTTTTTCGGCAATTCTGCTTTTTAGGGCTCTCATAATTATAAGCAGCCGTTCAAAAAACACCTTTTCTCATGTACCAGTTAGGGACAATTGACTGACCCAAAAAAAGTGTACTAGTTATTCGTTGTGTACCAGTTCGGGTGTACCAGTTAGAGAGCGAAGACTGTACTTGTTAATTAGGTTATATTATTCAACCTAGGCACTCGATAACGAGTACTGTGATTTGAACCTAAGTAAAACTGGCTAAAAAGTTGGAAGAGCAGAATCATTCATGAATTATCAGCCATAATCCAACTCGGGAGTGATTTTACATACTTTATTTCTTATTTTGCATAACTTACACCACCTTTCTCAACGTCCTAACACATATGATTTGTAATTTTTTTGTTCAGGACGTTTGAGAAACTGTCAGGACGTAACGTCCTGGACGTTTGTCAATATACTTTTTGGTAGTTTTATCTAAAAAATTACATCATTTTAGTTTTTTATTCAACTTTATGAAATGAGCAAATAAACTGGTGATTTTTAATTAATGGTCATTTCAAGATTTTAGCAAAATATAAGAAAAAAATTCTTGAGCCACATTAAAACACTAAATTTTGAAATAAATTGAAAAATTTTGGTGACAGCTCTGATATCTAGATACTATGAGAGAATTTCCACCGTACGGTTTTTCATAATATTTTGCACTGTATTTTAAATTTTCCTAAAAAACGTGCATTCTTAATGATATTTCGTACTTGACTTAAAATTATTCCTCATATCGCCGAAAGTGCCAATATCTTTGGAAAAACTTTCGGCCATACTGGGCCTCCTCCTGACAGAGGTCCAGTTATAAAACCCTTAGTCATAAATAGTTTATATTCGCACAAAAAATTGAGCTGAATAATCAAGACTGAGGCGTATTCCATGAGAACTTGCGGCAACAGTTTGAACATTCAAAAAGATGAAAACATTTTCGTACTTATTTCAAAATGGCACTAAAAAATAGGAAGAAAGCCGATTAAAAAACTTCACACACTCTACTCTAATTTTTTTCTGCCGCTAGTGTCCCACGCACTGTTAGCGCTGCAGTGTAAGCGTGCGGATGTATAGATGATTTATCGATCAATTCATATAAATATTTAAGATTATTCATTTTTTACAAAGCTATTTTATAATATTATATATACTGGATAACTTAAGTAATTAAACCATTAATGAATTTTATAACTTTTTCAAATAATGAATTTATCGCCCCCAGAAGGGGGCGGAATAAATTACATTATATTGATAAAATCTATAAAAATCATTATGTTAATTACTTAAGTTCATATATATGAAGCACCTTACCAGTAGATACATAGTATTATACATACTTACTCTATAAAAGTCGAATCAGCACCCATCAACGTTTAAAGCTGTTGCTTTCACATTCTCGCAACAAAGCCAACATTTACCATAAAAACATTTCCATCTGCTATATAAGGTTTGGAAAAAGAAGACAATTGTGGTTACTCAGTGCGCAATGTGGAGCGCTCGCGCACTATGAATCATGATTTCTTGGTTCATCCCCCGTAGTGACATTGATTTTTTAATGGAATAAGCATCAGAAATCTGACTGTACTGATAATCAGAAGTAATTTTGAATTAGATTTTAATAAGTTAGAAATTTGAGGAAGAATAAGTAGTATCTTTTTTAATTGAATTTCCGTCTAATAAGACATTATTTTAGTATGGATTCAGAGAAAAAAGTTTATCCCACTGCGTTGCTGTGTTTTAAAAACAGAAACAAAGAAATATTAATGGAAGTATCATTTTTGGCCGGCGAAAAATACGGACCCCGAAAAGTCTCTCCTTAATTTTTAATTTCAAGAATTTTGGTTGAGTTTCAGAAATTGCTCATTCAAGACGGAAATTCATTGATTTGAATGCCCATTTTGCTTTATCGGCAGTTAACACAGCAATGAAACTAGATAATAATCTACAAATATACCAATAAGGTTTACTTTCTGGGATTATATATTTCATATTTTTAATTTATTTTGGTACGTGGCACCAACTTTCTATTTATAATATTACTTTGAAATATGATTAGACGTCTAGAAATTGCCGACAATGTGGTTCCAGCAGGCTTGTACGATAACCTGGTGGCGCGGCGATCTCTGTTTTACAAGCTATTACTCATCGCTCTCCCTATTCATTTTGTAAGAAAAAGCCAATCAAAGACGCATATTTATTCCACGCTTTTACGGTTCGGCCCTAAGTGGGTTGTCAAAGGGATTGGTTTGGCGTGTGTTTACCGTTCCCTTTTTGCTAGAGTGTAAGCAATAATAAAGGGAAAAATAGGGAGGGATGATGAAAATGCGGTCGCGGATGCATCCCTTAAATAACTGTGGTCAAATCAGGGTCGAACTAAAAATTATTCTGATGAATTATTTTGTGATTAACAATCTACTAAATGCCTTTCAAAAAGTTTGTTTCCTGATAGATGAAGTACAAAGGAACATTTTTACGACCGCTACCGTCCTTAACTGCCACCGTTTATTTTTTACTTAATATCTTTTTCCAACGAATAGCTTAAATCTTCATAAAACGTTTACGTTTCTATTTAGCGGTAGTTAGAATCCCACTGATTGTTGTCTTAGTGCCTGCTTGAGTATAAGTATAGGCAAGTGGTGTTTGATATTGGGACCGCTTAATTTGACCGGTGTTGAATCACTCAGGCATCACTAGCTTCATTAGTGGGATTCGAACTTCGCGCTATAGAGAAAAGTTAACTTTTTGGTGAGATAGTTCGTTGTAAAAAGATATGTAATTCCACTTTCACTTCGGTTATCTGCCTGTTCTCAATTAAAACTGAACCATATTTAGGTGATAAAAAAATTGACTGTACTGAGTTAATTCGTAATTCGGATGTCGAATTAAAACGACACATAACGGAAAAGTAATAGAGGGCTTTACTGTGTCCCATTTTTAAAAAACTAAAAAATGATAGTTTCTTATAAAAGTAGGTAAATTAGTAACTGAAATTAAGTAACTCCAAGATTCCTATCTTATTATCACTTAAACAATTAAAGATGAATGAGGGAATTAAACCACCGGACCCTCTGACCAAAGCGCTGAATGTTGAGCATGCACGCACAAACGACCACGAGTAATAGTTATCTTCTTCCAAAGTTATATTGGCAAAGCCGACTGCACCTTTGTAGGATGTTAAAGACAAACTCCGGTTTATGGTCTGCCCATTTCATTCGATTTTAGTAGAGTACGCTATGTATTATATTATTACTAGAATAGCTGTTAATATTTATAGAAATCCTTGTCGTGGTGGTATGCGATCTGCCTTGTACGCTCGTCTCTATGGTTCCACTTCCGGCTTACCGTATAGACCGAATACCGTATGGCCTATACGGCCGCCGCGGTACTCCTTTTTTAAGGAACCTAAAAGAAAATTATTTTGAAAACGTTAATTTATGATTCTATTATCAGCTAAATTTATTTTTTGAAAAAAAAACACATAAATGAAATTAATGATCATTTTTTCGATTAAAAGCTCAATTTTAATTTTTGAACAAAAAACCACATAATGAATAATTATTGATCATTTTTTGTATATGAATAATTATTCAGAGTTATGCGGAATGTGAAATTTTGAACATCTTCCACATTAGGTATTATACTAAGCACAAATAAGTATGATTCAAACATTCCCCACTTATGCTGTTAATATATAAGTATTATAATATACAGTTGTATATCCGAAGATTTTATATCTTGAGCGTCATCACTTTGAGCCAGTAATCCAATCATAATACCCGATTGTCGACTCAATTCAAGAATCCGCGATTTGATTGGCCACTTTATCAATTATGACGGCTCAAGATAAAATGACTAGGCAGGGATCTTCGATATATCCTAACTGTCAGTCTTTATTTCGGCTATAATCCAGCACGCTCACACCTCCCAGTTACACTACACTCATATAATACAAATGTCCGTGCGCGGACACTAGCGGCAGAAAAAAATAAGAGTTAGAGTGTGTGTGGAGTTTTATCGGGCTTTTTTTCTATTTTTTAGTGCCCATTTTGGAATAAAGTACGAAAAATGTTTTCATCTTTTTGAATGTTCAACTGGCGCAAGGTTTTAATGGAATACGCTCAGTCTGTTATTTCAGACCCAATTTTTGAATATTAGAAGTTAATATTTTAAAAGTGGGACCGCTAAAGTGTTCATAAATAAGTTTTTGTTTTTTCTGCGGGTTTGAATATGTGATATGAGTATCCGTCTATACGCCTTATCGAAAAAAATGCTTCGCCTTTTGTAAAAATTGATCACTAATGGGTTATTTTGTTTTTGATCATCTGTTATTATTCGGGCATTGCAGTTAGCAAGCAATTTCAGTGTTCTAGAAAATATATCCAAAAATAATTTGGTGTTTTTTTTAATTGCAAACGATTCTCGAGGTGCTGGATGGTCAGTTTCAATTAAAAAAATACCGAATTTGCAACCGTGGTCGAAAATAACTACTGCACCCACAATCCCCTAACAAAGAGCAATAAAGGGATATTAAAAAAATTTGATTTAAATTTTTTTTTCGGCAATTCTGCTTTTTAGGGCTCTCATAATTATAAGCAGCCGTTCAAAAAACACCTTTTTTCACTGTACCAGTTAGGGACACATTGACTGACCCAAAAAAAGTGTACTAGTTATTCGTTGTGTACCAGTTCGGGGTGTACCAGTTAGAGAGCGAAGACTGTATTATATGTGTATATTATTCAACCCTCAGGCACTCGATCAAACGAGTATGTGATTGACCTAAGTAAAACTGGCTAAAAGTTGGAAGAGCAGAATCATTCATGAATTATCAGCCATAATCCAACTCGGGAGTGATTTTAACATATTTTATTTCTTATTTTGCATAACTTACACCACCTTCTCAAACGTCCTAACACCTATGATTTGTAATTTTTTGTCAGGACGTTTGAGAAACTGTCAGGACGTAACGTCCTGGACGTTTGTCAATAAACTTTTTTTTGGTAGTTTTATCTAAAAAATTACATCATTTTAGTTTTTTATTCAACTTTATGAAAATGAGCAAATAAACTGTGATTTTTAATTAATGGTCTTTCAAGATTTTAGCAAAAATAAGAAAAAAATTCTTGAGCAACATTAAAACACTAAATTTTGAAAATAAATTGAAAAATTTTGGTGACAGCCTTCTGATATCTAGATACTATGAGAGAATTTCCACCGTACGGTTTTTCATAATTTTTTTGCACTGTATTTAAATTTTTCCTAAAAAACGTGCATTCTTAATGAATATTTCGTACTTGAACTTAAAATTATTTCCTCATATCGCCGAAAGTGCCAATATCTTTTGGAAAAAAACTTTCGGCTATACTGGGCCTCCTCCTGACAGGAGGTCCAGTATAAAACCACCTTAGTCATAAATAGGTTTATATTTAGACAAAAATTGAGCTGAAATAATTCAGACTGAGGCGTATTCCATTAGAACCTTGCGGCCCAGTTTGAACATTCAAAAAGATGAAAACATTTTCGTACTTTATTTCAAAATGGGCACTAAAAAAATAGGAAGAAAGCCCGATTAAAAACTTCACACACTTCTAACTCTAATTTTTTTCTGCCGCTAGGTGTCCCACGCACTGTTAGCGTGCAGTGTAAGCGTGCGGATGTATAGATGATTTATCGATTCAATTCATTATAAATAGTTAAGATTATTCATTTTTTTACAAAGCTATTTTATAATATTATATATACTGTATTATATATACAGTGTATATCGAAGATCTTTTTATCTTGAGCGTCATCACTTTGAGCCAGTATCCAAACATAATACCCGATTGTCGACTCAATTCAAGAATCCCGCGATTTGATTGGCCACTTTATCAAATTGATGACGCTCAAGATAAAAATGAAACTAGGCAGGATCTTCGATATACCTAACTTTAGTCTTTATTTCGGCTATACATCAGCACGCTCACACTCCCAGTACACTACACTCATATAATACAAATGTCGTGCGCGGGACACCTAGCGGCAGAAAAAAATTAGAGTTAGAAGTGTGTGGAGTTTTTAATCGGGCTTTTTACTATTTTTTTAGTGCCCATTTTGAAATAAAGTACGAACATGTTTTCATCTTTTTGAATGTTCAAACTGGGCCGCAAGGTTTTAATGGAATACGCCTCAGTCTGAATTATTTCAGCCCAATTTTTGAAATTAGAAGTTAATATTTTAAAGTGGGACCTAAAGTGTTCATAAATAAGTGTTGTTTTTTCTGCGGGTTTTAAATGTTGATATGAGTTATCCCGTTATAGCCTTATGGAAAAAAATGCTTCGCCTTTTGAGGACTGCTGGTGCTTTCTAATTCGGGTGTTAACGGCTCGTCAGCTCATACCTACATAGACTTTTTGAACATAGAATTATTGATTAATAACAATGTTATTATAACAATGTTATTATAACATAATTATCTATTGTGAACACTAAATAAAGCTTTTATTTCCATGAAAAAATCGAAAAGTGTCAGGTGACCTGACTCAGGTCGTTTGTTTGTCAGGACGTTTGTTGTCAGGACGTTTGAGAAGGTGGTGTATTTACTTTTTTCCAAGATAAATTGAAATTACAAGTGTAATAAAAACTATGAGTACGCTTTCAGTGGAGCAGTGGCTGTAGTCCCCGAATAGAATGGAAAGAGAAAAGTTGATGTTGTGTTGAAAGTTGTTATATTTTTGGAAATTATTCGAGATTCAAGTATAAAGTTGGACTTTAAGAAAAATATGTCATCCCTGATCTCTGTGTGCAAAATGAATCAATAAGCCGAAATCTTGAATTAACATTTTATGATTTTGAAATGAACAAAAAAACTAAATCAAACACTGATGAAATTATGGGAAGAAAAAAATCGAACAATAACGAAATTGAACATCTTAGATTATTACACTTCTTTCCATTATTGTCAAGTAAATATGGTAATGAAGTACAACTGTTGACCATTTTTGATAGCTTAAATTCAATTTTATAATAATTACATTTTTTCATCGGATACTGGAAGTTGAAAATTTAGAAATTTCACTTCCGAAAAAAAAATATCTGCCCCTAGACACCAATATATTTTTACTTTAACTGTTATGCATGCACTAAACACTTTCCTAAAAACTGGCTAATCTCACATTTGTATTTTATCTCTAGTTCCGAAATAATTTTTCCGGAAGTGAAACATAGGCAAAAAAATCCTAATAATTCAACACCCCGTAATACTGGAACCAAACATTCGGAAAAAATTTTAATTATTTTTTGGGAACCGAATCAAAATTCTTTATAATGTGTTTAACCCCTAGACTCATTTGAGTATTGATATCCCCCAAAGGCATGAGAGCCACTTTTTTGGCTTGACTTTGAAGTCATATTATGGGAAAAGTTTAAGTGTTAGGGAATTAATTGTTGTGAAATCATTGAGATAAAGGATAGATTCAAATTTTTAATTATTTATATTAAGATAATTAAAATATTAATATTTTTATCTATGACACATTTTAATTGAAATTTCTTAAATAGATTATTTTTGCGTCTTGAGGCTGTTTGATAAAAAAAATTGGGTCCTCGAATGGCTTTTATGCGTGGTTGGATTAAGAAGTTACTTTTCGTCTTGACGCGTCGCGAGTCGCGACGCCACTGAAACTCAGGCGGTACTCAAATTATTATTATTATTGTTGGTTTATTTGCAGCCTGGGTAAGACCGTCTACAATGATTTAGTTTTCCGTTATATTAAGAATACTAGTCACATCGCAAATTCGGTTAGTAATATATGAACTTTCTAGAGGTGAACATGACTTTTAAGTGGAAATTAATGTGGACAGTGTTTTCATCTTTTTTTTAGAATTTTTCATCAATTTTTATTATATTTTGGTTGCTCTTTACTGCTCCCATTTTCCTCCGTTTTTGTTTTTTTGTTGTTTTTTTACTGTACCAAAAAAAAATAAGTACAGCAGGGTCCGGCGGATAGGTGAAAGTTTTTTTTCCCTCACAAACTTAAACCTATTAGGCCGGGATGTTACCTTTAGCCGATTTCACCCCATCCGGCCGCGACGGTTGGGAAGATACGCTCTGTTGGTCAATAAAACAAAGGTCCTAGCATTTTATAATTTAGGTAAAGGGTAGGTCAGAGTGAGAACTTAAGGAGCTGCATTTTGTTGCCTCCATTTTTAGATCATAAATGCAGAAAGTAGACGGTTGAAAACCTCAGAAAACTAACTTTTCGGTCGGATTAATTGACTCACGCAGTAATTTGAATTTAACATTCTAGACATGCAGATTATCTTAGATATTTATATACGGCCAAAATATATTCAAAGTAAAATTTCACAGCCTGAGTTTTATTTCTATTGGGCCGATTTTTTTTCTCAATCGCTAGACAGCGTTTTGACTGGGAGAAAAAATGGCCCAAAACAACAAAAGCATAAATTGGGCCAATATATATATATCAAATAACACCCGGGAGAAAAAAAATGGCCCAATTAATGCAAATACAATTAGAAAATCGTTATCTAATATTTGAATAAAATGATGGATTTTACGTTTAGAATATTTTAAATCTATTAGTAACTGAGAGAAGATGAGTGGAAAACTTTGGAAAACTTGTCGCAAGACAATTTTCGAACCCAAAAAAAATTTAACAAACTTATCTGAAGATGTTTTCAAGACCAATACACGAGACTATATCTGTAGTTTGTTGAAAAGAAAGGAACATTTATATTATGATTCGTACCATGGCGGAAAAATTTAAATATTCGGTGGAAAAATATTTACTCACCTTGATTTGGGAGAACGTTGCCAGCTTTTGGGTTGAATTATATTCGGACCAGACTGGGAAATTAAAATTGTGTCATGAATACATCACGGCAAAGAAATGGTGTAGACTGTGGTTTGTCATGCACTATATATCGGCAGAAGAATGATTTCCAGAAGAATGTTCCTCCAACTTTTGATTTATTCAAACGAAAAGAAATGAATAGCTATCGTGAAAAAGAATTGCCTATGAAATAATTGCTGGGAATTATTTGAACAAAAATTTGTGTGCAGAGTTTTTGAAGGCAAGCCAACTGTTACTAGATAAATAGAATAAAAACCGACAGGATTAATTGAATAAGTTTTGTCATTCATAACAGAACTTTCTCAATATTGCCCATATGTTGGGCTTTTCGAAAACCCTATCTTTTTGCCTTAGGAAGTGTTTGAAAATAAACCCGCCTATCTTTTGCCTTACGTCTATCCGCCGGAAAAGTTTTTTTCGCTCCCAAAACCTTCACCTATTAGCCGGATTTCACCTATCCGCCCTCAACTATCCGCCGGACCCTGCTGTAGGTGGTCTTCTAAGAAAAGTACATTTGAAAAAAAGGAAGAAAAAATGTAACTTGTCTTTGTCTTTACTTTTAGACTTTTTTTTTGAGAAAAAAAAGGAAGACTGAAACATTCCCATGTACCATTTTCAGTGGTTTTTTAGGTATATCCATCAGACTTTTAATCCCTACCTTGTGTTTTATAAGGTATTTTTTTGTGTCATTTTTATTGACGTCGGGATTTTTTTTATTTCTCAAAAAAAAAAGTGTTTTTTAGTGGGTTTTTAATTTCTTAGTTTCTGGTTTTTTATAATTTTTCGACTTTTTTTAATTATCCCTTAGTTTTTTGTGTTTATTTTATTCAATTTATCTAATTTTCAAACAAGGGTTAATTAGTTAAGCCCTTCTTAATGCCGAAAAAAAGGCATGGAAATAAAATTAAAGATTGACAATTGGTCCTATTTTATTTGTGTGTCTAGTTGTCTCATAAAGTTTTGTAGAATTTTTATTTTTGAGTCTTGACTCATACATCACCACCAATTCTCCACCAATCATATCCATTTATCTTCGTTTTGATAATTTGACCTTTACCATTTCTGATTTTTTAATAAATCTGCCTAGAGTTCTAAGTTTTCCAACATTTCCCAATTTTTGGCGTGTTTGATATTTTTTTTGGAAGTCTAATTTTTGTTGGCTGGTAATTGTTGATTGTTGTGCTGGGGTATGTCGGAGTCTGAGTATTATTGCATACCTAGAGATGTGATTCTGGACACTGATAATGAGTACAAGGTCAAGTATGCTGATGGGCGAACATTTGTAACCCACTGCCCCGAGAGAATCTTTTGGTTTCGTCTGGAGACAGAACGTTTGGTAAGTTTTAAGTCGTTTCTCCACCATTTTGATTTTTGAATTTTTTCGATAATTTTTCGACATTTTTTTATCCAACCTCCATTTTTGAGTCATTTTTCAACGGGGTTTTTTCCACAGTTAACCCCTAAAAGACAATACTGAAATATATTTTTCTAGAAAAATCTCCCTCTTGCAATTTCCAATGCAAAAATTCGACGGATTGATGGGGTTCGGTTTATGGTTTCGTTTTTAAAAGTTTATGACTGCATGTTGATTTCGGAGGTGAAACGCGACAATCTGCTGTCATCAGGGCCTGCCCGATTTCAGCTAATTTCTGCCTTCCACCCAAACATCACTGCTCGTCAAATTTCGAACCTTGGCCCTAAACTTTTCTCATCATTTCCCAAATCACTCTTCACTGTCATCTGTCGGCTAGAGGTTGTCCTGGCCAATCTCAAGAACTATTTGCCAATGGACATCGCCTTATTGCCTTATTGCAACACCCTTTCCAACATTTACCAGATTTTCTTTTTATCTTTTGAATCTTAAAAACCAATCCCAACTTTTCACTTTTTTCAAATAAAGAGAAAAGCTGAACAGCGGATTGATAAATCATTTCAAAATTTCATTTTTCGATCTCCCCTTTTTCAGTTTATATTTTTTTTTAAACACAAAAAAAAGGGAATATTTCATATTTTCTCAAAATATTTGTTTAGCAATTTAATTTTGTTGGTGATGATGCTCTCGATTGCGTTGCTTATTTTTAGAACGAATGCGGCTTCATCGAATTGGTAAGTGATTCTTCATATTAACTTCCGCTCCCTTTTTTTAATAAACTTTTTAGTTTCCCCATTTTTCCAAATTTTAGCCCGATTTTTTTTTGCCCTTCTTTTTTGATAACTTTTATTTTCAGGTTTTTAATTATTATTGGCGATGTTGGTATAAAAATTGACTACAGGTTATGGTGCTTTGGTTGCCTGGGATCTGAATTTTGATGGCACCACAATTGGCCGTAATTTAAATTCCATAAAACCCCTGGTTGGTGGGTATCTGAAGTCTTGTTGTGCGTTACAACAAGTTTATTTGAAAAACATTTGTTCCGCGCCTCTTTCACACACGTCACAAAACAGACTCTCTTGTCGATGATTGAGTTTTAACATATAGGAAGTAAAAGCGTCTAGCTCTTTAGCATGCACAAGTTTTATAAGAAGTATTTCTTTTGAGTTAGTCTTTGTAGTTTTTTAGTAGTATTTTAGTTTAGTAGTATTTTAGTTATTATTTTTATTATTGATTTATTCGCATTCTCTGGGTACAGAACGGCTTTGAAAAATAGAACTTATACAGTTTTTCAGGATTAAATAATTATATAAGTTATATGTTTAAGGTGTTTTTTTCTTTTTTATAATTTTTATAAATTAACATATGATTCAAAATTTATGGAGAGTTGTGTAATTTCCACAGAGGTTTTCATAGAAAGATATTATAGTAGATAGTATTATTTTTAGAATTATGAGTCATCTTGAAAAAATGCAGAAGTTGACCAATGAGCGCTTGATATTTCTTATTATGAAATAATATCTTTTAAAAAATTTAACTAAATAAGTAAAAAAGACGCCAAAAAAATGAGATTTGATTTTACATGGTCAATTATGGTGCTAAAAATCAATTAAAATTAACGACAATTAAGTCAGCAAGGTATGATTTTTAAACTTCATCAAAAGGCTAGTAGTCCTTTTTCAAAAGCCAGTTCACCTCGACTGCATTGTACATATATAATGTACATGTATGATTATAATGAGATCATCTGATTTATATAAAAGACATAAGGAAGTTAATTTAATAATTTGTTATAATGTTTGCGATCAGAAATCATAAACGGAGTTTAGTTTTCATAAATAAAAATTACCAGATTGAAAAAGTAGTTTTTTATTGTAAATTTGTGAACAATTTTCGGACACATCTGTAATTGAGGTTTATGCTTCTACAAGATAGATTTTTCTAGACAAGCTATCTTTGTTCTGTGAATTAATAGAGTCATCTGTCTCCTTTCCTTGAACAGAATTTCGATATTTCTCATTGAATTTCAGAAGCAAATTTTGAAAATCAAGTGTTTTGAAATTTTCAATTCCATCAGTTTGCTCTTTCATGACTTCTAATAATGTCTGGAAGTATGGTGTATAGGAATCTTTGCTTCCAGTTGTTTTTGTTTTCACAAGTCTGATCGCATTTTGATCTGATAATGCGGCAAAACTAACCAGGGTATCTTTGTAAGGTTCAAAAAACTTTCCAGCTTTGCAAGCCTTAATATTTTATAATAATAAGTTATAATTTATAACTAATCATAAATATACTAAATTATAAATATCGAAGATAATTTTTTTGAAATGCTTTCCTAATCCGCGTCAAAGCTGTGATGTCAGAAAAGATAGTGACCGATCAAATCACATCATTTTTAAAATAAGTTGACGATCGTGTGATTTGATCGGTCATTATCTTTTCTGACATCTAAGTTATGACGCGGAGTGAGAAAGCATTCCAAAGGATAATCTCGATATATTTATATTTCTGACCAGATACTTTTTTTTGAAAAAAGTTTGACACTTATTTGAGAAAATATAATGATATACATGTAAAAATACACTTCGATGGAAAACTTCGATTTTGTGAAACAACTTATAGACAAATTATGCCTTGTTGGCAGATAGAAATTAGCTGACCGTAAAGCTAACTGCGCGATTTATGACTATATTTCATTGTGATAAAATCAGTGGCCTAAAAGCTGTAATTTTATCAGCATGTATACAGAATACATTCAAAATACATTGCACATAAAGACAACAAAATTTTATCATTAGTTTTTCGAAAATTATTAATTTAAAGAAAAATTAGAAAATTGAATTTTTTTAACAAGATAAGAAATTTTATCGAAATTTAAAATGGTCTTAATTTACCTGAAATAAAATCACGATTGGTATAGCTGGTTGAGTCACTGATCGTGGGCGAATTTCATCAAGCTTTTGTCTGAGTTTTTTTAGTTTCGGAGAAATGTCGAACTTTTCATCATCAGTGAGCATAATAGATCTGAATAACTGTTTAAAATTCTAAAATTCAAAGACACGTCATTACGTAACAAGCTGAAGTGATGCACCCTACTCATAGTGTAAGACCTTCGAGTCTACTCGAACTAGTCGTTGAACGAACGAGTCGTTGATTTAATGTATACTCAACAATCGTTGAATTCATGTATACTCAACGAGTCGTTACTTCGTGTATAACTAACGAGTCGTTGAACTAGTATCGAGTCGTCGAATCTCAACGAGTCGTTGACTTAATGTATACTCAACAGTCGTTGATTACATGTATACTCAACGAGT
>SCLH01000206.1:405647-431982 GCA_004367855.1 Oikopleura vanhoeffeni
AAAATTACCGCGAAGGTTGGTTCTGTTAGTTACAACTGTTTTTGAAATATCACCTTTGCTAGTTTGGCGAAAAATGGCCTCGGAAGAGGCTCAAATTTGCGACACCCACTCCTTTAACGGATAAGGCACTGCGCAATATTTTATATATTTTATATATAATATATTGAATATTTTGCGTTTCGCATTATCAAGTTGTTTTAAAGAAAGTGATTTTTAAGTTTCAAGTCCACAAAAAATACAAAGTCTTGATCAGTTTCAATTCAGGATTAGAATAATGGGCTTAATAGGGCTTAATAGACTAATTTTTAAGCCTAATATTCAATATACAATATTCAATATTCAATATGTAATTAAAATGTTTCTTGCATTATAAATAATATCGATGAACATGTCAGTAGATGAGTGTATTTTACAAGCTATGCAGAAATAACGAGCAAATAACATTCACAATAAATAATTTTTCTTTCTTGCACTTCTTTCATGGCCGTCGTATTCACTTGATTCTGTTTTTCACCCGTTGTTATAGTATTACTCAATTTTGCGTTTCCTTCACCTTAATTAAGTTAAAATGAGCTTAGAGGTAGATTCCATGTATTTTTGAATAGCTTTTTACAGTTTGTAAATTAATTTATTGAGAACAACAATCTCGATAAAATAGAGGGAACAGAAACATGATTAGTTGATTTAGGTTTAGGCGTAGGCTCATTGGCTACTCATAAAATGAATCTTGACAACCTCCCCTTGCTTTTCTGGAACGAAAAATTTACATGTACATTACTGTTTATATACAGTATATCCATTATGATGCCCGGGTAACACTAAAAACTTATTCGCCTGTTAAAAGAAAAGGGAATAAGTTTTTAGTGTTAAGCGGGCATCATAATGGATATATACCACCACTCATTCTAAAATTCATTAAAGTGTGAACAGGGGATATTCTAGAATAAGTTTTTCCTGATGTCGAGAAAAACTATTGTGGTCTTTATTTTCAATTGTCCACTGTTCAAGTTTTTACCAGCTAAATAATTTCAATGTAAAATTGAAAAAAAAATAAAGTGTAAAATCTTGAAAAATTACGTTTGTATCTCCAAGGTTGACTTGAAAATTTGACTGATTCTTGTTTCCTCCGATTTTCCGGAAAACGATAGCATTTGCATCCAGATTAGCATCACCAGCTTCTATAGAAACTTTTGAACCTTAAAATATTTATGAGTTAGTAAATATGAATCTTGTTTTTTGGACTGTCCTTGCCAATGATTCATAATAATCTGCAGTCAATGAAAATGCATAATGCATAATTTACATTCGGGGTGAGATATTTAAAAAGGCTGATTTTTCAAAATAGTTTTTGTTTCAAACTTGAAATAGTTGTAGAAACCCTACTCAATCTACTTGCCTTGCGGAAGACCATTTGGACCCACTACGGTTTTTAAAAGCTCATTGACATCTGTACTCTTACTCATTCTTCCAGTTGCTTATTTTTTAAGGCTCGTTTTGTGATAAATTAATTCTTAAATGCAATCATTTATAGACGACTTTTTTCCCCTTTGCCACCAAAACATACATGTACTATAAATACTTTATGTGTAATTACATGTATTTTAAAAATTTCGTTACGTGTATTCGGGGAAGCCATTTTCCTTGTTTACTTACTTGTCGGCTCTTAAAAGGATATTCAACATATATTAAAAATAAGATTGGTTTCGTCAGACTATAAGTCTGGGGTCGGCAGGGAGACTCGGCACATCTGAAATTTTTTTTGGATCTAATCGGGATCGGATTGGAAGTCTTTTTCAAAAATTAGATCAGATCGGGATCGGATCGGATGACACCAAAAAAATCGGATCGGGATCGTAAAACCGATACGATCAAATTGTGCCGACCCCTGCTATAAGTACTGGAAAAATGAGGTGTTTAAAATGAGGTTAATGAAATCAAGCCATCGAAGCTCATAATCTGTAAATTAAAAAAAGAAGTTTTGACTAGAAGGTTAAAAATAGTATTTTCCGTATAAACTTGAACTTTTTGTTTGTTTATTCTAACTTGCTTGATGCAAAAATAGTCTATTAGCACGATGTCAACTTTTTCTGTGATTCAGAGCTGAATTTACGCGCATAGTAATAAAAATGAATGTGCACGAATTCTCAAAAAACTCATGCTAATAGACTATTTTAGCATCAAGCAAGTTAATATCAACATTGAGATTCACAATTTGTGAAAGACGCGAAATAGATCTTCAACCAGTGTGCGGTCGGCAAGCCCGATTTACATGATGCTCAATGCGTGGACTGGTCGAGGTGAACTCTCTTTGGCTTCAGTAAATACGTTTCAGCCAATCAACCGGCTGCATCATTCCGGCTTAATCAACCAATATAAGAATCGAGCTTCCCGACCGCATTCGGGGTGAAGATTCATATAGGAAAAAAACTGGAAAGATTTAAAAAATCAAAATATTAATGTTGGGAGATTTAAGTTTTGGTGATATTATCAAAATTATTAATTTTAACTCTCAAAAATTATGAGTCTTAAATACGGTTATACCTGGGCCAAAAACTTTCTTTTAAACTGATGAATGTATGAACGATTGGAAGCAAATGCCTAGTGCAGAATTTGAAGAGAATAATTTTTAAAATAAAAATAAAATTTGAAAATTTTTTCTAGGGTCAAATGGCATTTATAAGTTTAAATTGTCAATTTCAGTAGCCTCTCAATCTCCTGCCTCGAATAAAGCAAACGAATTTTGAGGCAAACTTGAGCAGCTTGAATTTTTTTGGATTCTCAGCCTTTTCGCCTACGCAAATTTCATCAAAATTGACCAAATTTTTTTTCGAAAATTCCAAAAATGATTTGTTTTTGATATTTTCTTATTGGAAAATAAAGATTACCGTTTTTAAACCTGATCCTTTTAATTCCAAAAAAATAACTGACAAACCTACCATTACTAGTGCGTTACAAAGCCCAAAAAGTAGTTTTAATACTCAAATTCTGACCACTAAGGTGGTCAAATTTTTTTTCATCGTCAAAATCGTTTTTTCGAGAAGGTATAACCCCCAAAATACAATATATAACCCTAGTCTTAAATTACGAGTCAAAATACTAATTTATTAAGAATGTAAAAAGTTTGGTTCTTGAATAATGCAGCGTGGTCTAATTTGCCGTCTGTTCCCTAAACTTCATTTTATATTCCATATTTAGACGAAGGTCTGACGCTTGCGAATTCGAGGAAATGGAAACCAAAGAAACAATTTTATGTTGTGGTATTATTCGATAAAAATTAACACTCAGATAATGAAATAAGTCTTCAGTGCAATTTGAACTCTGAGCCCATTTTTTCCAGAAACTGATTTAAAAAATGAGCAAAATTCCCAATCAATTGGTTCATTCAAATATGTTTTCGATGAAATAACAGATTTCAATTTTGGAATTTCTAACAAGATTGGTAAAATGAAAACAATTAATAATTTCTATTTTTCGCTTAACCAGCTGGTTACCAGCCAGCGAACTCAGTGGCCGTCAGGAATAAAGGTGTTCACATCAAACTGTTGTCAAAGAAAATTATAGTACCCGGGAGGAAAATCGTCATTTAAACTAATAATTTTATCAACGCATGAAAAAAACACCCGGGCAGAATTTTAAGAGAAAATTTTTGAACTGAAATTTTTTTTGGAAAATGGTTTATGTAGGAATAGGGAGTCGGCAAAATTGGTACGGATTGGTATGGTTGGTTAGATCGGTGAAACCGATCCGACCTAATTTTTTCGAGGGCTCCGATTCGATCCAATTTTTCGGCAGGTCCATCGATCTGATCTGACCCGAAATTTTTTTCAAATATCTTGACCTCAGGTTGATGGCATGTGACTATAAACTTTTTAGGAAATTCTGACCACTTAAATAAAGTCAAAAAATTATAATAAAAACTTTTGTTCTTTTAAATTTTTTTTAAATTATTTTCAAAACTAATTTTCAGCGGATGCTACACCTTTAAATCAGTATTCCATTAATAAAAAGCAAAAAGAAATTAGAACCATATTTTGAACAATCTTAAACTGTTTTTAACCTAAAACTGTTGTTAATTTCAATTGTTTTGAAATTACAATTTTTCGCAACAGTGCGAATAGTCAGAAACTTTCTCATTCCATTTTTTACTACAAGTACGAAAGGATCAAAATAACTTTTAATTTATTTTTAAAATGCTTTTTTTCGGACTTTTTTCAGTTTTGTCTGCAGCCAACCTTCCAGCCAGCAGAAACGCTCGATCTACAGGTAAAACTCAATTAAATAATTTTTTATTTAATTTCAACATTTTTTTCCAATTTTCACATTATCATTTACAATCAGTTTTTATTGAGTTTTGATCACTTTTTACAAACTTTTTATTTTGGTAACATCATTTTAAATCAATTGTTATAACTTTTTTTCCAAATTTTTCTTGGTAACATTATTATTTTAAGCCTGTTCTTATTAATTTTTTACCACTTATTACAAATTTTGTTTTGGTGAAATTATCATTTTCAACTCGTTTTTAGTTAATTTATTATTAATATTATCATGTTTCACTCTTTTCTATTCAATTTTTTACTTCTAATTTTTTTTATATTAATATGGTTCATTAAGTATTTTTACTTAATTCTCGATGTCGAAAATTTTTACAAATTTTTTAAATTTTGTTATTTTCAGAGGAAAGTCGTTGTTATTTTTCCGACAATATTCTCCGACACTGTGACGAAAGTGGTGATGTCAGTTTCGAATTAACCGCTGACGAATGTCTGGCCGCCTGCAACAATGATGCCGACTGCATGAAAGCTTACCACCGAGTCGAAGAAGCCGTAACTGGCGATGTTCAAGTTTGCTGGATGTGGAGTGAACATGCTATTGAGTGCGAATGGGAAGCTGCCAACATTGATCATGAGGGAGCTACCATGATCTGGTGTGAAGATAATCAAGACGACGATAAAGCAGGTATTTTTTCTGAATTAAATACTCTTTAAAACAAATCTACGAATGATTTTTAATTTTTATTAAAAATACACTGACGAAAACCTCAGCTCGACTAAACATCGTTTGGATGAGGGTACAGTCAGTGTTATAAGTTCGAAAGTAGAAAATGAAAACTGTTTATTTTTGTTTAAAAAAAAGGTTTTCTGAATTCATATTTTTGTGATATTTCTGTTTTTTTGCGATTTTGAAAGCTTTTAGCAATTTTCCAATTTTTGTTAGAATAATAAACTTGAAAGTAGAAAAAAATACAAATTTTCTAAAAAATGTAACATTTTGTTTCAGAAACATTTTTTTGTAATATACGGCGTAATGTATGCCCTATCTATATGTTTAGGTCTTACTTTTACAAACATTTTATACTGTTATGATAAACTTCGTCAAAAAATCACTTTTATTATTATCAAAAATAATAAGCTTGAAAAAATAAAGTTAACTTTTGTTACAGAATGCTCCATCGACTAGTTTCGGCTAATTCATTTTTAGTTTTAAAAAATAGTGTAAAATATGAAAATAAGATGTTTTGTTTTTTCAAACATATTAATTATTCTAACATTTAATTTTAAACGTTTTAATTGATAAAAAAGAATCTTTCATTGTTGATAAAATCAGGCAATACAGCGGGAGGCGTCCTCAGTGGTCATCAGGCGTCTGAAGCTAACTTTATATAAAAAATCAACGAGAAAAATTCGAAAATTCAGCTTCTGTGTCTTTTGATCACTGAGAGCTTGAATGGAGTCTTAAAAACTTGCAACTTATATAACAAAAACTAGGGTGTCCAATCGGCAAAAACAGTTTTAATTATATCGAAAAAAAATCAAAAAGGCTAATTTTGTTTTTAGAAGCTGTTGGTGAAATTTCAGATGATTCCACAACAACAATTGCAGCCACCACAGTCACAGAGGCGGCCACTACAACAACCACGGCAACAACCACTATAGATACAATGGCTGCTGACGCCACAACTACAGCAATGGAAGCTGTTGGTGAAATTGTAGATGAGGAAATGACCACAACCACAGTTGCAGCCACAACAGAAGCTCCAGTTACAGAAGCAGCCACTACAACAACCACCACCACAATCACTATGAATTCAATGGCTGCTGACACATTTTATTTTGAGGAATAAGGTAATTTGCAAAAATGTATTTTTATAATTAATAAAAAAAAAATTTCAAATTTTCTCAAAAACATTTTACAAAAAAGTCGGCGATATTGACACTTTCGGCGATATGGGGACAAGAATAAATTTTTTCGTTTAAAAAAATGACAACCGCGTAGGCGTTCGTAATGACGTCATAACTGGCAAAGTTTTTCCCTTTTATAAGCAGATTTAAAATAGGTTCATATAATGTGAAATACCAAAATGTATAGAATTACGAACTCCACCAAACGCAATCAAATGAAAATTCAAAAAAGTAGATTAAGGAAATGCAATCTCGTAATATGACGTCATTCATATCGCACTTAAACTTATTTGTAATTAAAACCTCAAACACCAACGCAATTTGGGCGGTATGGGCACTAGCAGAAATTAAGCTAAAAATCGTAAAATTTCGTATTTTTTTGGCGATATATGGTGCCTCTTCCTGTATTTTTTGACATTTCAAATTCCAGTTCTTAAATGCTGATTAAATTCTTCAAATTTAAATATTACCGTTTATTTTTTTAAATCGTGCAAATTGCACGGTGCAATTATGATCGAATTCCTACTTGTCAAAAAGCATAGAATTCCAACTAAGCTGTTTTTTTGTTAACTGTTTTTTGATAATCAAAAAAAGTAAATAATGCTTAAAAAGTAAATTAACTAAAGTTTATTTCAGGTGTTGTTGAAGCTGGACTCAAGCAGTTCAAGTTTGTCAGCTGTTAGTTTCCAAATTTGCTACAAAGTTGAATATATTTACAATTGATATTAAAATTTGGTTCACTGTGAAATTAAGTGCATGGTTCACTTATAATAAATTACATATTTAATAAAACTCCTTATTTCAGTCTAATCAATATAAACGCAAGCATATATTAACTCGCATCTGCACGACATTCAATTTAATCAAGTTAACCCTTTTACGCACAACGCTACAAAAAATTCATCATCTTCAAGTGATGATCTGTACAGTGTTAATCAAAATTGGGATATTTAAAATAAAGGAATCCTTTAAGGGTCGTCGCAAAATGAGGCTTTATAAACAAATTTTCCCAATTTTATTTTAATATCTTTTTTATGAAAATATAGACGATTGCGAGTATAGGGGTAGTCTTTTTTATCTCCATACATTGCTCAGGGAAAGCCCTTTTTGAGGGTTCCAAAAAGAATTTTGTATGAATAAAGTTGAAATTTAATTCAATTTTTGGGAAAATCAAAAAACACGATTTATGGAAAACTGAGAAAGTAATTTGGATAAAACTTCTTAATACGGATCTGCACGGACTCGTCAGTTGCACATTTCATATATGTTTTCGAAAAATGTTTATCAATTAAATCCAGGGAGGAGATACATTTGATTGAGACGCCTAAAAATAGTGGCCGCAAAATACTGTTTTTTGGTTGATTCTGAAAACCAAATTCGAGAAAAAATTGGACAAAAAAAACTCTCTATACTGCATATGCAAGGACCATCAGCTACCACAGTTCATTAGAAGTCACGAATGTGTTACTGAAAAAACCAGAGGGAGATACATTTGAAAAAATAACTCAAACTCGATTATATGCACGGACTCTTTCAACTGCCATATCAATTTAGGTTTCGAATGTGTAACTTTTAAAAAGCCAGGGGAAGAGATACATTTTGATTAAGACCCCCTAAAAAATGGTATCAAAATACTATTTTTTTGGTGATACTGAGACAATCCAGAATTTCAGAAAAAAACTCAAACGCGATTATCTGCTCACTTCTGTCCGGCTTATTTAGTCATAAATTCATTGTTGCTACCTTTTAAAAAAAATCAGTGGAGGAGGATAAATTTTGACAAAAAAAATAGTCCGTCAGTTTTGTAAGCCACGTTTCTAATTTGACGGCCATCCGTTCACTTTCGACTTTTTTATAGATGCAAGATTTTTGCTTAAATACATTAGTTAGAGTGAATACTTTGTCCAAACAGTTTTTTTTACTTTTGCGGAATAAGTGGCCATGAAAACCCCATTTTTCGCCTTTTAAATGCGACGACCACCCCCTTTTAAGGATACTGGTTGCATTAAGGCAAAAAACAGGGTTTTCAGCGTTTCGCCTCAATGAAATACTAGAAACAGCACGAAAACATATGGATTTCATTTTAGAGTATAATTGAACATTGAATCTTGCCTTTCCACAAAACACATCGGAGGCCTCTGAATAACCGACCAATCAGGAACGACCTTCAAAAGTGGCACTATTTTTCACTGTCAAAAAGCCTACTCTCCCTGAGTTTTAGAATAGACAATACTTCATAAGCTTTTATTGCCACAGGAGAACGTGGGCAGAGCCCCATAGTTGAGTTTACTCAAAAAAAATTTCATCCGCGCTTAAATGAGCAAAAAACTTGGCCAAAAAAAAAAAAAAAAAAGTTTTTTGCTCATTTTTTAAGCGCCGGAGAAAATTTTTTTGTAGTAAAACTCGCCTAGGGCTCTGCCCCACGTTCTCTGTGGTCAATAAAGCTATAAAAGTATTCTCTTCTTCAAACTCAGGAGAGAGTAGGCTTTTTGAAGGTGAAAAATAGTTGCCACCTTGAAAAGGTCGTTCCTGATTGTCGGCTAATCAGAGCCTCCGATGTGTTTTGTGGTGGAAGCAAGATTAATGTTCAATTTATCTAAACTGAAATCCATATGTTCGTGCTGTTTCTATTATTGCATTGAGGCTACGGCTGTGGGAAAACCCTGTTTTTTTGGGCCTTTTTAAAATGCGACCAGTACTCCCCTTAAATGCACTTTTATGATAAACTAATTTTTTTCAGTGGGATACTTGAAGGTTGAAAAATTTAGAACTTTCACTTCCGAAGAAAAAAATATTCTGCCCCTAGATATCAATAAATTTTTATTTTTAACTGTTTATGCATGCACAAAACACTTTCCTAAAAAAAACTGGGCTAATCTCCACATTTGTATTTTATGTCTAGTTCCGAAATAATTTTTTCCGGAAGTGAACAGAGTGCGAAAAATCCTAATAAATAACAACTCCCCGTAATATCTGGAACCAAACATTCAAAAAAAATTCATTATTTTTTGGGAACCGATATTTAAATTCTTTATAATGTGTTTGAAAAGAAAAAAGATTCTACGATCCGTTTTTTTGCCTTTTTTGGAATGATTTTAGGTAGCTGGAGCCACAATGTGGCTCTTGCTCCACAAAAGGGTTAAGTGGTTCTATAGGCAAAAATGGAGTTTGAATGCTCTATTTCTCTCGGCATAGACCATAGGAAGTGTAATAGAAAATCTGGATAAGTTTAGTTCGTAATCTCTGGAAAAGACGTTTTGGAATCATATTTTTAAGGGAGACTGTCGCATTTAAGGCCAAAAACACCCCCCCCCCCCGGGTTGCAGCGTCGCCCTCAATGAAATACTAGAAACAGCAGAAGCATATGGATTTCAGTTTAGGCGATATTGAACATTAATTTGCTTCCAAAAAAACACATCGGAGGCCTCGGAATTAGCGACCAATCAGGAACGACCTTTTCAAAAGTGGCCACTATTTTCACCTTCAAAAGCCTTACTCCTCCCTGAGTTTTTTTAAGACGAGAGAATACTTTTATAGCTTTTATGACCACAAAGAACGTGGGCGAGCCCTAGTAGAGTTTTACTCAAAAAAATTTCATCCGGCGCGTAAATGAGCAAAAACTTGGTTTTTTGTTTTTTGCCTTATTTTTGTCTCATTTTAAGCGCCGGATTGAAATTTTTTGAAGCGGTTAAAAACTCTATAGGCTCTGCCCAGTTCTTTGTGGTTAAATTAAAAAGCTATAAAAAGTATTCTCTATCCTTAAAAACTCAGGAGGAGTAGGCTTTGAAGTGAAAATAGTTGCCACTTTTGAAAGGTTCCTTCGTCCTGATTGCGTCGGCCTAATCAGAGGCCTTCCGATGTGTTTTGTGAAGCAAGAGTAAATGTTCAATTATTCCCTAAAAACTGAAATCCATTATGTTCGTGCTGTTTCTAGTTTTCCAATTGAGGCCGACGCGGAAACCCTGTTTTTGGCCTTTAAAATCGACCAGTTACTCCCCTTAAGGATAGCATGTATTAACCAACGGTAAATGAGGTTAACCAGGAGCAAAAAATTTCTTGAAAAGCTGTATTTTTTTTTCTGTCCTATTTTAGCAAATTGTCTTCAAAAATTGACATTTATCTGCGAAATTTCAACGGCGAAAAACTGTTATTTCCTTATTTTTTAATTTTCTCACAAAGGTATACAAAAGGCTGGCGAAAAGGGACTGTTTTTTACTATTATGGCCACGGATAAGTGTATTTTTTTATGCTTACATGAAAACTATTTTTCTATTGCACTATAGTTTTTTGCGTCAATAATTGTTAACAAACTCTTATGCCTATGTCACATTTCATTTTTTAAACTCGCAGCGGAGTACGATTTGAAAATTATTTTTGACATCCATTTCGTCCAAGTCAGTCTTTTTTTAAGACCCAAACGATTCGTGAAGTTGAATTGTTTTTGGAAAGCGGTATTATAAACTATGACCAAAATATTAAACCGTCGAGCGCTAGAGCAGAAAAATAAAATTATTTGAGCACTCAGAAAAAATTTTTAATATTTTTCAGAAAAATTTTTGGGTAATTTTTCTCGTATTGTTTGAGTTTATATGACTAAAAAAAGCCACGTTGAGTTTCAAAAAGTCATAAAATCAGGACCTCGTGCTTCTTTTAGTTCAAAGATACGACTCTTAGCCTATATAATACCTTTACTATATACTCGCAAATCTTGTTTCAAGTATTTTATGAAAAAATTCCAGAATGTTAATTTTATTCTTTATTGAATAAAACAATCTACGTGGGAGATCAAAAATTCTAAAAATCCAGTCAAAATAATTTTTCAGCTTACAAACAATATGGCTTGCTATAGAACCTCTTAAGGGGTGGTCGTCGCATTTTGAAGGCAAAAATGGAGGTTTATTTAATGAACCATTGGTAGCAAAAAGTAAAATCGTCAGACCAAACATTAACCTCACGTCTGAATCATGGTACAGAGATCTTGCAGTCCTAAAAATTAATCAAAGAGGACGGATGGCTCGTCCAATAAGAAACGTGCTACAAAATTATACGAATATGTTTTTCAAATGTATCTCCTTCCTGAGTTTTTAGGGTACAAACAATGATTTATACTCAGAATTAAACCGGACAGAACTAGTAAGCAAAACCACTTGAGTTTTTTTGGAAAATTCTTGATTTGCTTTCAGTATCACCAAAACGTGTTATTTTGACCCTTGTTAGGTCTCAATCAAAGATTACTCCCCTGGATTTTAAAGTCACAATTCGAACCCAGATAAATGTGGCAGCTGAGAAGTCCGTGGCAAACACCCAAGTTGAGTTTGTCTAAATTTCTGACTCGTCTTTTTGTACATCGTGTGTTTGAAATTCTAAAAATTCAAGAAATTTCAACTGACTTTTTCATACGAATATTTGAACTCATCAAAAATGCTTTCCTAGCCATGTATCAAATAAAAACGAGTACCAAAATGCTATGTAATTTCCATATTTTCATAGAAAAACAAGGCATAAAAATAAGAATTGGGAAAATTTGATTTCTAGAGGCCTAACATTTTGCGACGACCAATGGGGGTTGTACTATAGGCGAAAGGCTTTTTCAAAGGCCTCATATCTTTGATTCCTTCATGGCAATCTGATAAAAACTTCAAGGAATAAAAGTTCGGCTAATCATCTGGAACAATTTTATTTTCCAACTTTTTACATGCATGTGCGAACTAACCGGTAAATTGAGTTGACCGCAAGCAAAAATGTTTGGTTCTTTAAAGTTCGTATTTTTTTTCGTTTCATTCAAAACAATTTGATATTTGCTTGATGTTCAAATTTCTGGCCTACTCCAGGATCACAGTTTGAAAATTTATTTTTTGAGGTCAAGTTCTCAGGTGTTCTGGGAAACGGTAATGAATAAACCATGGTTCAACTTATTTACCGTTCTCGCGCAAGCACAAAACATTTTCTTAATTTTAGAACACTTGAAAAATTTGTATATTTTTTTGAAAATTTTTAATTTTTTTGTCACATTTTTTGAAATTATGTCATATACCAACAGGCCATGACCTTGAAGTAAGAAACTGTGAAATTAAGTTGACACACTTCCGAGTTCAAAAATATGGACTGCCATACACCCCTTAAGGGGGGAGTCCGTCGCTATTTTGGGCTCTTCCAAGGTCATTTACCCGCCCAAATAGCGAAAGGTGATATCCAAAACATTTGTAACTAAGACCAACCTTCGCAGGTAATTTTAAACTTAACAGTAATCTGATACAATCCACCCTACGCGAGCACCTACGCTTTTTCAAAACAGCTCCTAAAAAACACACGCAGTTAGTGACCTACTCCTTTCAATTTTCATATTTTTTATTCTTTTTTTGTGTCAGGCTCCGGCAGAGCCTTACGAATACATGCACAAAAGCGCTATTTGTTTAAAAATTTTGCGTTCAGCGCCAAAAAGCCGAAAAAAACGAAAAACAAAATTCTATTGATATCCTTGATTTTTAAAATTGACAAAGTGCGCGTTTTTGGTTCTTGTGACGCTACCGACGTTAAAAATAGCACCCAAAAATCCTTAAAAGTGTTGATTATTTACGTAAAAAATGTATTTTGAAGCATTTTTTTTGGTATCTTAAATTTTGTCAAAAATGTTATAGCTGCAAAATGAAAAGTTGACGTTGGCCTTCAAGAACGCAAATAAAAATTTCAAAAAAAACTCTCTAAATAAATATTGGTCAAACAAGGGCCTTGTGCTTTCAGATGCAGTTATGAGCCGGAAGTGATATCTGTTTAACAAATGGTGTGAGAGAGATAGTTTTTGCTGAGCTCCCAAACTGACCATTTAAAACTTTATATTTTATGTTTTTTTTCGCGGTTTTGTCCGCTGAAAGCCAAATTTTTAAAACAAAAGCGCTTTTGCATGCTATTTGTAAGGCTTCCTCGGGAGCTGACACGAAAAATAATAAAAAATGGCATTAAAAATAGACAGGAGTAGGCACAACTGACGTGTCTTTTGTAGGAGGCTTTTAAAAGCGTAGTGTTCGGCCGTAGGTGAGCGATTTGTATCAGATTATGTTAAATTTTAAAATTACTGCAAGGTTGGTTCTGGTTAGTGTACAAATGTTTTGGAATATCACCTTTGCTAGTTTGAGCGTTGCGGGTTAATGACTTGAGCAGGGCCCAAATCAGCGACACCCACTCCCTTAAATGCAGGCTGAAAAGCTTTTTCAGGTCTCATAACTTTTGTTTAATCCGTTCTTAAGAATCTTCTAAAAATTCAAGAATGTAGTTCGTTAATCTCTAAAAGAGTTTTGTTTTTTCTCATTTTTTCATGCATGTTTCGACCACCGGTAAATAAGTTAAGACCGCGAGCACACTTTGTTTAAGTTTTAAGTTTTTTTTCACCTATTTCAATAAGAATTTGATTTTTCCAATCAGAACATGGATATTTAAAAAAACGAAAAAACTTGATATTCCGTTGTTTAACTTAAAAGTGTTTCAAAAATAAGGGAAAAGTACCATTTTTGGTCAGTTTCTTGCTACTAACATCGTATTTTTTTTCATTGTATTTACAAATCCATTTTATATACAAACTGAACATTTCGAAACAATTTAAAATAAACAGTATAGTATGTTTTCGAATATTTTAATTTTAATGGTGATTTACTTCACTAGGATCACTATTATAATTATTTTTTAGCCAAGGTATCATATCAATTTTCAATAACACGCGAATGATCCTAGATAGAAATGTTTCTGGAAACGGTTTTTCATAACTAGGGTGGGTACAAATAATGCACGTTTGTGCCGAGCAGCATAAAAATTCTAATATTTTCCTTCTTAAATTTTTTGAGATTTTTTATATTTACTATAACTCACACAAGCCATGCTAGATCTTAAATCGTAAGTACCTTTACATGCAATTTTAGTCAAACAGATACTGGACTTGCCTATTTTGTAATTTTTGAGTCCAAAAATAATTTGGAATATTTAGAAAACTTTCCTCAATTTCTTGTTCACAAATTTTCGAACTTATTTTTCCTTGGAATCACCAGCTGGAAAATTACCGAGATGCACCTTTTATTATCAGGCAAATTATGTACCTCGTTTTGTTTCTTCGCTCCTTGTTTATGACTCTGACATCATAATTTTTGCAACGAAACTACGGTTGGCCATAGCTCCATCGAAGCCCTCTTTTAGTCGAGACATTAAAAAAAAAATTATTTCACCGAAAACTTGCCCAAATGGTAAGTCCGACCCATCCACCGTTTAAAAATATTTCGGTAAACTCATGCAAAAGAATATTACTTTCATGTTGCACTAAAATTTCGTTTTCTCTCGTTCTTTTGAGTAAAATTTATCGGATTTTGACGTATAAATCGTATATAAAGAAATTAAATAATTTGAACGTGTGCGTCGAGACCGTTCTTTAACGGTTACCAATTTTAATAAAGAGAATAAATTTAATCTTAATTTAGAACACTTCCGATCAGGCCTGGCCGAAGCCAACCCGAATTTTGTAGCTTAGCTTGGCTTGCGCTTGGTCATGGTCAAAAATGTAGAAAGCTTGGCTTGCCTTCGATAGCAATGCGCGCTTTTTTTAGTGTGTTTTCAAAAGGACGATTTATAAAGTAAAAATAATCAATCTAAACAAATCTGAGTTAAAACGAAGTACTTCAAAGTGACACTTTCGTTCGATAAAAGTTTTTATCCCAAAAATTTGGAAGTGGCAAAAATCTTTCGCGATCAGAGAAACAAAGAAAAAAAAGAGGCAAATCTGTCAAAATGCACCGACGTCTATAGGCCGTTGCACAAAATGGATCTTTTTCGTGTTGTTTCAAATTATGTTTCGAAGTATTTTAAATTCAGAATTAAGTACAAAAAAGTAATTTCAAATTTGGACAACCAAAATATGGCCTTGACCTAAGTCAACTTAATGTGAAGTAAGTTTTCCTGGCTTTCGTTTAACTTTCGAAAAATAGAATTTTTTGTCGAATTTTTTCCGAAAATCACGTATTTTCAAGTCTGCCATCGAAAATTTGAAAAAAATGGCGTCGTACAAATCTAAGGCATGTTATAAGGTGCCTTGTGGTGAAGAAGATAGGCCCTTTTTTTTGAAATTGTAATTTCGGAGGAGTAGATTTTATAAAGTACCAATCGTGAAAAATGACAAAATCGTCGGTATATTAGACTGCTAAGAAAAATTCAAGCCAATCGAAATGAAAACGCTCCTACAATCGTAGTCTGCTTATTCACACGTTTATATAACTTTTCAAAAAAATTTCATTATATATCGATTACGAGACTTTCCGGGTCGGTTTATTACTAGATTTTAAAGGTATATTTCCGCGGGAATTTTTAATCCATGAGGAATTTTCCCCTATCTTTTGCTAAATGAAAAATTCCTTAGGCGTTCTAAAAATCTCTTCTATAAAACGAAAAAAATGTATACAATTAAATTATGGGTGTGTGTGATATCACACACGTTGTCGAAATACAAAGTCTTGTCATATATTCTTTGTTGCTCAATAGCAAAAATGAAAAAATTTTCACCCATTTAGAACCATAGTCTAGAATATTCATAGAAAAAATATGAATATTTTTCCGCCTACACAGTTTCCTCTTATAGTTAAAAGATAGGCTTCTTTAATCTCCGCCGAAATAATAGTATACCTCGATTTTTAGCCCAAAATTCTTAGAGTGATTCAGCCTTTTAAAACTACTCATTTGGATATTACATTCTGTAGATAGCTCAAAACTAAAGCACAAATTCTGTCGCTGCATAATCAAAATAAAAAATAGTCCATCGCACCAATTTATTTTATATGTTTTTCTTCTTTACCTGAAAATTGTTGATTAATAGTTTTTCTTTAAAAAAATTATGCTTTTTTATTTAGCATTCCACGAAGATATTTGTCGTCAGTTTGAGCTTCTACCAAGCCGAATTATTATTCAAAATGTTTGGCTAAAATCTTCAGTAAAAAAAGAAAAACGAAGAAGTCTCGTAATTGATATGGTCTAGGAGGAGATAAAAATTTTGAAACTTTGTTTTAAATGACCTTCTGTAAACGACTAGGCGACGATTGGTGTACTCATCAACAATCTGAGCTCAACTTCGATTTCACAAGATAAAAGCCACGGGTCTACAAAATAATATTTTTCGGCAATATTTAGCTAAAAGTTTTTAGGAATTTTACTTAATAGCTTGAAACATTGCAAATAAGAACACGAAACACCCCTTGAAGATAAAAAACCGACGTGATAGAATAAAACATTGTCTACTCAGTGATGGAAGGTATAAGCAAATTCGTAATGCGTAGACGGCGTGTGGCGGCTTATTTGCCCATCACTGTGCCTCACAGGTAACTAGACAATGCTTTTCTTTTTTGTACTTGCTGTTTTATCTTGAATGGAAAAGTCGCACACGGGGTGAAAAATGGAGCATTTTTAAATGTGTGCTCAAAAGGTGATATTAAATTTTGTGGGATAAATATTTTAATTTTCTTTAACTCCTAGGAATTTCTTCGCCTACTTATCTTAATATGAGACAATGCCTACGAACTATATCCCTTTATTCAACACTTTGGTTAGATACGCTGCCACAAGACGTTAAAATCACACCGTAGTAAAGGAGTAGTAGGCTAACGCATTCTAACCCAACGTGAATAGAGGGATATTGAGGTAAATGAGTGTAGATAATGTTCCTTTTAAAATAGAACGTTTGTGCCTTTTTTTTATTTGAATGTAGGCAGTCTATAATTTTTGTCAGTTTGTACTAGACTATACGTATAGTCTATACAGTATTAGTATACGTATTCTATACAGAATAAATTAAAACAAATTTGGGAAGTTGGTAGTTTTAATCACAGGTTGTATGAATTAATGTGGAGGAGGACTGCGCACTTGAGCCAAGCGCACTCATTGTCTAAATTATTTGCCTGTTTCACTTACTTCCTTTCAAACTCACCGCAATTTTAAAACCGCCCTCACGCCTGTGCTGCGCAGGCACCAAACAAATTATTTCAGTTATAATAAATGATTTTTTAATTTCTTGAAGTGCATGGCTTAGGAGTCCTAAGTTTAGGACCTGATTGTAGAAGTAATAACATGAACAATAAAAAGAGAAAGACAAAATGATTAGTTTAAATTAGAGGATTTATATTAAATTAATCCACCATGAGCGTGGTGTGATCGGGTCAGGAAATATAGTTTATGGATCTAGAGATATAAGTATACTAAGGACTTTGTTTAAGATCAAAAATTAGTTAATTTACAAACAAATATGGCTCTGATTTGTCTCAAAATAAGACTTTTGAATAAGATGTATAATCTTTGATCAACTTTAATACTAATTTTCAAGTTAAACTGGTTGACCGTTTCAATGCTTCTTTATATAATGTGCCGGAAATTGTCGGTCAAATCGAATACCCCTGAAAGTATTGTAGTGGGAAAACTGATTCCGCTTCTCAACTGTTTGGTTAGCGGTGTCGAAGTATAATTCGTATGGAAAAACATTTCCTATATAAGGGCGTCCTCAAAAGACCCAACAAACACCAATCAGGACAGATTTATTTAGAAAATATGAATATCGTTCGTAGAATCAAAACCCATGAACTTTATATTTCGTCGATTCACTTCTTGCCCATATTTTTCTTCTGAGTTCATTTGCCACCGGCGGTTTTCGTTGTTGGGACTGCATTTGTCGAATTTTTCTTTCCGCCAAATGTTTTCGAAGGGTATTCTTCTTGTTTGCTACGAATAAGAGGTTCTGAAAGTAAAAGTGTTACATTTTATTTTCCATTTGACCAAAGGAGCACATAACGGGGTATAACCAGATTATTGATCGATAATTTTTTAGGTCGACTTTTTTAAAGTTCTCTATCTTTAACTATTAGAAAATGTGTGAGCGGAAAATATTTATTATTTCAATGACAAATTTCTTAAAGATATATTCTGAATTATTGAATTTTTTATTTTGGCATGACTACAATTAGAATTATGAAAGTGTTTTTCGCAAAAGTTTGTATAAATAACACTCCACCCTTTCAATTGTATACATTTTTATTCGTTTTTAAGAGAAGATTTTAACGCTACGCAAATTTTTATAGCAAAAGATACGGGAAAAAAAGTCGACCAAAAAAATTTATCGATGGAAAATGAATTATACCTCGGCATAAACTTATGCCGCATAAGAATTGCTAAAAGATCAGATGAGTTTTTATGGCTAAAGACAAATTTAAGGTCTTTCGGAAAACGAAAAAAACTTTAATCATGATTCATAATATCTTTAACTCTTAGACTCGATTTCCGACAAGTAGTGACCATTCACCATTTAAATCGATTTTACGAACGCTTAAACATAATTGACAAGACCAGTTATAAAAAGTTATCGATTAAACTTTAAGATAAATGACGTTTGTTGCGTTTTTTTATTGAAAATTTTACTGTATTACAGTACTTATTTTTTGCAAAATTTTTTAAATCACAAAAATATAACCTTTCATCCGGATCAGGAAAAAAATTCTAAGACTTTTTGCCCATAAACACTATAGCCCCAAAAATGATCACGTGACCGGTATATTTAAGGAATAAGGTTGGTAAAAAGTAAGTGAGCGTGTTTTGCCAAAAATTGACGTTGAAATCAATTGTTGAAGAAGTGAAAGTGGTTCCTTAGAAGCTTTTTAAGGACTTTTACATTACACTCAAGTCCAAAACGATCACGTGACCTTTTCAAATTAAGAAAATAGTTTTGGCCCCAAAGTACCCAAATAGTACTCAAATTACGCCGAAAAGTTTTGAGGACCTAATACACACCTAATTTTAAAGTTGTTGAACATAATAATTATTGTCCCAACACGTCACGTGATCTTTATTTTTTCAAGAAATAAGGATTTATTTATGACATATTTTAAAACTTTATTTTTGGATTATTTCGTCACGTGATTTTTATTCAGAACTTTCCCTGGAAGGAGAAAAAAAGTCTTAAAAAAACGTTTTGAAGTGACCCTGGAATTTTTTTGACGATTTGAGTACTTTTTCAATAGATTACTGTACATTGTACCATATATTTTTTTTCAAAAGTACTCAAAATCATGCGAAAGACCCCTCAAAAGAAATCCGTAAACGCAATTTTCTAAGGGACTCTTAAATGGATTACCGGTATGCCTCCAGTTTAAATAGACCGATCTCCAGAAGTCATAGCTTTCGAAATGCATTGATGACATAAGAATGCGTAGGCGAGAGGAAGAAAGGTGAGAAAAAATGGGGGGGGGAATAATTACCGATTGGTTTTTTTTTTAATTTCAAGATTCTGTTTTGTAATTATTTGTGAAAAATTGCCTCCCCGTTAGGAATAGAGCACCTCTAGAAGCCAAAAACTTCCGAAAAATTAAATTATTAGGAATCAAAAAAGGTTTGCGAGTTACCGCGTAGGCGTGACTTCGTTCTTGGTTGTAGAACAACAAATATATTAAACATAATTTCAGAGTCAATTTACGGAGAAGGAATTTTTCGATGAAAACATATAATAATTGTTAAAATGAATAGAGAAAACCCTTTTGAACGTTAACTAAAACATAGTTCAAAATATATAAATAAACGTTTGAATTCGTATGATTATTGCACTGCTCCCGTCACTGCGGTACATTTTCGCTGAAATTTTTTTTTCTCATCCCCAGTAAAATGCCTTTTTGTTTCATCGGAATTGTTTTATTTTTTTTTTATTTGATTGCAAATTAATGGCTGAATATTAATTTGTACAGCTATTGGAAAAAATGTATGTTTGATAACTGGAAAACTTTGCTTATATGGCTCGATCTATAAGAATGGTCACTGAGTTGCCGGAAATCCGAGTCTGGGTACAGATTCTACTGTCGAAAGGTCTACGACTGTTAATTATAAAAAATTGAAATTAAACTAGTGTAGAAATTACAATAATATTAGGAGTCTTTATACAAAAATCAGTATTTTTTTTCAAAAAGTTTTTGTGCTTCAGTCGATCGAATTTTGAATAGGGATACCCAGGGTATCATACCCTATTATCAGGGAATTTAGAATAAAATAAAATGTTAATCATTTTTTGGTGTTTCTAAATGTTTATACTGTATTTTCTTACAGACTTAAATAATTTATTCTATTGAAAATTTTTATAGAACGGAGAAACACCTATTTTATTATTTTTAATGATTTTGAAAATAACTTACAACTTTTATGAAAACTTAATTGGAAATAATATCATTTAATTCATAAATTAACCTCAATAAGCATTACAATTTATTGTATTTTCTGATTGGTTCATTTTAAACCAATCAGAAAGCAATAATATTTTTTCAAAATTTCTGGACCAATTTTTATTGATTTTAATTTGAAAAAGTAGAAAAATTAGATTTGGTCCAGTTTTTGATTATTTTTTTCAAAATATTAGATAAATCCATATTACTTTAAAAGTTCTTTTCACATTTAAGTTATAAAAAGGCAAATCATAATAATTTTTTGATGCAATTAAATGAAAAAATTTCTAGGTTTTCACGAAACATACTCATGTTCCATTTTTATTATATTTAATAACTAAAATTGATAATAACTTACTCTTAGTTCTCTGATAGGGACTCTGACAGTATCTCTTTTCACTAACGAAATTTCATCAACCATGTTTAATTCGATTTGTTCAAATGTGAAATGTGTTTCTTCATTTTCAAGCTCTAAAATATTAACTTTTACTTTCGATTTTTTTGAAGTTTATTAGTATGACTATCAAATAGACTGAAAATAAAATCTGAAAAATTCTGAAAATCTCTTACCAAAAAATCGCTCCAAAGGAGAGGCTGTAATAATTTGTGCGAAGGCAATGATAAAAAATAAGTTGCACATTTTAAATAGTTTTTAAATAATAATAATTTTAAATATAAATAGTTTAAATAATAATAATGATATTATTTCAAACATTTATTTTTATATTCGAGTTAAAGGTCAGTAAGCTAACTCTGGATTTATTGCTCGTCGGGAAAAGTCACATACAACGACAGCTTGACGCTTCTGTGTGATAATTATGTTAAATTGGCGTCGAGATAACCTTACGATTTTGGTACAATATTTTCTTAAATCGGATGGCGCGCTGTCTGGCGTTCCCACAGTGTATTCAGAATATTTTTGCGGATTATTTGATATTGAGGACTTAATTTGTGTAAAAATCTTTTCGAATACCGTAAAATTCTGTAAAGCCGTGCGAATAAATAAAATGTAGAACTTGCAAATTTTAAAGTTTTGAAAATTCCACAATTTAATTTTTACGCCAATGATTAAAAGTCATAAAATAAGATTTTTGTCGGAATTTTATTTTGAGAAATTTATTTTATATTCACGCTTTTTATAAATAGGGGTACAGTGCTCTCAGAGTGTATGTTACATATGTATTAATTTATTGCTCAGTATTTAAAGAACCAAGGCTAACGAATGTTCAGCAAGTATCTGTACAAAAACAGGTTTATCTGAACTAACAGTAAAATTAAGTTTTATGTTATCATGTGGCGCAATGCACACGTGTTATTAGGATGGCCGCGGTATATCTAGAAATTGGCGCGTCAAAAACACCCGAAATCAGAAAACCGTGGTTTTCGAAGTAATTCTCTAATATTTTTCTCTTTCTGATAAATTTTTTATGCGTCAAATTTCAACGCAGTATTTTTTCTCTGAAGAACTGATCGGCTGGAATAATCAACAACAAAGATCTAAGCAATTTTAGGATTTTTGTTATTTTCCATTGTTCCGGTAATAAGCCGATAAAACAAATATTAGAGATATAACATCTCCTATTTTTCTTGAGACAACTGAACTGATAATTCTTCGAATAGTTGATTAAAAACTTTTTTTTAGGGGTCTGAGTGAGTATGTTCTAACATAAAAAATGATCGCCTTGATTAGCGCTACAAGATAAACATATCAAAACCTATTTCTGAGCATTTTTTTCGAGAACCNATCAGAAGCCGTGCTCAAAATTTTCAAAAAAATCTGGATTTGAAGAAATTGAAAGTTTTTAAAATTTTTGAGACGAATACTTTTTCCGAGAAATGTATAGTTTCGCCTTTGGGGACAACCGCGGTCAGCCTACGTGTTATTCAAAATTATCTATCAGAGTGAGATGTTTTTCTTCGCTGTTTTCAACGTGTTTGGTTTTCTGTGAAAGACGTAAAAATGCTCTCATTGGCTACAATTTTTTAGTATTAGAGGGAAAAGACGTAACTTGCCTTCAAGTTTTAATTGGCTAGAAAAACAACCAAGAAACGCCGATTGCCTGGAAAGACCATAATAATTTCTTGTAAATGTTTGTTTTTGAAAAATTCTGAAATCAGATTATTCAAATTATCTTCCTGTACAATGCCCGAAATGTTATCAATTTTATCTCGATCAAATAAAAAAATGTGTGATTGGGTCCCTAATAGGGACTCCCTATGAGCCAATTGGAGATTGTGTGTGAATATCGACCATTGAGAGCTAAAGAGCGTGAGTTCAAATTATTTTTCTAAATGAGAAGGTAAAAACGTTCCCAGGGGTTAACTGAAAATTTGTTTCCCTTGTCAACAGGGTACATTTCGTACATTGTCCACAATTAATTTCATAAAATTGATTCTTCCAAGCAATGAATTTGTACATTTTTGTCGGTTGAATTTTCTCGTTATATTTTACTTAGACACCTAAGAAACTTCTGACCAGTAAATATCTTTCGCTGTTGAAAATGCATTTTCATAAAAGGTTTTGCAGTAAAAGTTCCCTGGTTATCAAAAAATCCCAGAAAATTGGTCATCAGTGAGATGTTTTGCTTCAACTAGAGTTTTCCAGACGAGTGCACGAAAACTTTACTAAAGTTCTAAGAAACTTGAGAAACTTGACCTCGGTTAACCAGCTAGTTCCTGGTTAAATTTAAGATTTAAGTGAAGAAATCAATTAAAAATACTTTGCGTTCGAAAGTAAAATTTATGGTGCTATGAAATTTAAAGATATAATAAAAACTGGTTTGGATTTTGAGCTATCACAAGAAGCGAACACTTGATATCATTTGGCAGATAATGGTGACCTTATTTTCAAGCATATATATATATAAATAACAAAACTACTTCAAAATCTCTGATCATAAAATTCAAAAATTCCTTCCCTCAAAACCTTAATAACCTTGGTAATAAGTATTTAGCTGTAGACAAATAGTCCCTCGTAATAAATTATCTTTGCAAGTTTTGTCAAGCTGTTTATTTTCTTAGATAGTCTAGCTATTTAAAACTATATTTTATAATTAGAACCGTAAATCAAGCATTCCAATTTTTAACGAGTATCTGATTTTTTACTCTGACGCAAATAAGCCGCGAATAAAATCTTTTAATGACGAAATTGCCGCCCAGAAGTCTTTGACATTTACAAAAAATGGTGCAATCGGTCTGCTCTGCTTCTAACTATTCATCGTTAATCATATCTCAAATATTTTCAAACGTCATAAAATCGTTGGAAAATTAGTAATGCAAGTGAAATTAGCTTCAAAATCACCTGCGTGATTTATTTTTTCGGAGTTTTGGACCTGTGAATTCAACGATTTTTACTTCTGGTGTTTCTGGCACCAACTCAATAATAATTGAAGGATATTTTGTACGTAATAACTTGATAACGTGCTGATAAAATATACGGCATATTTTTTACGGTATAAATTATACTTTATCAAATATACACATGAAAGGGCTGGTTTCCGGATTAAAAGCTGGTGAAAAGTTTATACTAACTTATAAAAGTATGATACTAAACTGGCCGGTTAAATGAAACGATGTGGTCTCGCGGTGATTCAACAATAAGTTTTTTGCTGGAGGTCGCCGAACTGGTAAATTCGAGTCATTTTCACGAATAAAGGATCTTACAGTTTATATTCGATTCAATGAATTTTATTTGAAACTTCACCCAAAAACAATCATCTTAAGGGGGTAGCGGTCGCACTCTTTTTAGGGTACTTTGGGGTGTAAAAATAGATAACTTTTTGGACCGGTATACCGGGACCGGCGGTGACACAAAAAACTTTTGACTCCATTTTTAGAAAATTTCAAACAAATATCTCCTAGAATTCGAAGTTTGAACTCAATACGAATTGCGGTTAGCTCAGGGCTAACGTTTGAAAATCAGTAGAACCCGTCGGTTACCCCCTTAAATTTTGTTCGAATAAATGTATAGGTATCTCTAGAATTTATAATACATTTCAAATCACATGTTATTGCTTGATAGCCACCATCAAAATATAATGTCTAGTCAAATTTTTGATGGCCTTGTCATAAACCATAATCTATGGGCCATAGATAGCGTGTCAACCATTCGATTTTCGCCCGAAATCGACCAATTAGCATTGACCTAAAAACTACCGACTCGGCATTTGTTAATAATACGTAAAATAATTTAATTCTGAAAATACGAAACATCGCTATATTTCGATCACGAGACGACCAAAAAATAATTTACATAATGTTTTTTTAATTTTTTGTATTACAGGGGGGTGCGGCGTATAGTTGGAAAGTTTTTCGCCAAAAAACCCCAACTATACGCATAATTCCAACTATACGCGTAATTTCCAACTATACGCGTACGGCTGGGAAAATGTGCTCTGATTGGTCAATTTAAACAGTATCTACATGTAGAGTTTATACATGTAATTGAGTTAAAGGGTGGTCAGAGTAAGAATTTTTGGTGATTTTAAAGTTAATTTTTCGTTACAAATCTTCTAGGATGTATTAATTTAATTTTATCGAAAAAAATCAAATAAAGTTAATTTAAAATTAACATGAATTCGAAAAAGATTTATCCGAAAATCGTTAAAAAAATCGTCAAGGAAACAATAAAAATTATAAAAAAAAAAATTTATGCTCACAGTAAATCACTCTCAGAAAACCAAAAAAATTATTTTTATCTGAATAACTATTGGCCCATTTCCAAGCTAGCCGACATTGTCTGCGAGACTTGAAAACATCTGTTTTTTAAACTTCTTGAAATACCGACAACTCATTGAACGCATGTTTAAAAAATGTGTATTTATCAATTGTCGCGCCGACCGGAGGAAATGCTTGGTCTTAAGAAACTGCCGTAAAAACGCCTATTTTTGTTTGCCTGAGGAACGTTGATGCAAAAAAAAAGCCCGATCTGCCTCACAACTATACGCCCACCCAGGAACGAATAAATTTATTTTTCAAATGCGTAGGTTTTTGAGGAGGCTTACGTAGGTTGTTGCGTGGGTTCCGACTATACGCGTACAACTTTACGCCGCACCCCCTGTATTTGTTCCCAAAAAGTTTCAGAACTATCCACCGGGTGGATTCCACCCAGTACTTTTATACTACCCACTTAAAGTTGAAAGAATGCTGGTAACCAAAACGCGTAGGCGTGTAAGGCATAAATATACGAATTTGTAAAACGTAGGCGTTTTATTCGTTTTACTTTATGCGTATTGTAGGTCGATTTTAATGGTTTACAAGCTAACCATGGATTATTTATGTTAATACCCCCTCAACACAAGGCATAAGAGAGAATTTTTTTCTTTAGCGTCTTGTATGAACAATAATCGCTTCGAGTTTATAATACCTCTATACACTGTATAGTATACACGGGTGCCCAATATCAACGAATTTGCCGAAAAAAATCTTGCTCCGAAAAAACATATGTTAACCGGTCGGGTTAAATTGCGGGGTGGCTGCATGCGAGGGTTAAAACCGGGAAAATGTTATAGTTTAAGGGGGTGCCATAAGTCCTGCAGATTGGTACATTTTTTCAGAGCGATAAATGAAAGAAAAAAGATGTGAAAATTTAATTTTTTTATTTTTTATCTTCAATAAAAGTGTCCATTCTTGCAAACGTTTATATTTTTAATTTCTTATCATGACTAATTATCTGGGAAAATATAAAAAACCACTTTTCACGGTACATCCATTTCCAACTAAACTCGACTACAGATTTTGTTTAAAGACGATATTAATTAACTTCAGACATTGTCGGGTGTTATGCGCTAAAAAGTCTTGTTTTTATGTTGCTTATTAAAGAATTTCCTTGATATGAAAGTTTTTTCCCATGAAAAATGGTTAAAAATGGCAAAAAGTAGAGAAAAACAACTTTTTTTGAGATAAAAATTGACCTTCAATTGCGTTTTGATATTAAAAAATGTT
>SCLH01000206.1:432283-497558 GCA_004367855.1 Oikopleura vanhoeffeni
TATGTAGACATGCATGAAAAAAGTTACAGCATGAGTTTTTTCGATTTCTCCTTTTTTTTACCCAGACGGCTACACAGCCAAAATCCTTAGCAAAGTATCGTCATTTTGGCTGTCTACCCGTCTGGGTAAAAAAGAGGAGAAATCGAAAAGACTCACGCTGTAAAGTGGCTTTTTTTTAGCTTTTATTCATAGATTTAAAAAAAACGATCAGAAAAAATTTGGACAAAAAATGCGGAAAATTTTCATAATTTTTCTAAAAAAGTCGACAAAAAATGACAAATAAACATATTATGATTTTTCAAACAGCAGTCAGAAAATATGTAGACATGCATGAAAAAAGTTAAAGTGGCTTTTTTTTTAATTTTTATTCATAGATTTAAAAAAAACGATCAGAAAAAATTTTGGACAAAAAATGCGGAAAATATTCATAATAGTTTGAATTTTTTTGAAATTTTTACGATTTCAAAAATGAAAACTCGAACTCAAATCTTTCCTAAAATGAATAAAAATAATTTTATCAAGCTGAAACATATTTATATCGGTTCAGCTAACTATAATAAGCATTAAAAAATATACTGACTTATTATTTTAGTAAGATATAACGACTCCAGTCTGCTGGGTTTATGGCACCCCCTTAATATTTATTGCATCTCGGACTGCGACTAAAATGTGAATGACTCGAATACCAAAATGCTGGTTTCGAGCCGGAATCAGTAATAAGCGAAATAGGCCTTAATCACAACAATGGGCCATACAGCAGCCGTAAGGCACCATGTTAACACATATTGTCGAGCTCTGATTGGCCGACCAATCAGAAACGACCTTTTAAAAGTGATGAGATTTTTTTTTAAATCAATCAACTACCTAAGTTTTAAAGATAGAATAAAAATTTATAGTTGATGTTGACAACAAAGGACATGCGCAGTGCCCCGAAGTCCAGTTTATCTACGATTATCATCCAGCGCTAAAATCGGCGAAAAACCTTTTTTTGCCGTTATTTTAAGGGTCTCACAAAAATCCATCAACTCTTAAAATTTTCTCGACAGAAACTTGAAAGTCAAAAAAATAACACACTTCGGATCTATGACCATCGGCATAGCATAGTATTAACTTCCCATAAGAACGATGCATAATTGACCGTTGCATATCATGTCGATCAATTTTGCTCATATCAGATTATCAAAAACTGACAACTAAAACTATATTTTAAAAATAAGGTGTGATTAGTCACTTAAAAATAGAAAAACATTTTTAACAATAAAAGATGAGAATGGTTGAACCATTATGGTTCAAGGATTTTTTTTGGCTCAAGAAGATGACCATAAAAACAAATAAAAAATGAACTTAAAAATTAGTTATTTAGAGGTCTCATAGATTTTTTCTCTAGGTTGTATTCCAAGTTTCTTTGAGATGATCCTATTTTTTTTGGTTTTGTATATCTCATAGATAAGTATGCGTCAGTTAAATATATTACCCAATGAAAGGATATATGACGTAATAAATAATAAAAGTATGACTGACCATTATGAGTAATATGGGCTATGCATTGAGATTTTTTTTGACTGATGATAAAACATGACCAGAATGTACGGTTTGTAGCCAAATTGTAGCCAATCTGTACCCTTAGATTGCAAATAAACGCATAATAATAATAACTGAAGAGCATGCTCAAAGCCCCGAGGTCCATAATTTTCATTTTTGTGTCTCGTTTTTTGGAAACAGCGATTCAAATTCTCAGAAATCTCAAATTATGAAAAAAATGAAAAATATTATAAAAAATTTTGTTCAAATCGCAATAAAAATATCCTTTTTATGACAAATGAAAATAAAAAGACTTCTTATCAACTAATTTTTGTCAATATTTTCAGAAATAAACATTTTAAAGATAATCTAGAAAATTTCATGTCCGAGTCTCTAAATGCGACCAGTACCCCCTTGATAATGAAATTTAAGTTATGTCTGTTTTTTAAATACAAAAAACAGATATAAGTTTAAAAAAAGGGAATTCTCAAATTGAAAAAATATTGACTAATTATCTGTTAAAGTTACCTCGAGCAATCACTCATTATAATTACCTTTTATCTGTTTAACCCCTAGACTCATTTGAGTATTGATCTCCCCCAGAGGTATGAGAGCCACTTTTTTGGCTTGACTTTGAATGAAGTCATTATTAGCGGAAAAGTTTAAGTGTTAGGGGATTAATTGTTGTGAAATCATTGAGATAAAAGGATAAGAACAAATTTTTATTAATTATATTAAGTTAAGTTAAATATTAATCACTTCATTTCCGCTGTGAAAAAGTGAAGTAAGGGAGAACCGACGGAGGCCGTATCTCGAGAACTCCATACATGCGGAGAAACTTAATTTTAATTGCATTCAAAATTTTGTCAGTGGTTTGCCTTCCGAATCAATTAAAAATTTCGGATTTGACCAAAAAAATTTCAGAAATTCGAATTTTTCCGCAAGTATTTTTTTCAGTATTTATGCTATATTTTTGACGCTATGATCAAAAACCTTAATTTGACTTGCACCAGGTAGTCTGGCAATGTAATCTTAAACTCCACTAAACAAATTTTTTTCAAATCTCAAAAAAATTTAAAATATTTTTTACTGTTAAGATGGTGAAATTTGACCGTTTTTTGTGGTAACCAGTGAATTTTGAACACATGTGTGCATCAAAAAACTAAACAAGATATCGAGAAACCGAGCTCATAGTACCGACCGTCTCAATCGATTGCCAAAGATGAACATTTTTGTGGAAAAAAGTTTTTGATAAACAGTGCCTGGAAATGATTTAACAAAAGGCTGAAGATTACCGAAATCGCAAATTTAACGTGCTAAATTTCAATCGATTTCGAACACAATAGACCTTAAATCGACTCTTGCTGACTCCATAGTACCAGAGAAAAGACCAATATGAGGGGGCGTACGGAGAATAAAAATTGTCCTGATTTTCCTTGCCAAAAGATTTTATCGGTAAAAAGCCGAAAACCGATACTATGTTTGACAAATTCGACATGTTATCTCCAACATACTGTAATTTCAACATCTACGACTCTTCCTCATTCAAAACTACAGGTGTTAAAAAAACAGTTGAAAACGCGTCGCGTTACACGATTTAAATAATGAAATGCTAGAAAATAAAATTAAGTGAAACCTTTATGTTTCGTTAACGGGAGTACCACGATGTGGCAGATTGGGTACATGGTTTTCGGATGATTTATGAAAGAAAAAAAAAAGGTGAAAATTTATTTTTTTATTTTTATGTTCAAATGAAAGTGTTTCATTTTTGCAACGTTTATATTTTTAATTCTCAACATTTTAAGTAGCTGTAAAAACATCAAAAACCACTTTTCATTATAACTCCATTTCCAACTTGACCCGATGTGAGATTTTTTTTGGAAGGCGATATTTATAAATTTCAGGCATTTCGGGTCTATGCGCTAATTAGTGGGAAGATCATTATCCATATGAAAAAATTTCCTTAATATGAAAGTTTTTTTTCCATGAAAATAGAGAAAACCAGCTTTTTAGGAAAAAATTGACCTTCAATGCGTTTAAATATTGATGAAATCTCCTGGCTTTTGAAAAGAAAAAGTAGCCTATAAACACCCGAAAATCAATTGAAAAATTTTGAAAAAAAAAAATTTCTATAAATTGCGCTGCCAAATGCACAAACCGTGTGTCCACAAGCAATGTTGCTAAATTTCCATCAGTAAGTTCAGAAACGATATTCGATTGACCCTTCCACGGTTGAAATACGGAAATCAAATAGATACCAGAAATAACACCAACTTATCGGCCTGATTTTACAAGAAGAATTCCAAAAAAAAACATTAATAAAAAATTTGGAGCTTGTTTGCGAAATTTTTTGATAATATTTATAAAAAAGTCGACAAAAAATGACAAGAAACATGTTTATGATTTTTTAAACAGCCGTCAGAAAATATGAACATTGCATGAAAAAAAGTTCAAGTTGGCTATTTTTTTCGTTTTTATCCAAAGATTTAGAAAAAAAAACAAAAAAAATTTGGGTGGCATAAATGCCCGTGAAATTTTTAATAATGTTTTGTATTTTTTGAAAATTTTTCGAATTCAAAAGATAAAGTTGCGAACTTCAATCTTCCTTAAATAGATAAAAAAAATATTTTAATGAGCCTGATACACATTTATTCTGGTTCAGCTAACGATAATAAGCACAAAAAAATAAACCCAATAATTATTTTTCCTAAGTTAATTGACGCCAGTCTGCCACATCGCTGCTACCCCTTAACTGTTTCCGTTCCAAAAGTACTTTATCGGGTTCGCTCTATGAAAACAATAATTTGTCACCTCTGAAATTGAGAAATTAGTGGTAAACAATATGTCATGCGCCTTATTTTCCGCCCCGCCTTTCTCATTCATGAGCCAATTTTTATGTTTTTCAAACAAAAAATAAATAAAAAAAGTTCAACATTTAGATAAAACACATTAGTATTATTTAAAGATGGTCAAAGACGAATTCCTTAAACCTTGTTGTTTTAAAAATAAAGCTGTGAAGAAAGCCCTGATAAATAAAATTTGCAGAGAAATCCCAAAAAAAAAGTAGGCGGTAAAATATATTTCGAACGGCTCAGTCCAAAAAAAAATTTTTTTATCATTTTTCAGAAATTAATTGCTAAACTCATATAGGCGATTTGAACCTTGAACTTCATTTCGATTATTTTGTCCATTTCGGTCTTTCAAAAAAATGAAAGCCACTTTTATGGCTCTATGAGTCTAGGGTGTTAACAGTAAATCGAAGTAATTTTTATCTTGAGCGTCATCAATTTGATTTATAAGTGGCCAATCAAATCGCGAGATTCTTAAATTGAGTTGAGCAATCGGGTATTTATGATTGAACACTGCGCTCAAAAGTGATTGACACTCAAGAATAAAAATTTACACTAGGCCAGGAATCTCGATATAGTCACCTTCTTTCCTATTAAGTCAGGGCTAACTATAACAGAAGTAACTACTGTATAACTAATTTTACGCATTTCGGTGATTAACTATCATTTCCCGAACCTATTGATAAAACTTCCTTATAAAATTGAAACAAATTGTGGCATAGGACGTCATTGTCGAACGCCTACGCGTTTTTCCATTTTTTGAAAAAAATTTTATATTTCGTTCCATATCCCAAATGTGCCCATCAGCCGAATTTGCCAAATCGCCGAAATTTTCTGGCAAATATTGCCCCTGTCATTTTTAAAATTCTGCTTGATATTTGTTATTTATTTTAATAATTACCAAAAATTGATATTTTATTTTTAGAATCACGCATCACCTAGAAGTAATGGTGGGAATCAGGGATCGGCAGAGCAGAGTTTGCTCTGCTCTGCTCTACCGCTCTGCTCTGCTCTACGTTTATAGAGTAGTCAGAGCCAGAGCAACGTTTGAAAAATCAGGGTAGAGCAGAGCAGAGCAACGATTTTGAAAAATCAGGTAGAGCCCAGAGCAGAAAAAAGGTCGGCGACTCAATTTTAACCTATTTTTTTTGAAAAGTCTTATCCAAAATTCTAAAGATTTTTAGACAAAAATTTTAAAGCAAAATCCTTGGGCAAATTTGATTTTTTTATGCCCAAAAGTCAAAAAAATCGATTTTTTCTTTTCCATTTTTTTTGAAGTTTTCCTGATTTCAAACTCATTTAGTTTTTAGGGTTAACTGACCTCAAAAAAAAACACGACGCAAATTTAAAAATTTCCCTTGATAATCGTTATCAAATTAACGCTGAAATAATCATAAATCTTTAGGAACTGGGAAATTAGGTCCAACAAGTTTAGTATTTGAAAAAATGCCCTGCTTGGTCCTAACACTAGGCGATTATTGGAAGGACAGCGTAACGCTGAGTGACTTTGAATTTGCCATTCCCACCCCTAACCTAGAGTATGTAAATTAATTTCAATCGAAAACAACAATCCTCGATAAAATAGAGACCTTTTGTTATTCTATCTTGTTAAATTTTTATTCTGGTCATTCTAAGATTTCAGATTTTTTTTTGGTTTTGAGATTTAAAAAAAAGTGCGAAAAGTTTCCTTTTAGTCCGCGCGGTTCTCACGGGAGTTAAATAACGTATTCAGAAATAAAGTAAGCCTGACTCGACAGCGAATGGTTTTCTACAGAGGGAAATTTTTGCAAACGTTATCGGATGCACTAGCTGGTCCAAATGACGCGGTAAAGTATACCTACCGGTACCGGAAGTGATATTTGCGGTCACTTATGACTTAGTTCATAATACCGTTTCCAGAAAAACGATAATTGCGCATCTTTTGGTACATGTAAATTATTGAAATATCAATTTCGGTACCTGGATAGGTATAACTTTACCGGTCAATTTTTGGACCAGCTGGGCATCGATAACGTTTCTTAAAATTTTCCTTCTGTAGAAAACCCCTTCCGCTGGCGAGTTCAGCTATTTTAATTTCTGATACCATTATTTTAACTCCGTGAGAACCCGTCGACTAAAAGGTTATTTTCGCACCTTTAATTTTTAATGTTTTTTTTATGATAAAGCAGTTTTTTAAAAAAATCTCAAAACCAAAAAAACATCTAGTTCTTAAAATGAACCAAGAAAGAAAATTCTCATACAAGATAATATAAAACATCGATACCTCATTTTCACTTTTGGAATTTCTTATTTCAAATCGTCTCACTAATTAGACGCCCGCTCATTGGCTACTCATGAAACATGAATCTCGACAACACTATCTTTTGCTTTTCTGAACAAAAAATTTTCTGAGCTAACAAGTTTTCTCAAGTTTTAAAGATTTTAATCTAATTCTTATTGATTGCATATTGTAATTATTTCCGGAGTTAAAAGTATTTAATTACCGTAATAATTTCACACGATTCTTAAATAAGTTCTCAAAAATTTTCTCTATAAAATAGGGTAAATTTAATATTACGTGACAATTAATTTCGTCCGTTTCAATTGCGTTTGGATCAAATGCGAACTTAATTAATTGAAAAAAACCCAACATTTTCTCACTCAATCAAAGATTTCAAACTCGAGGGAACAACTCTTGAAACAAATTTGAGTGAGAAAATGTCTGTTGAACTTTCAATTAACGGGGATTGTGGTTGCAGTAGTTATTTTCGACCCGGTCTCAAATTCTGTAGTTATTTTTTCTTGTATCCGACCATCCAGCACACGAGAAATGAATGCAGCAGAAAAAAAGTTATTACTATCAATATAACTAATTATAGAATATCGCGAATGCCAAAAATAATTTATTTATTTACAATTCTAGACATAGGATAGTCCTCAAATTACGAAAGAACAATAATCCCCAGAAAAATGCACACTAAATGAAAGATTTCGATATTTATAATTTTTTAAGATTTTTGTCACTTTTTACAATATTTTGAATTTTTTAGCCTAATCAATGTTATTAATAGCGGCGCAGTAATCTGCATAAAAATGGAGATTGCGAAAATCTGACGTAATAATTATAATTTTTTCAGTTTAATATTTAGCTTCACGAAGCTTAATCTGAAAAAAAAGAAAATAAATCGCATGCAGCGTTAATGAAAAATAGTCCGTTTTCTAAAGAAAGTTTTCTATTTGCCTATATTTAACTATAGCAGGCAATTTTAAAAAAATTTTCGGCCGAATTTAAATAAATTTATATAATATTTTTTGATGAGCATCGTAGAGTAATTTTTTTTTGATCAATTATATCGGCATTATGTGATTTTGAATACGTAAATATCACGAGGATAGCTCAATGGCGAGACTAAAACAGCAATCAGGTTTCATGCATATTAAAAGTTGATGTGATAAAATTTTTAAAAATGAATCAATTTTTGACTCCTCAGTGTTACGGACTACAATTCTATTACAATTGGAAAATAAAACGTTCATCAATTCTCCACAAAAAGATATTTGAGTTTTAAAAAGGGACTTATTTTTCTTCAGCACATTGCTGAAAGCACGCAAAATCCCCTAGGGGGTTGGACGTGTCAATTTGCTGCACGATTCAAGTTTTTTTGTTACTAAATTAAAACAAATAAAGTATCGTTTCAGGTAAAGTGGGTCTGAGAAATCGATGCGACTAATAATAGTTTGCCTATTTCGGCGTAAAGTCTATTTTTAGACTTTAACCTAAAATAATCGCGATAACTAATATCGGAATAAAAAAATGAAATAAGAATGACAAAAAATGAATTCACCCGTGAAAAACTGAAAAAAAAAATAAGTTTTAAAAACAAATATCCTTTCTTTATTGAGAGAAAATAAGGCTTTTATTATTTGTCACGAAAATAAACATCACTACTTTAGTTGAAAGGCGCTGCCGCCGCATCTGCTATTAAGAGAGGATAAGATAAAAATTGGAAATATTCGACAAGAACTGTTTACATTTATTGCGTAGAAATCTTTTCTACTTAAAATTTTTTGAACCTTTAATAAACGTTTTTTTTTTCATTTTCAACGTAATGTTAATTCAAGAAGAACTTTGTCAAGAAAATTTGTTTGCTTTTATTCTTTGAAAATTTGTATATCACTTCCCGAGTTTATTCGCTGCTGGAGAGAAATTGAGGGTTTACAAAACGTTTTTGTATATTTTTCACAAGTTCTATACAATTCTATTCAGGCTCCGGGAAAAAGCCTTACAAATAATGCAAAAGCGCTTTTGTTTTAATTATTTTGCTTTCAGCGGACAAAAAACGCCGAAAAAAAACAAAAATTAAAATTTTGAAATGATCAGTTTGGGAGACTTCAGCGCAAAAGCTATCTCCTCCCCACCCAGTTTGAGAGATACAGTTTCGACTCATTACTGCAATCTGAAAGCACAAGACTTGTTTGACAATGAACTAGAGAGGTTTTTTTTGAAATTTTGATTCGCATACTCTTCAGGGCCATGTCAACTTTTCATTTTGAGCCTAATTTTTGCAAAAATTTAGAAAACCAGAAAAAATGCCCTTACAAAATAATTTTTCCGTAAATACAAACCTTTAAAAGAATTTTGGTGCAATTTAACTCAGGTATGCCTCAAAAGAACACAAATTAGCGCACTTTTCAATTTAAAACATAAATAAATTAATAATTTTTTTCGTTTTTTGGCTTTTTTGGCCGCCGAAAGCAAAATTTAAAAAACAAAAGCAATTTTGCATTATTTGTTAGCTTCTCCGGAGCCTCACGACAAAAAAAAAATGAAAAATGATGAAATTGAAGGAGTAGGTACGACGGCTTTGTCTTTTTAAGAAGCTTTTTTAAAAGCGTAGGTGCGGATTGTATCAGATTACTGTTAAATCCAAAATTACCGCGAAGGTTGGTTCTGTTAGTAACAAATTGTTTTGGAATATCACCTTTGCTAGTTTGGCGGGAAATGACCTTGAAAGATGCCTCAAATCAGGACACCCACTTCCTTTAGGGAGGTGTGATAGTGATTTTTGGGATTTTCAGAGGCTTCGAACGGTCAGACAAATGCGACTGAACATTTTTGAAACATTTCATTAGGAAGATCTATCTTTGATCTCGCGATTCCATAATGACAGATTTAGTACCACTCTACCAACCATCTGGTTAACCGCCGGTTTAAACACGAGTCCCTCAGCTTTTTTTAAAAAAACAAGGAGATCCTAGAGCATTATATCGGAAAGTTTTGAGATTTTGTGACAATCTAGAAAATTGTCTGGAATTTTAGTGAATCGGTTTCTTTTTTGTTTTTTTTCTTTTGTTTTTTCGATTTTTGCCTCAGGAGTCCCAGTATATTTGGCTGAATGCTGCCCCGAAAAGGGTTTTTGGACGTTTTGATAAAGGCTTTTCTGCTGGCAAATACCAGAAACGTCATTTCGATGTAACAAGCCCTAGGGAGTGAACAACGAATCGTCGTTTTTTAACTTTCCGCTCTGATTGGCTGAATCGACAGAAAAGCTGCGCGAAAAAAGACAATTTTTGAAAAATAAAGTGATTATTAGAAAATTTAAATGCACCAAAGATTCCTTGGGGTATGATTTGCTGGAAACGATATTAGCAACTATGGTCTGATTTTGGACCACAGCCGCGATTCTAGAAAAAAAAATAAAAGTTTTTTCATTAAATTTATGTTGATCTCTAGCACTGTGAGTGTTGAAAATCAGACCATAGTTGCTATAATATCGTTTCCAGCAAATCATACCCAAGGAATCTTTTGGCTGACATTTAATTTCTTATTATCACTTTTATTTTTCAAAATTGTCATTTTCGCGCAACTTTTTTGGCGATTTACAGCCAATTCATGGGCCGAAATTCAAAAAAGTACGACCAATTAAACGCATGTTCACCAGAAAAATCCTTTATCAAAACATGCCAAAAAACACCCCTTTTCGGCACATTCAGCCAAATTACTGACCTGAGGCAAAATCGAAAAAAAACAGAACCGATCACTAAAATTCAGACAATTTTCTAGATTCTCACCAAATCTCAAAAGTTTCCGATATAGCTTTCTAGATCCTTGTTTCTTTGAAAAAAGCTTTGAGGGATCGCTGGTTAACCGCGGTTCACTAGATGGTTGGTGGGAGCGGCTACTAAACTGTATAATGGAATGAGCGAGATCAAAGATTAGATCTTCTAATGTATGTTTCAAAAATGTCCAGTCTGCATTTAGTCTAACCCTACGAAGCCTCTGATAATCTCAAAAAAATCACTATCACCACCCCTTAAGAATCGTGTTGATCGATTGGTGGAATCAACCATTTATCGACGAATATAAAATTTATAACGAGCACACTGTATGACGAGTACTGATTTTGAGTTCAGCTGTTTAGCCAATTATTTTTCACATTTTGCTGCATATATTTTGACGCGCGGCGATATGGGATAATTGTTTTGGTAAGCGATCGAGATATCATATTCTCAAAATCTGAGATCAGTTATGAATAACTAGAGTTTCACTTGTAAATTTGTTGACTTATAATGTATTCGGAAGACTGGCGGAATAATAGTTCGAAAGGCGGCAAGGGAGTAGAGGGGTTATGTTTTATGCTTCGGTTCTTATTTTTGTGTCACGGTGATAAATGGAATTTTTGGGTTCAGTCAAAAGCGAATCGCAGCCCTCCTTGCGGGCGCTGTGGAGCACCAAAGAAATAGCTAGATGAGAAGAACAACCTTTTTAGCCAGTTTGCAAAATTACTATTACGTAACAAAATGAAATTATTGTCCATTTGGAATACGCGTATACCGAATCTTTAATTATATCAATTTAAATACTGCATCACCAAAAATGTTCCAGCCTTATTTAAATGAATTCCTAAATTTATTATAAATAATAAAATAATTGGGGTCACATTTTAGAACGATTATCTTTTTTTAACAGTTTGAATATTTTTTTATTATGAAAATAAGACTTCTCGGATTGAAACGTTTAGAATCAGAGATATGAAAATCTTGACTCATTTTGGTTATCTGATTTCTAAACCCCCACCTGTTTGAAATGTATACCACCTGCCATTTAATGTGTTTTAAAAACACACAAGTATTAAACTTGACAAAAAGGAGATAATTATGATTTCTTCTAATTCAAAACCGCAAGAGCGCTGACCGCCAATGAATTTCCGGTTAGAACAGAATAACACTATTGTAGATATAAGTTTGATGAAATTTTTAGTAATTTGAAGGTAAAATTTAACCATTGAAAATGCGTAGGCTGAAAACATGTTATTTTAAAGTATTTGTTCAGTCTTATCTTCCGGAAACTTTTCATTTGTCTATCTTAGAGGAGAATTTCATGGGCGACAATTTGTCACTAAATTGAAACTTTCTTGCGCGCGATGCTGAACCTTCTCAATAGTCAATTCAAATTTTGACCCGCCATTTACACCACCACAGTTGGTGCCGAGGATAAACATTTGATGATGCCCCAAAATTTTTGAAATTAAAAATAAAAAGGGGAACTTATCGGGGTCTGTTCGAATATTTCCGCCGCCAAAATGATACTTCCCAAAATATTTTTGGTCTCTGTGTTTTAAAACAACAGAAATGCAGTTACGGGGATTAAGTCAAAATTGCTTAAACTTTTCAAAATTTAAGTATGGGGAAAACTACAAAAAAAATAAATATCTCTCNGTGAAGTTAAGGGAGTAACCGACGGAGGCCGTATCTCGAGATCCATACATGGGAGAAACTTAATTTTAATTGCATTCAAAATTTTGTCAGTGGTTTGCTTCCGAATCAATTAAAAAATTTCGGATTTGACCAAAAAATTTCGGAAATTCGAATTTTTCCCAAGTATTTTTTTCAGTATTTATGCTATATTTTTTGAACGCTATGATCAAAAACCTTAATTTGACTTGCACCAGGTAGTCTGCAATGTAATCTTAAACTCCACTAAACAAATTTTTTTCAAATCTTAAATAAAATTTCAACAATATTTTTTACTGTAGATGGTGAAATTTGACGTTTTTTGTGGTACCTGAATTTTGAACATGTGTGCATCAAAAACTAAATCAGATATCGAGAAACCGAGCTCATAGTACCACGTCTCAATCGATTGCAAAGATGACATTTTTGTGGAAAAAGTTTTTGATAACAGTGCTGGAAATGATTTTAACAAAGGCTGAAGATACCGAAATCGGCAAATTTAACGTGTAAATTTCATCGATTTCGAACAAATAGACCTTAAATCGACTTTCTGACTCCATAGTACCAGAGAAAGACCAATTATGAGGGGGCGTACGGAGAATAAAAAATTTCTGATGTTTCCTTGCAAAATGATTTTATCGGTAAAAAGCCGAAAACCGATACTATGTTTGACAAATTCAGACATTTATCTCCAACATACTGTAATTTCAAACATCTTACGACTCTCCTCATCAAACTACAGTGTTAAAAAACAGTGAAACGCGTCGCGTTACTTAACTGATTTTAAATAATGAAATGCTAGTAAAATAAAATTAAGTGAAACCTTATGTTCGTTAAGGGAGTACCAGCGATGTGGCAGATTGGTACATTTTTTCGGAGTGATTTATGAAAGAAAAAAAAAAGGTGAAAATTTATTTTTTTTATTTTTATGTTCAATGAAAGTGTTTCATTTTTGGCAAACGTTTATATTTTTAATTTCTCAACATATTTAAGTAGCTGTAAAAACATCAAAAACCACTTTTCATTATAACTCCATTTCCAACTTGACCCGATGTGAGATTTTTTTTGAAGGCGATATTTATAATTTCAGGCATTTTCGGGTACTATGCGCTAATTAGTGGGAGATCATTATCCATATGAAAAAATTTCCTTAATATGAAAGTTTTTTTTCCATGAAAAATAGAGAAAAACAGCTTTTTAGGAAAAAAATTGACTTCAATTGCGTTTAAATATTGATAAATCTCCTGGCTTTGAAAAGAAAAGTAGCCTATAACACCCGAAATTCAATTGAAAATTTTGAAAAAAAAAAATTTCTATAAATTGCGTGCCAATGCCAAACCGGTGTCCACAAGCAAGTGTTGTAAATTTCATCAGTAGTTCAGAAACGATATTCGATTGACCCTTCCATCGGTTGAAATACGGAAATCAAATAGATACCAGAAAATAACACAACTTATTCGGCCTGATTTTTCAAGAAGAATTCAAAAAAACATTAATAAAAAATTTTGGACTTGATTTGCGAAATTTTTTGATAATATTTTTAAAAAAGTCGACAAAAAATGACAATGAAACATGTTATGATTTTTTAAACAGCGTCAGAAAATATGTAAACATGCATGAAAAAAGTTCAAGTGGCTATTTTTTTCGTTTTTATCCAAAGATTTAGAAAAAAAAAACAAAAAAATTTGGGTGCAAAATGCGGTGAAATTTTAATAATGTTTTGTATTTTTTGAAAATTTTCGAATTCAAAAATAATAGTTCGAACTTCAATCTTTCCTTAAATAGATAAAAAATATTTTAATGAGCGATACACATTTATTCTGGTTCAGCTAACGATAATAAGCACAACAAAAAATAAACCAACTAATTATTTTCCTAAGTTAAATTGACGCCAGTCTGCCACATCGCTGCTACCCTTAACCTGTTATCCGATTCAAAATACTTTATCGGGTTCGTCTATGAAACAATAATTGTCACCTCTGAAATGAGAAAATTAGTGGTAAACAATATGTCTGCGCCCTTATTTTCCGCCCGCTTTCTCATTCATGAGCAATTTTTATGTTTTCAAACAAAAAAAAATAAAAAAAGTTCAACATTTAGTAAAAACATTAGTATTATTTTTAAAGATGGTCAAGACGAATTCCTAAAACCTTGTTGTTTTAAAAATAAAGCTGTGAGATAAAGCTGATAAATAAAAATTTCAGAGAAATCCAAAAAAAAAGTAGGGTAAAATATATTTCGAACGACTCATCCAAAAAAAAAATTTTTATCATTTTTCAGAAATTAATTGCTAACTCTATAGGCGATTTGAACCTTGAACTTCAATTTCGATTATTTTTGTCCATTTCGGTCTTTTCAAAAAAATGAAAGCCACTTTTATGGCTCTATGAGTCTAGGGGTTAACAGTAATATCGAACTAATTTTTATCTTGAGCGTCATCAATTTGATAAAGTGGCCAATCAAATCGCGAGATTCTTAAATTGAGTTGACAATCGGGTATTATGATTGAACACTGGCTCAAAGTGATGACACTCAAGATAAAAATTACACTAGGCAGGATCTTCGATATAGTCACCTTCTTTCTATAGTTCAGGGGTAACTATAACAGAGTAACTACTGTATATACTAATTTTACGCATTTCGGTGATTAACTTCATTCGAACCTATTGTAAAACTCCTTATAAAATTGAAACAAATTGTGGCATAGGACGTCATTTCGAACGCCTACGCGTTTTCCATTTTTTGAACAAAATTTTTTATTTCTGTTCCCATATCGCCAAATGTACCAATCACGCCGAATTTGCCAAGATCGCCGAAATTTTCTGGCAAATATTGCCCCCTGTACATTTTAAAATTGCTTGATATTTGTTATTATTTTTAATAATTACCAAAAATTGATATTTTATTTTTAGAATCACGATCACCTAGAGTAAGGTGGGAATCAGGGATCGGCAGAGTTTGCTCTGCTCTGCTCTACCGCTCTGCTCTGCTCTAATAGACGTAAGTCAGAGCAGAGCAACGTTTGAAAAAATCAGGGTAGAGCAGAGCAGAGCAAACGATTTGAAAAATCAGGGTAGAGCAGAGCAGAAAAAAGGTCGGCGACTCCAATTTTAACCTATTTTTTTGAAAAGCTTATCAAATTCTAAGACTTTTAGACAAAAATTTTTAAGCAAAATCCTGGGGCAAATTTGATTTTTTTATGCCCAAAAGTCAAAAAAATCGATTTTTCTCATTTTTTTTGAAGTTTCCTGATTTCAACTCAATTTAGTTTTTAGGGTTAACTGACCTCAAAAAAAACACGACGGAAATTTAAAATTTCCCTTGATAATCGGTTATCAAATTAACGCTGAAATAATCATAAATCTTTAAGAACTGGGAAATAGGTCCAACAAGTTTATATTTGAAAAATGTGCTTGTCCTAACAACTAGGCGATTAGTTGAGAGGTAACGTGAGTGACTTTGAATTTGCCATTCCCACCCTAACCTAGAGTATGTAAATTAATTTATCGAAAACAACAATCTCGATAAAATAGAGAGTTTTGTATCTATCTTGTATAAATTTTTATTCTGGTCATTCTAAGATTCAGATTTTTTTTTGGTTTTGAGATTTTTTAAAAGAAAGTGCGAAAAGTTTCCTTTTAGTCCGCGGGTTCTCACGGGAGTTAAAATAACGGTATCAGAAATAAAGTAAGCTGACTCGACAGCGAATGGTTTTCTACAGAGGGGAAATTTTTGCAACGTTATCGGATGCACTAGCTGGTCCAAATTGACCGGTAAAGTATACCTACCGGTACCGGAAGTGATATTTGCGGTCACTTATGACCTCTAGTTCATAATACCGTTTCCAGAAAACCGATAATTGCGCATCTTTTGGTACATGTAAATTATTGAAATATCACTTTCGGTACCGGTAGGTATACTTTACCGGTCAATTTTGACCAGCTGGTGCATCCGATAACGTTGCTTAAAATTTTCCTTCTGTAGAAAACCCTCCGCTGGCGAGTCAGCTTATTTTATTTCTGATACCATTATTTTAACTCCCGTGAGAACCCGCGGACTAAAAGGTTATTTTCGCACCTTTAATTTTTTAATGTTTTTTTTATGATAAACAGTTTTTTAAAAAAATCTCAAAACCAAAAAAATCCTAGGTCTTAAAATGACCAGAAGAAAATTCTCTACAAGATAAATATAAAACATCGATACCCATTTTTCACTTTTGGAATTTCTTATTTCAAATCGTCTCACTATTAGACGCCCGCTCATTGGCTACTCATGACATGAATCTCGACAACCTTCTTTTGCTTTTCTCGAACAAAAAATTTACATGAGTAACAAGTTTTCTCAAGTTTATAAAGATTTTATTAATTCTTATTGATTGCATTATTTGAATATTTCGGAGTTAAAAGTAATTTAATTACGTAATAATTTCACACGATTCTTAAAATAAGTTCTCAAAAAATTTTCTCTATAAAATAGGGTAAAATTAATATTACGTGACAATTTATTTCGTCGTTTCAATTGGTTGATCAAATCGACTAATTATTGAAAACACATTTTCTCACTCAATCAAAGATTTCAAACTCGAGGGAACAACTCTTGAACAAATTTGAGTGAGAAAATGTGTTGTGAACTTTCATTAAGGGGATTGTGGGTGCAGTAGTTATTTTCGACCACGGTCTCAAATTCTGTAGTATTTTTCTTGTATCCGACCATCCAGCACACGAGAAATTAATTGCAAGCAAAAAAAGTTTATTACTATCAAATAACTAATTCTAGAATATCGGAATTGCAAAAATAATTTATTTATTTACAATTCTAGACATAGGATAGTCTCAAATTACGAAGAACAATAATCCCAGGAAAAAGTCACACTAAATGAAAGTATTTCGATATTATAATTGTTAAGATTTTTGCTCCTTTTACAATATTTGAATTTTTAGCCTAATCAATGTTATAATAGCGCGCAGTAAATCTGCATAAAAATGGAGATTGCGAAAAATCTGACAGTAATAATTATAATTTTTTCAGTTTAATATTTAGCTTCACGAAGTTAATCTGAAAAAAAAGAAAATAAATCGCATGCAGCGTTAATGAAAAATAGTCCGTTTTCTAAAGAATTTTCTATTTTGCCTATATTTAACTATAGCAAGCAATTTTTAAAAAAAATTTTCGGCGAATTAAAATAAATTTATATAATATTTTTTGATGAGATCGTAGAGAATTTTTTTTTGATCAATTATATCGGCATTATGTGATTTTTGAATACGTAAATATCACGAGATAGCTCAATGGAGACTAAAAGCAGCAATCAGGTTTCATGCATTTAAAAGTTGATGTGATAAAATTTTTAAAAATGAATCAATTTTTGACTCCTCAAGGTTACGGACTACAATTGTATACAATTGGAAAAATAAACGTTCACTCAATTCTCACAAAAGATATTTGAGTTTTAAAAAGGGCTTATTTTTCTTCAGCACATTGCTGGAAGCACGCAAAATCCCCTCAAGGGGGTTGGACGTGTCAATTTGCTTGCACGATTCAAGTTTTTTTGTTACATAAATTAAACAAATAAAGTATCGTTTTCAGGTAAAGTGGGTCTGAGAAATCGATTGCGACTAATAATAGTTTGCTATTTCGACGTTAAAGTCTATTTTTAGACTTTAACCTAAAATTCGCGAATAACTAATATCGGAATAAAAATGAAATAAGAATGACAAAAATGAATTCACCGTGAAAAACTGACCAAAAAAAATTAGTTTTAAAACAAATATCTTCTTTATTGAGAGAAATAAGGCTTTTTATTATTTGTCACGAAATAAACACACTACTTTTAGTTGAAAGGCGCTGCCCGCCGCATCTGCTATTAAGAGAGGATAAGATAAAAATTGGAAATATTCGACAAGAACTGTTTACATTTATTGCGTAGAATCTTTTCGTACTTAAAATTTTTTTGAACCTTTAATAAACCGTTTTTTTCGATTTTCCGAAAAACGTAAATGTTAAATTATTTCACAAGAACTTTGTCAGAAAATTTGTTTGCTTTTATTCTTTGAAAAATTTGTATATCACTTCCGCGAGTTATTCGCTGCTGGAGAGAAATTGAGGGTTTACAAAAACGTTTTTGTATATTTTTTCACAAGTTCTATACAAGTTCTATTCAGGCTCCGGAAAAGCCTTACAAATAATGCAAAAGCGCTTTTGTTTTATTATTTTGCTTTCAGCGGACAAAAACGCGAAAAAAACAAAAATTAAAATTTTGAAATGATCAGTTTGGAGGACTCAGGCACAGGCTTATATCCTCACCCAGTTTGAGAGTACGTTTCGACTCATACTGCATCTGAGCACAAGACTTGTTTGACAATGAACTAGAGAGGTTTTTTTGAAATTTGATTCGGCGTCTCTTCAGGGCCTGTCAACTTTTCATTTGAGCCTAAATTTTTGACAAAATTTAGAAACCAGACAAAATGCTTCAAAATAATTTTTTTCCGTATACAACCTTTTAAAGATTTTGGTGCTTTTTAACTCGGTAGTGCCTCAAAAAAACAATTAGCGACTTTCAATTTAAATCATAATAAAATTAAAATTTTTTTCGTTTTTGGCTTTTTGGCCGCGAAAGCAAAATTTAAAAACAAAAGCAATTTTGCATTATTTGTTGGCTCTCCGGACCTCACACAAAAAAAAATGAAAATGATGAAATTGAAGGAGTAGTACGAACTGTTGTCTTTTTAAGAACTTTTTAAAAGCGTAGGTGGGTTGTATCAGATTACTGTTAAATCCAAAATTACCGCGAAGGTTGGTTCTGTTAGTAACAAATGTTTTCTGGAATATCACCTTTGCTAGTTTGGCGGGAAATGCCTTGAAAGATGCTCAATGCGAACACCACTTCCTTAGGGAGTGGTGATAGTGATTTTTTGGGATTTCAGAGGCTTCTGAACGAGATCAGACAAATGCAGACTGGACATTTTGAAACATTCATTAGGAGATCTATCTTTGATCTCGCGATTCCATAAGACAGTTTAGTACCACTCTACCAACCATCTGGTTAACCGCGGTTAAACACGGTCCTCAGTTTTTTTAAAAAACAGGATCCTAGAGCTTATATCGGAAAGTTTTGAGATTTTGTGACAATCTAGAAAATTGTCTGATTTTAGTGAATATGGTTTTTTTCGATTTTTGCCTCAGGAGTCGTAATTTGGCGTGTGCCGAAAGGGGTTTTTGGACGTTTTGATAAAAGCTTTTCTGTGGAATACCAGACGTCATTTCTCGGAATGTAACAGCCCTAGGGGGGTGAACACGAATCGGTCGTTTTTTTTATTTCCGCTCTGATTGCTGTAATCGACAGAAAGTGCGCGAAAAGACAATTTTGAAAATAAAAGTGATTATAGAAAATTAATGCCACCAAAAGTTCCTTGGGTATGATTTGTGGAAACGATATTAGCAACTATGGTCTGATTTGACCAAGCCGGATTCTAGAAAAAAAATAAAGTTTTCTATTAAATATTTGATCTCTAGCATGTGTGTGTTGAAAATCGACCATAGTTGCTAATTCGTTCCAGCAAATCTACCAAGGATCTTTTGGTGACATTTAATTTTCTTATTATCATTTTATTTTCATTGTCATTTCGCGCACTTTTTTGGCGATTTCGCCAATCAGGGCGAAATTCCAAAAAAGTACGCCATTCGATGTTCGACAGAAAAATCCTTATCAAAACATCCACAAAAAACCCCTTTCGGCACATTCAGCCAAATTACTGACCCTGAGGCAAAAATCGAAAAAAAACGAACCGATTCACTAAAATTCAGACAATTCTCCTCGTTCTCACCAAATCTCAAAGTTTCCGATATAAGCTTTGGATCCTTGTTTCTTTGAAAAAGCTGAGGAGGCTCGTGGTTAACCGGTTCACTAGATGTTGGTGGAGCGGTACTAAAACTGTATAGATGGAATCGCGAGATCAAAGATAGATTTCCTAATGTCTGTTTCAAAATGTCCATCTGCCTATTGTCTAACCTACGAAGCTCTGAAATCTCAAAAATCACTATCACCACCCCTTAAGAATCGTGTGATTCGATGTGAATCAACCATTATCGACGGAATTAAATTTATAACGCACATTATGCGAGTTATGTTTTGATTTCAGCTGTTTAGCAATATTTTTCATTTTGCTGCTATATTTTGACGCGCGGCGATATGTATTGTTTGTAAGCGATCGAGATATCATTCTCAATCTGAGGGCATCCAGTTATGAATACTGTAGTTTCCTTGTACATTTGTGACTTATATGTATTCAGGGAAGCTGGCGCACGGTGGTCCACTGGAGTCGAGTCGTAAATGCCTTATTTGTTCAATTTGGCTGATTGTGGGTGTGATTTATTTACAAAAAAATCATTTGAGATCAGGTGAAAATTTTTCATTTCCAGGCCATTTCATTGGCTAAAATTGACTTTATATTTAGGTAAAATAAGTCACCGAGCGTCTTCCTCGTGTTTAGACCTCGGAGAATAACCCAAAATCTAAAATTTATTTTTGACCTTTTTTCTGCAAAAAAAACATATTCGCATTATTGAAAATTCGATTTTGTTCTAGATTGTTTTGAAAAAATAATTGCCCCGGATTCCTTGGGTCCACTTTTCGTCATAACCGATATTTAAGTATCATAATTATTTATAGGCTCAAAAAAACCGGAACACCTACCCCTTAAATCTTCATTCTGGACTATTTGTTCAGTGCCCATCGAAATTTTCGTTTGGCATTGATTCCTGGACACTAGCAGATCCTTTATCGTTTTTCTTTCACAAGTGAAACTTTCTCATATCGAGGGTGGTCCCTACTTGAAGCCAATTTGGCGGTATACAATGTTATTACCGGTAAAACCTGGAAATCATGAATCGCCGAATATCCCAAATTTTGTCGTAAATTCCGACCCATAGTGTTAAATTTTCTATAATAGGCCCACTTTCGATGTTTCTAATGTTTGGTTTAGAATAACATTCTAGCTCTGGCCAGATGGCAATTTATTTTCACTTCGCGAGAATTTGTTTTTTAGTATCCCAGGATTCTGTGGATTTTTCTTCTTGTTTCACAAAAAAGAGCGGTCCATATAATTATTTTGTATTTTTCACCTACCATTCGATTTGTCCAGAGGACGAAATTTTGGGTATTGGATTTATTCATTCTCAACGACGGTTCAAAATAGAGCAATCAGAAGGCTGGAATGAACGTTTTCACTGAGCTCAAATCGATTTTTTTTGGTATAAAGTCACACCCAATTTGAGCCAATTTTGAAAAGTTCTAAGGACCATTTTACGACTCTGCTCAGTGGACCGACCGATGTGGCGGTAAGTTCGAAGGCGCAAGGGATTAGAAGGTTTGTGTTATGCTTCGGTTCTTACTTTTTGTGTCAGGTGTAAATGGATTTTGGTTCAGTCAAAGCGAATCGGAGCCTCCTGCGGGCGCTGTGGCGCACAAAGAAATAGCTAGATGAGAAACAACCTTTTTAGCCAGTTTTTCAAATACTATTACGTACAAAATGCTATTATGTCATTTGGTATACGCGTATTACCGATCTTTTAATTATCAATTTAAATACTGATCACAAAAATGTTCCAGCCTTATTTAAAGTGAATTCCTAAATATTATAATAATAAAATAATTGGGGTCACAATTTTAGAACGATTATCTTTTTTTACACTTTGAATATTTTTTTAATTATTGAAATAAGACTTCTCGGATTGAACGTTTTTTGAATCAGAGATTGAAATTTGAGCTCATTTTGGTTATCTGATTTCTTAACCCCCACCTGTTTGAATGTTGTATTACCACCTGCATTTATGTGTTTTAAACACACAAGTATTAAACTTGACAAAAAGGAGTAATTATGATTTCTTTAATTCAAAACGCAAGAGCGTGACCGCCAATGAATTTCGGTTAGAAAGAATAAACTATTGTTAGTAAGTTTGATGAAATTTTTAGTAATTTGAAGGTAAATTTAACCATTGAAATGGTAGGCTGAAAAATGTTATTTTAAAGTATTTGATTCATTCTTATTTCCGGAACTTTTCATTTGTCTATCTTAGAGAGAATTTCATGGGCGACAATTTGTACTAAATGAACTTTCTTGCGCGCGATGTGAACCTTCTCAAATAGTCAATTCAAATTTTGACCACAATTAACACCCAGTGGTGCCGAGGATAAACATTGATGATGCCAAAATTTTTGAAATTAAAAATAAGGGGAACTATCGGGGTCTGTTCGAAATATTCCGCGGCCCAATGATACTTCCCAATATTTTTGGCTCTGTGTTTTAAAACACAGAAATGCAGTTAGGGGTTAAGTCAAATTGTTAACTCTTTCAAAATTAAAAATACAAAATAATAATTTTATTTAATTGACATATTTTCTGAATAAACTCAGTTTTTTAACTTGTTTTATTATAATTTTTTTTTCTGACAAGAATAGTTAATTTTCATTGCTCGACTCGAAATCTTTCATCGGCGCCTTATACCGGCGTATCAGCGACTCAGTTTTGGGCAAAAAGTCGGATAGCGACTCGTTATTTCAGTCACAGAAAAAAAGTTTGATTCAAATTTGTCCACACCATTATAAGAGAAACCAATTGTAAGTTATTTATATTATTTTTTAATGGATTTAAGTGAATTAAATTTCATGAATAAGCTGTATTTATGCCTAAATTTAAAACGCCAGGTAACCGTTTTAATTGGATCTTTAAACTCTTTTTCAATGGTAAATCGGTCTTAATTTTAATTTAGAATTAACAAATGAATAATACATTTCACTAAAATAATTTCATTTTCGTTACCGTAATTATTTTGAACGGCTGTAAAGTTGTTCTTTCATCAAGCTATTTTTTGTGCTCCACAGCGCCGCAGGGGCTCGATTCGTTTGACTGAACCAAAATTCCATTTTATCATCGTGACACAAGAAGTAGAGAGAGAAGCTAAACACTGAACCCCTCGTTCCATCCCTTGCCGCCTTTGAACTATTATCGCCAGTCTCCCGAATACAATTGTCATTGTAAAAATGTATGGCTTTTCAAGCTACAAGGTGATGACCTCTCTTTCTCTCGCAGTTATCTAGTTCACAAACTTCGAAATTTGAAATGATACGTGTTATTCAGTAAATTCTATCCTTGATCTTTATCAGTGAGAAATAAGTAAATTGATATCTTTTCCAGTTTTCCCGTGACAAGCGCTCAAATTAGTGCCTTCAGATAGGCTTTTGGGTGTGAGGCGAAGTTCTCTTTTCTGGGTGTGAGGAGGTTAAATACGTTCAAATAAAATCTTTAAATTTTTTTAAATGTTTTGAAAAAATCCCGTTTTGTCCGCTTAGAGGTACGAAATTTCGGATTTTCAGGAAAAATGCGTAGGTTTTTGCCCGTTTTGTCCGCTTAGACAGAAACCACAGTAGTATACAAAATGTAACTTAATACAATACAATACAATAACTTCGGTTATACGCTTGATGTATAACATTGGTTACCCGTAAGTTTCGATACTGCATGAAAAATTGACCAGGCTCAGTCAGCATTGCTCACCATTTGGTAACACATCAACCAACGTATTTCGTTTTTCATTTTCTGGATTTTTCAAGACTACGTATAAAAGATCAGGCATGGCAATAAACATCACGCATGGCAAGTTTTTAAGAGTAACCAATGGTTCAATAATGACATTTAGAACAAAAAAATAACCGCCTAATTTAGAAGATATCATAATCGTTAAAAATTAAGATAAGAAGAAAATGGAAAGGTCCTTTACTTTAAATCAAGATAAAGCAAAACATAAATTCAATTTACAGTGTGAATTTCAACTTGAATGTCTTCTTTTTTACGATTAAAACTAAAAGACCTTTGCATTTTCTTCAGATCGTTTTGTGAAATATTCGATATTACCCGTTTATGATTGTTCTTTTCATATTTTAATGTGATTATTACGACATTCACGAATGAAATAACTAAAATAACTGGCTCATATCGAGGACAGAATATTGTCAATCATTACGATTAAAAGAAAATGCAAAGTCCCTTTAGATTATAATATCACCGAAATTAGGCGGTCATTTTAGTTTTTAATTTATTTAAAATCATTCGGGTGCGATTGAACCAAGTGACTTATTAGATAAACGCAATTAAAGTATTTTTTGATAAAGGGTCGTCAATTTGAGGATGGGTGAACCCGGCGTGACAAATGAAGCATTTCCTATATAGCACAACATTGAGGAAAATCCGAGGAAGCCATTCTGTGTCAAATTTTAAGGAGATTATTTTTTTGAAATTTTTCGACATAAATTTTCAAAATTTTGGTGCTTCCTCATTGGCTGAAAAAACAAATTGCTTCAAAGTGATTTTTGACCCCAGAAATGAATTCTCGGGGTGAAACTACTTTAGAAAACTTTTTTTTTTATGTCGAATTTTTTTCAAAAATGGCAGTTTTTGGGGTTTGAAAATCACAAAAATCGGCATTTTTTCACAAAATCANTGATAGCACAACATGAGGAAAAATCGAGGAAGCCATTCTGTGTCAAATTTTAAGGAGATTATTTTTTCGAATTTCTTTCACACTAAATTTTCAAAATTTGGTGCTTCCTCATTGGCTAAAAACAATATGCTTACAAAGTGATTTTTGACCCCCAGAAATGAATTTCTCGGGGTGTAAACTACGTTAGGAGAAACTTTGTTTTTATGTACGATTTTTTTCAAAATGGCAGGCTTGGGGGGCTGAAAAGTCACAAAGAACGGATTTTTGTTTTTATCACCAAAAATCAATTTTTTTTTTTTTATTTTGGAAATTTTTGAAATCCACGACGTACACCCTATTTGTTATATAGATGTTGTAGAACCAATGATCTGGATTAATACATATAAGAAAAAAAATAATTTCCCCCAATGCGTCTAGCAAAAAAAAAAGTTATGGCCTTTGAATAGTCGCTATAACGCATTTTAGTCTTTTTCCACAAAACATGATTTTTAATCATAACATTAAGTCTTTGTATATCTAGTATTCAACTTTTCATGGCATCCATCGAGTTAATGATTCAGCAATCTTAAAAAAAATACAATTATGCTTTTCGTTTTGGTTACGCTAAGAATTCTCAGCCGGTAAATGCCTCCCGATTTTTTGCTGCCCTGGTTACCACCGTGTTGGCTCCCCCGAGTATAAAATCAGCTACCCGATTAAAAAGGTCGATATAAATCTGAAAGACTCTCGACTGACGTTGTTACTGCGTGAAATTGTTGCTCAGATTGACATCTCAAATTCTATATACCCAAACGATTCACGGGTGTAACACCGGAAATAGAGGTCTGCCCGAGAAACTCGAATTATTTTCAAAAACAAAATTAATTTTATGGGGGCTCTTAAGATGCGCAAGATCGACGTTTGTTAACGGTATTTAGGGCAACTATATCTCAGCAGTGCACAGGTGCGTGCTACAGGCGTTCTTTGATTTGGTGGAAGTTAGAACCAGCAACACGCGTAATTTGGCGGCAAATTTTTACAGGAAAGCTCATTATAAGAACATAAATCGAAAAAAACCATTAGAAGCAAATTTTTAAAGATTCAGTTAATTTATTTTTCAGAAAAAATTTGAAAATTTGCCGATCGCCTGATGTGTGAAAAATAAAATGCTCAAAAGTTGACTTTTGACCCAGAAATGAAACCGCATGATTAAATAGACTAGAAAACATATTTTTTTCAAACGAAAAATGGTTGTTAAGAGTAATCAAAATTACGAAATTGTCAAATCTTGAGCATGCAAAAAAAGTTTTAATTAAAGGGAATTTGAGGGGAACATGGTCGAATATGAAAAAAATGAAGCCACCATTAATTAGGAAATGTTCTGGAGGTTGAGTTTTATCTCTATTTTAGGAGTGAAAATTTTCAAAATTTTGCCGATCGCTGATTGGTGGAAAATAACATACTCAAAAAAAAAAAAAAAAAAAAAAAATCACTTTTGACCCGGAAATAAAGCGCAGTATTTGATTATACAGAGATGTTTAAATGAAACAGACATCGTATGATCTGTGACAATTAGCATGATGACTGGCGAAGATTTTTCATTTGAAATTTTATTGACGTCTGCTATATGGGTATGCTCAAAGAATTGTGATGCACTTTTCAAAATTAGAAAGATCTCATATAAGCAGTGGTGTTTCATGACCGCTGTTTGTAATTTCTAAATTATCTTACGGAATATGAGCAGAGTTTATAGAGTCGATTTACCTCTAAATTGGACAATTTTCGTCATTTTCATAGTTACTCTTCAACCAATTCCGAATTTGCTAAACGAATTAGTGAAATATGTTTTTCTACGTAATTTATATGCGGGTTTATTTCGGAGTCAAAAGTGACTTTTTGAGCCTTTTTATCTTTCAACAATACAGCGATCGGACAAAATTTGAAAATTTTCTGAAAAAAATTAATTAAAATAAATCTTTAAAAAATTTCCTTTCTAATGGTTACTTTCATTTATTGTTTTTAGCTGTAATGCCTAATACCCGGACACCACCCAAATCAGAAGCTCCTTGTAGCACACCTGTCGTTCATCTGAGAACCTGATAGTTGCTAATACCGTTTCGCACAAAGTCCCGATGCTTGCGCATCTTTAAGCACAAATTCATTGTTTTAAATATTCGAGTTTCGGGCACCTCTATTTCCGGTGTTCACCACGTGATCCGTTTGGTATATGAAATATTGAGATGTAATGCTGCGAGCAAAAATTTTACGCAGTACACGAAAAAGTAGTTAAATTGCGAGAAAGATGTACATTTTGGCTTTTTTGAAAAACGAAAACTCAAATATATTACCACATTAACAGCGGTCTACCGAGTGAGTCGGAGTCCGAAAAATGTTTCTGACCAAAATTTCAAGCGTCAAAAACTAATCCTTAGATACGAAATTTTCAAATTCATAAGACTTTTTTAACGGCTGCTCAGTTTAGTTTGCTCGAGCATTTAATACATGATATTGTGAAAACATACCAGCTCACAACTAGAAAATCAAGATTTACTTTTTTTTGCCTGATGCAACTGGACTCAAGTTTTTTTTCGACTAGCTACTTCAGTGTTAGGGCTAAAACCCTCTCAATGCAATAGGGTGTACGTGTTCTCAAATTGTTCAAAATAATTTCTTATTTGAAACTTTTTTTTACCGAAATCACTTTTGTGGCATTTTAGTCATGTTTTGAAAAACTGTAAGAAGGTTTTTTTTCCCAATCATTTAGCTATCGATTCCCATAGGTTTTGTGGTCATTTGAGACCTTCAAACATCTTCTCTTTCTCAGGTTCACCCATCCTATCGTCAATGACTCGTCATGAGTCCATCTGTGAAAATTTTTCCATAGCTCGTAAGGGGGTTCTGGTTGTGGAATTGATTTTTTTCCGATAAAATTATTAGCCGACCAGGGATGAAGAGATCATTCGCAGTAAGCCAGTTTGTACGAACTAGTCTTTAGCTTGCTTGAATGTCCAAATTTTTGTGTATGCTCACTCCCAGACAAACTTCCTGTAGGGATTTTTTATTTAGTGCTCTATTTAGCTAGAGATGGCTTAAAGCACCGTTTTTAGCATTTGTCATCAGAAATCTTTCTCCTTCCTAGGTATATCTTTGGCTCACCCGAAATTTGTTCACAAACCAGCACGAACAAATTTAAACTTCTGTAGAATTTTTTCGTCATCTTGAATATTCTCGCTTACAGATTCCAGAAGAATTATCTGGAAAAAGAGAGAAAAAAATCGCATGGCAGCGTTCGTGACAAATAGTTCCGTTTTCTAAATAATTTTCATTTTGCTATATTTAACTATAGCAAGCAATTTTTCAAAATAATTTTGCGGCGAATTAGATAAATTTATGAAAATTTCTTGATGAGATGTAGAGCATTTTTGCTGCATCATGGAATATCGGCATTATGTGATTTTTTGGAACGTAAATATCGGATTAGCTCAATGGAGAGTAAAAACAGCAATTAGTTGTATGCATTTAAAGGTTGATGTGATGATATTTTCTTAAAAAGAATCAATTTGTTCGCAAGGTTACAGACTACAATATACACATTGAAACATAAACGTTCACTCATTCTCAAAAAGATATTTGGTTTTTAAACAAGCTTATTTTTTCCGACATTGCTGAAGCACCCAGCATCTCCTTGAAGGGAATTCGATAGCAGCCTATATCTTTTGTAATGTAATTCAATTGACTAGATTTTACAATTTTGATCTCGCGCTATTCCTGTTTAATGTATAAAGAGATAAAAAATTAATCGAATATTTCTGATGTTTTTCTATTAAAAATTTCAAATAGCTTATTTTGAGTATAAGGTTTTATACGATCGTATTCTTTCTTACTAAACGAGCAGAGGTCTGATTTCACAATTTTATAATCAAAACTGGCTAAAATTTTTTCTGAGTGTGAAAGTAAAATGTTTTCTGCTTCGGCGGTCGAAACGGTAAATATTCGTCATTGTTTTAATACCGGCCAAAACATTCAATTACGAATCGTTTCTGGGAATTGGAATGTCATACGAGACATTGATGGCAAAAATAACTTCCAATCGTAATCCTGGAGTTAAAAATGAATCTTACACAGGACACCACAATTTTGTTGACAATTATTACAAACAACATAGTGCACGGAACAGTAGTTTTGGCCATGTAGCATGAAAAAATACAACTTCGGTTAGGGCAATTAGCAAAAACGTCCTTTTCGCCAGCTTTGATGACCTTTTTAGTGAGAAAATTGTAAAAAAGCGACAACAATGTTTTCCGCCGGTTACGGGGTTGTTGGGTGTAAAGAAACAGCGTTGAAAAAATGTAGATTATTCTTGATTGACTGAAGAACAGAATTCAGAAAAACATATTTTAAACCAATTAATGGCCGTTATTTGATTTCTCCTGCGTAGCGGCGGACGTAGTAACAACAGAGGTTACCCTTTCGCTGGGAAGATTGATAAACAATAATCTTGTTTCACGCATTACCTCAGAGAATATTTTTGTTCAACTATCTTTGGTGGAATGTATGGCAAACATTTCAACGATTCTTAATATTCTGTTTTATTCAATTTTGAACATAAATGACCGAGATTATCAGATTTTAAAGAGAATCTGAATTGTCATTTTCCCGTTTAAAAATCGAAGGAGATTGTTTTTAAACCGGAACCTGCTGGTCATCATTTGAAACGTCGTACTTTCACGGAAACATCTTTGTTTGAATCTATTTAAAGCAAAATGGACGAAAATTAACAATTTTTGTGAATGAGAACATATTTTTTCACCGGTTTTTCGTACGGCACTGGTGGCCACCCTCACGCAGAATCAAAAGAATTTTGCAGTTGATAGAGAAGGTTTAGTTCTCACAGTATTTTTTATTCTCATTTAAATTCTTAGCTGCGTTATTCGACCCTTCCAGTCCAGCTGGAGGAGAGGGCTATTTTCCCAGCAATTCCAACAATTCTCACCACAACCCCTTAAGGATATGGTGGTCCTACATTTTTGCAGTTTATAACTGTTAATACAAATGGCACCAAATCAATCGTTGTAGCTTTTAAGCACAAACAACCCAAATGTAAGAACAAAAATTTTCGAAATTTTGTTTTTTCGATTTTTTTCTGAGTATTTTTTTCAAATTAAGTACAAATAACGCATGTTTTATTGCCCTAAAACTTCAAAATTCGGCTTGACGTAAGCCAACTTTCTATCAGTGGTTTTCCCAGCTTTCTCTTTAGCCTACTTTGCGAAAAGAATTGAAGCAACATTTTTTTTCGGAAATTTTTTCACGTGACCTTGAAAATTCATATTTGGTTTGGGTCGAAAGTGAAAAAACGGCGCCTCAGAAGTTCTATGTTGTTTCGACTACCGTATTGCTGAATTGATTTGAATTTTGAATTTCACCTAGGAGGAGGATAGATGTTCCGATGCAAAAAAGTCGAAAACGGTGGGTTTATCGCATATTCAGAAAATATAGGCACTTATCGACGAAAAGCGCTCTCAGAAGTTTTTAAATACCACTTAAGTTTATATAAAATATTAGTTTATTCAAATCAAGCCTGAGAGGAGATAGATTTTCCGTTATTGATTAGGCTCTCCCTGTCTCGCTTATGTGTCTGGGGGTGTATGCATGCAAAAAATTGGACACATGTTTTACGCGCAAGTTAAAGGCTGTTTCACAAAACTGCTAATCTGAATATATCTTGAGCTTTGTTTTGCTAATATTTTATCGAGACTATGTTCAAATTCGGAACCACCATACTCCTTAAATTTGCAGATAATGTAAATTTTGAACGATTCCTAAATAGGGACAAAAAAACAAATACGGCTTTTTCAAGAAATTTTTTGCTCTGGTGACCTATTTTCCCGGTGAGAATTCCATGCTATCTAAAAAATATAATTTAAACGTCTTCCAAGATTAGATAATAACTTATCAGGATGTTTATTTCACTTCCTGATGTCTATGCGAGAGAATAAGCAATCCAAAAACTCCATTTTGCCCGGTGTGGTCGTCGCAAATGGCCAAAAACGAGGTTGTAATTGGTTCACGCTGAATGTGAAAAGAAAATATGAACCACCAGAAAATGAATTATTTGGTCAATAGGGCGGCGAGTCAGGGTCAAGTGATTGCTGATTGTCCACTTTCCGCCGGAATGGCGCTTTGAAAATTGCTAACCGACCCTTGTCTATCACCGAGCTGCCGTTCCGAGCTTGGCCTACGACCGACTTGGCCGATACCGAGCTTGCCGAATCTGAACTTTTTCAAACGCGAGCTTGCCGATCTGACTTGTCAAAACCGAGCTTGTTTTACGAAACCGATTGCCGAAACGAGCTTTGCCGAACTGAACTTGCCGAATCTTACTTTTTCAAAACGAGCTTGCCGACTCTGAACTTTTTGAAACCGAGCTTGCCGAACCAAGCTTGAAATCTGAACTTTTTCAACCGAGCTTGCCGAATCTGACTCTTTCAAACTGGCTTGGCAAATTAACTTGCGAAACAGCTTGCCGAATACCGATCTTGTCAAACTGGGTTTTGTTTATTTTTATGGTGTGCTGGCTTATTCACAAAACTGTTTTCAAGTTTTTCGGGAAAAAAACCAATTATTTCATTTACGAAAAATTTTTAACACAATTATGTTTAGTTTTATGAAGTGTTGAGTGGTCTGGATCTCCATTCTTGAATTTTGATCCAGACAAATAACACCATCATAATGGTTTAAGGGGTCGGCAATATATACTCGCAGATGGAGTAGACCCCAATTGCCGTGGTATTTTATTTGAGCACGACAGCATTACACTACGCGCGGCAAAGGCGCTTTCAAAAAGGCGGCATACTGCACACGGTAACTAATTGTGACAACAGAATAAACAAATAGTTTTTATCGGCGTCAGATTGCGTGGATACAGAAGAACCGTTGGCAAATTCACTCTCAAATCTTTCAAATCATTTAACTGTTTACTTTATTCATTTTGAGTTATTTTTATCTCAGTTTTATCGAAGAGAATTTAAAAATATTTATCTCCCTTTAAAATAGTAGTCCAATCTCATCAACCGACGCAATTTGAGTGAGGTAAATAATTATGTTTATTTGTTTTCGACAAAAAAAAAAAAAAAAAAATTAATTTGTTTCTGCAATGTTGCCGGCGCGTAGTGTAAAATGCTGTCGTCTCAAAAATAACCAGGCATATTGGTAGCCCCCGGCAGATTGGGAGTCAATAGATCACGAAAAAGTAATCATTTGATTTTTTGTGCTTTTTATCGTTTTATCGTTATCAGGATTGTGGGGTGCTTCCGCAATGTGCTAGGAGAAAAAATCAGCCCTTTTTAAGCTCAATTATCTTTTGTGAGCATTGAGTGAATATTTATTTTTCCAATTGTATATTGTAGTCCGTTACCTTAAGCAGTCAGAAAAGTTGGATTCATTTTAAGAACAGATTTCCATCAAACCTTTACAACATAAAACCTAATTGCTGCTTTTACTTTCCATTGAGCTATCTCGTGGTATTTCGTAAATGACAAATGAATGCGATATAAGGGATCAGAAAAAATTCTCTACAATCTCATCAAGGAAATATTGTCTGAATTTATCTTAATTCGCCGAAGAATTATTTTTGAAAATATGCTTGCTATAGTGAATTAGGCAAATGGAATTTTTTAGGAGAACGGATATTTTTCACGAACCGCCTGCCAATGCGGATTTTTTTTCTGCTTTTCAGATTATCTTGTGTGAATGTCTAGCTAAATATTCAACAAAACAAGATTTAGATTATTTCTGTCAGATTTCTCGCAATCACTATTTTATGTAGATTTACCAGCGCGTCTTGATTACATTCATTAGGCTTAAAATTGAAATATGAAACGAGCCAAACAATCTTACATTTTATTGAAATACTTTCATTATGGGGACTTTTTCCTGTGATATTAGTTAATTCCTCGGTAATTTGAGACTTCCTATGTCTAGAATTGAAATAATAAATTATTTTTGCAGAGCAAATCCGTATGTTTTAGAATTAGTTATTCGATAGTAGGATAAACTTTTTTGCTTGCAATCAATTTCTCGGTGGGAATGGTCGGATACAAGATAATAATACCGAATTTGGAGACCGTGGTTCGAAATTAACTATGCACCCCACAAATCCCGTTAACCAGAATAAATGTGTCCAGTCATTAGTATAACTTTTTATTATGTTTAGGATAGATTGAGCTCGAGTTTTCATTTTTGAAATCGTAGAAAATTTGAAAATCAAAGATACATGTTATAATTTATAAAAATTTTTACCAAAAAATACTCATTTTTTTCGATTGTGCTACATAATGTCTGGACCGCTGTTTTGAAAATCATAAAATTTTTGATTTTTCAATTTTGATCGCTTTTTTGAATCAGTTATGAAATGTTTCCGGCAAATCAGACACAATTTCATTCGTGTTTTGCAGTTCTACATAAACTCAGGCAGGAATCACTAAGCTCAAGTTTCTGCGAATCATTAAATCTCCGTGATGGTCAACCTAACTGGTCGCGCGATGTATCATTTCTTAGAATATGTTATGAAAATTTATCACACTTGGCTGTCGAATCGGGTAAGTGTATTTGCACTTAATTTTTTTAAAGATTTTATTTTGAACAAAATTCCAATAAATTGAGGACATTTGTTAATATCAAACGCATTGAAGTCAATTTTTATCTCAAAAAAATTGTTTTTCTCTACTTTTAGGCTAGTTTTGACAATTTCATAGACTAAACTTTATATTAATGTTCAAAAATATTAGTCAAAACTAATTATTATTCGCTACCTATCAAGGTGGATCCTGCAGCAGGATTCCTGCATGATTCAGCAACCTAAAAAAATTCAATTATGCTTTCGTTGGTTACGCTTAAAAATTCTCAGCCGTGTAAATACCTCCCGATTTTTTGCTCCGTGTTACACCCTGTAGGCCTCCCGAGTAAAAAATCAGCTATCCGATAAAAAGGTCATATGAATCTGAAAACTTCAGACTGACGTGTACTGCGTAAAATGTTGCTCCAGATTGACATCTCAAATTCTATATACCCAAACGATCACGTGGTGTAACACCGGAAATAAAGGTGCCCGAAAACTCGAATTATTTCAAAACAATGATTTATGGTGCTTTAAAGATGCGCAAGCATCGACTTTGTGGTAACGGTATTAGCAACTATAGGTCTCAGATGACCACAGGTGGTGCTACAGGCGATTTTTTATTTGGTGGTGTAAACAGCAATACGGTATTTAGCATTTACAAGAAAGCTCATTATAAGAAATAAATGAAAGAAACCATTAAAAGGGAAATTTTTTAAAGATTCATTTAAATTTATTTTTTCAGGAAAATTTTCAAAATTTTGCCGATCGCTGATTGGTTGACAAAATAAAAATGCTGAAAAATGACCCCCAATCGGCCGGAGGCTGATAAAAGGGGATTTTATATTTTGTATTGAATTTTGTTGAAAAGTGACTTTTGAGCATTTTTATCTTTNTCTTTTTTTATCGGCATTCGGCCGATTTGGGGCTCAACAAAATTTGATACAAAATTCTCTTTTATCGGCCTCCGGCCGATTGGGGGCTCATTTGTCAACAAAATTTCATAAAAATTTAAAGTCAACCTCAATCGGCCAATTTGGGTTTTACTTTTCATCAAAATTTAATAAAAAATCCCCTTCTATCGGCTTTCAGCCGATTTGGGCTCATTTTTCAACAAAATTGAATACAAAATATAATTTTTCCTTTATCGGCCTTCGGCCGATTGGAGACTCAAGTCTGAGATTGTATTAAATCGTCGGTTATTTGACGTTCTAGAATTGTTCATTTGCCGGATCAAAAAAAGCTTGTCTTCAAAGATTGACATTCTACCGTTACGTGATCTGTGAAAATTGGAGCTCAATTTGATATACCGTCTGAAAGGAGATAGATTTTGCAGTTTTAAAAGTGTCTTATTGTAAACATACTGTACCTATTTGTGTGATTGTCAAAAATATTTTTTGATGCATTTTTTGGCAATATCAAAGAAAGATCTACAAATAAGCATCTGCACCGAGAATATGGCAAATCAGAGTCGTATACCCCCCTCAAATTAACAATCTTTGTCATTTGAGTATCCTTAAAAACCATTTTCTGATTTGTAACGCAATTTAAAAATATTTTGTCTGGTATAATTTGATCGTGCGGTTTCATGTTCGGGGTCAAAAGTCATTTTTTGGCATTTTTATTTTTCGACCAATCAGCGATCGGCAAAATTTTGAAAAATTTTCTGCATAAATTAATTAAAATTAATCTTTAAAAAATTTCCTATCTAATGTTTACTTTCATTTATTTCTTATAATGAGCTTTCCTGTAAATGTTCAATACCGTGTTGCTGTTTACACAACCAAATCACAAAGTCGCCTGTAGCACCACCTGTGGTTATCTGAGACCTACAATTGCTGATACCGTTTCAACAAAGTCGATGCTTGCGCATCTTTTAAGCACCATGAGTCATTGTTTTAAAATAATTCGAGTTTTCGGGCACCTCCATTTCCGGTGTTACACCACGTGATTTATTGGGTATATAAAATTTGAAATGTCAATCTGGAGCAGAATACGCTGTACAAGAAAAAGTAAGTAAAATTGCAAAAAAAGTTATACATTTTGCTTTTTTTTTAAAGAAAACTTTGATCGCCCAAAACAGTGCCACTAAGTGGTTGCACGTGAAAAAATTCCCCGCAAAAATTTTCATTGTCAAAAACTACACAATGTCTAAAGTTTTCAGATTTATATGACCTTTTTATCGGGTAGCTGATTTTTTGCTCGGGAGGCCTACTCATTGGTCAAATTTTTTTTGAACTTTTTTGACCTCAACAGATTTATGTCCAACGGACAATTTGAGGGTACTTTAGGTTATTTTCATAATAAAATGACGAAATGGTGGGTGTAACAACTTAAAAAGTTGTTTTCAAGAGCTTTTTGATTTTTNATTTGAGTCCTTTTCCAAATATATCCTCGGATAGATTTTGAAGTCTGAAATTGTATAAAATCGTCGGTTATTCGGCGTTCTAGAATTGTTCATTCGCCGGATCAAATAAGCTTGCCTTAAAAGATTGACATACTACCGTTACGTGATCTGTGACAATTGGAGCTCCATTTGATATACCGTCTGGAAGGAGATAGATTTGAAAGTGTCTTATTGTAAAACTACTGTACCTTTTTGGTTGTGATGGTCAAAATAATTTGTGATTGCAATTTTTTGATGATGATTTTTGTCATGAGCTCTTAGTTTTTCAGTATATTTTACCCAAGAATATGTCAATCAGAGTCGCATACCCCTTCAAAATGACCATTTTTGTCATTTTGAAGTACCCCTTACAACTATTTTCTGATTTGCAACGCTTTAAAAAATATCTTTTCTAGTATTATTTAATCATGCGGTTTCTATTTCCGGGTCAAACCTGACTTTTGAAGCATTTTTATTTTTCCAACCAATCAGCGATCGGCAAATTTTTTGAAAAAAATAAATTTTCAAATAATACTTTAAAAAAATTTTCTATTCTAAATGGTTACAATTTCAGACTTCAAAATCTATCCGAGGATATATTTGGAAAATGACTCAAATTTTTATCAAGTATTATCCAGAACATTTGTAAGAGATTAACACGCTGTGGTTTAAAAAAAAAGGATTTTTATAAAATGAGCCCCAAATCGGCCGTAGGCCGATAAAGGGGGATTTTTCATTTAATTTTTTTGAAAAGTATGCCCCAAATCGGCCATTTTGATTACTCTTCACAACCAATTTGCGATTTGTGAAAAAAAATTAAAAATATGTTTTCTAGTCTAATTTAATGATGCGGTTTCATTTCCGAAGTCAAAAGTCACTTTGAGCATTTTTATTTTTCAACCCATCAGCGATCGGCAAAATATTGAAAAAAAATTCTGAAAAAATTAATTTGAATAAATCTTTTAAAAATTTCCTTTCTAATGGTTACTTTCATTTATTTTTATAAGCTGTAAATGCTAAATACCGTGTTGCTGTTTACACCACCAAATAAAAGACTCGCCTGTAGCACCACCTGTCGTCATCTGAGACCTATAGTTGCTAATACCGTTTCCACAAAGTCGATGCTTGCGCATCTTTTAAGCACCATAAATCATTGTTTTAAAATAATTTGAGTTTTCGGGCACCTCTATTTCCGGTGTTACATCACGTGATCGTTTGAGAATATAAACTTTGAGATGTCAATCTGGTGCAAATTTTACGCAGTACACGAAAAAGTTAGTAAAAATTGCGAGAAAAGATGTACATTTGGATTTTTTGAAAAAACGAAAAACCCGATATTGACCACCTTAAACAGCGTCACCCAGTGGTCGGAGTCAAAAAATTTTCTGACCAAAATTTCAAGCGTCAAAAACTATCTATGATCCGAAATTTTCAAATTCATAGGACCTTTTTAACGGGTGCTCATTTTTTCCTCGGGAGGCATTTAATAATGATATTGTGAAAATCAGTCAAGCTCAACCTAGAAAAATCAAGATTACTTTTTTTTCCTGATGCAACTGGCTACTTCAGTGTTAGGGCTAAAACACCTCTCAATGCGGGTGTACATGGTCTCAAATTTTCAAAATAATTTCGATTGAAACTTTTTTTTTACCGAAAAATCACGATTTTTGGTCAATTTTTAGACATTTTTGGAAGTTTTTTTTCAAATTCACTTATCTATCGATCCCATAGGTCGTTTGGGTCATTCAAAGACCTTCAAAATCCTCCTTTCTCAGGTTCACCCATCCTTAACCCGTGATCTATACAAAATTTGATTACTTTTCATTGAATTGTTTTTGCAAAAAACAACAATTAAGTTTTCTAAAACTCTCTTCCCCCCTTAATAAGGGGGCCCTTATGCTCTTGTGCTCAAAATATTTTCGTTCACTAACAGTCGAGAGCAGTTAGATATATCTGAAAAGTCTTTTCAGAATTTCCATTTTTCTCAGCCCTGATCTAAAATATCAAAAAACAACGAGAACTCCCTTAAATGGTAAATGGATCATCCTTCGACTACGACTCATTGTTAATAAGTCGAAGCATACGACCGATCGTACTTTGAGCTTAAAAATTTGTTTAAATTTCAGGCAATGTTCAGGCACTTCTCTTGTGAAAATTATTTTTAAAATGTCTCCGTTCTTCTATTATTTTCGATGCTGAAAAAGCAAAAACAGCCTATGTGTCATAGGCTTTGTCCGTTTAAAAAATCTTCCAAAAGTCCGATATTACAAATGATTTGGATCATATTATCACGAGACCGATCAAATCTGCTCATTGCCACCCTGATTTCAACAAACATTCGACAAACGCTGTTGATAACGACATTTGCTTATTACGATTGGACAATGAAGTTTCAGAAAATGATGTAGATAATTTCCCCTTTAGCTACTTATTCGCTCAACATCAGCTCTGTTTACCTAGTTTTCAAGCTTTAGAAAATCAAAACTGTGTAGTGGCTGGTTGGGGTTTAACAGAAGATGGTGGAGATGATAAGGTGATTTTTTTTAATTTATTAGATAATCTCAATTTGGGAAGAAAAAACTTTTGAAGAGAATAATGGACAGTCTCTTAGGGACTGGGAAATTGTTCCGATCCGAATCGTGTTTTCCGAGAAGGCTACCGATGTTATCTTATTTCCTTCAAAACCGCTCAAATTTGTAACAATTGATAAGGCAGACTATATAATGTTAATTATATGGATAACAGACTCTCAGAAGACAGATCCTAAATATTTGAATGATACAAACAATGCGGGATACCGATTTCATTAGTCAGATTTGAAAGAAATCAACCAATCAAATGCTCAGATTTCATATTTTTCGAATATACAGAATCTGTCCTCTGAATGTCTGTAATCCATATACTTTAAAAAACATATATAAAATCTACAAGAGTACTTTCTAGGGCTATTCAGCCACTTTTTCAGCGATCATTTTTATTTAATTCGGCTTTTATAAACGACAATCAGACCATTGTATCGAATTTTCTACAAAAACGGATAATGAAACTATTTCAGTAATCTCAGAAAAAAATTAAAATGGTCCGATTTGGACCAATTGTTTTTTCACTCTTAATTATTCACTGGAGGTTTGTACTCAGTGAGACCTATTAAAAAACTTAATCGGATTAGTCGTTTTCGAAAGTAAAATTATATATACAATTTTGCTAAAAAGGTGGCTATTATACTTTGGATAGTATTGGATATCACAAATATTTTAATTTAAGAAGTTGGAGACGCCATTTTTTAAGACATCATTTGTAAATGATTTCCATCACTTCATTTTAATTATTTGAAATGTTACAAAATAGCTCTTTAGCGGCAATACAATTCAAGTCATTGAAACATTTAATTTTTGGTCCATTTGAAATAAATTTTCGAACTAAAATTATATAAGAGGTTTTTTTGATTAAAATTTTTGATCGGCGATAAAAATCAATTTTTGTGACATTTGGAAATATGAAATAATGTGAGGCACATTATGTGACTTAGATAATATTAAAATAGTGGAGTGAAAATATAAAAAACCGTCACATTATGCAACTCGGATACTTTTTTCACTAAAATATTAGCTAATAATTACCTAACTGACAGTTTAAAAGAAACATTTTTCACTTTGAGATAATCGACACAATTGGAGGTCCTGCAAATTTTTTAACTTGTACGATTGTGAAAACTATACTAAATGCGTAGCACGAAGTTACTTCCTCACAGACTGTAGCAGGCTAAACACTATGTAGTATACAACAATAGGTGAAGTATACAACAGTAGGTGTAGCCCGCAGAAGTATGTGTGGGCGGTAAGCCTACGCTAGATTCTGATATTGGCCACTAACCAATAGTATGGCTAGTGAGCAATCAACTCAACTTATCTCGGATTGGTTCGAGAGAACCTTACACAGCGAATACGCCATAAACGAGTAAGTCGAGATATCACATTTATGTGAACTGTGAGTTAACTTAAAACATAGGTTGAATCTTCATTAACTAAAGTGTCAAGACTTCCTTATTCCGCAGGATATATAATTGCAGTAGAACCTACGGGCAAAAGAAAGCAGCAAGCTAATTATCAAAAAATACCCGCTTGCTACGGCCATACGAAGTGCTATAAGCGGATTAATTCACCCAGACTCAACGGGTTTAGTCCTATTGCTACGATGTAAAAGTAGTTAAATTGTCGATTTTTCATTTTCAAGTAAATCGCTTAGAATTTAATCTCAACATTTTATAAAAACCATAATAGCGCAGATTTTTCCTCGAGCGTTCATATAAGATCTGTAGGAATCAATTATTTCCAAAATAATTTGTAGTACTAAACTTAAAAATAAAATTAAGTCTAACGAACTTCTCGAAACAATTCTGCCAAAAGTCTCAATTTATCAATGTGGAGAATGGTATGCTGAAAACAACGTTAATATAGATGAGGATTTTCATCTGTGCTTTGGCTATGAAGATGGTAGAACTGATGCCTGTCGAGGTGATTCGGGAGGACCAATCATGTGCAAGAATGACGAAAATCAGTGGGAAGCCCATGGAATTGTTAGTTACGGATTTCAGAATATAAAAACAATGAAATTATTTAAATATTTTTATTTTTATAACCAGTTTTGGTGCTAAATGGTTAGGCCTACCGACCAATTTTATCATTTTTATATTGGTGCCTCATAGTTTTGGTGCGTCTCAAAAAGTTTTTGGTCGCTGAAAAATATTACACATGTACTCTTCCATTTATACAAAAGTATCATTTAATTCAAATTAAATCAGAAAATTGACATTTCTGGTTTCTTTCAATTTAAAAAACTAAAAATCCGGCTAGAACTTAAAAAAAAATTAAAATATTAGTTTCTGATTTGAATTTTGCTCATAAAACATGATTTGAAAATAAACATGTCCCTAAAAATTAATATTTGTTGATTTGTCATCCAGTCCTCAGAAAACCTATCCCTAAAAAATTTTTGGGCGGATATTTCACAGAACATTTATAATTGGGAAAATGCAAAATATACATAAGTTTTCCGAACAACTTTTCAATAAATATTTCGTAACTAAACACCACCTACTTTTTTGAGTGAAGTTACTTTTAAAAAGATTTTTTCCTTTTTTTATCGAACTATAAGTAAACTCAAAACTAGGAAGAATACCAAGACACATTTACAGGGGCACATTCGGCGAGATTGGCACATTTGGCGATATGATATCGCCCCCCCCTGTAAATGATTTGTATCCACAAATGATAATCCAATTAAGTTTTGCAATCGGCTGTGGACTAGTTGAAAACCCAGGAGTTTATGCAAATGTTGATACATACACTCCTTGGATTCTCGAAACAATCAATTCAGTTTCTCCTGAAGCTAATTTCAGTGCCACCTGTTCAGGCAGCATGTCATCAATCTTTCTTCCTTTACTGCTTATAATAAAACTTCTTTTGTAAAAAAATAAAATTTGTAAAGTTCGATAAAAATAATACTTTGGCATTTTTTTGGAATTTCTCTTATATATATACTCAAAATTTCTCACCATCTTTTCCCAACACCGTGTTTTAAAAACCAATCATTTTGCATGGTTTTCATTAAAAAAACCCTTGGAACCTTCGAATGAAAACAACTTTTATTCGTTTGATTGAAGATAGATTAGCTCAAATTTAATAAAAAAACACTTCTAAGAAAAAATTAAACCTGCTATATATTTGAGTGGGAGTGTTTGACACTGACTTCGATTTTTTTACTTACCTGAATCGCTGATAATTTAATTAATAATTTAAGAGGAAATAATCGTCGTAACGGATTTGCTATTCGAGCGTGCTTATCAGATTTATAACAATTTTGCAATACATGATTTTTTTATATTTTATTTGAAGTACAATGAAAGGAACAATGTTAATTTACAGACTTAATATAAGGACCTCGTGAAAACGCGGCTGATTTATTCACAAAGTGGCATCAGAAATATATTTCAAATTGCAGCGGATCAATATTTTTTATATCAAGGTTTTGTCTAAAATAATTTTGAAAATCCAAGTGTGGCCAGAAAAATGTAGCTGCTCCCTATACTAATATCACTTGGACTATTAAAAGAGATCATTCAGAGAGTATTTCAAATTAGTTACGGCCATTTATAAAGAAATTATTCTTGTTATTTAAAAACATTTGTCAAATTATTTAAGTGCGCTTATAAGCCTAAACGCCTATGTAAACGTGTATCCTTATCCGTACGTTTTACCCTACTCCGAACAATTTTTGGCAGAGCTGAGGTGTACGGATAAGAGTAGACCCAGTGTACCTTATCTGTCAAGTTTTAATTAAGCTCTTATTACACATTTTGATAAAAAACATGTTTGCATGTTCTCAAAAGTGCATGAATTTTGTCGAACGAACGTAGTGAATAGTACGACCACACCTTGATCAAAGAAAATTTTTGAATGAATTGACAAATATTTGAATCCTGATTCGGATCACTATTTGAAAGCATGTACCAGTATTGCTTGGATCCATTTGTGCGATTTTATTGCTCAATTATTCGATGAAATCGATAAGTTTCTGTGGATCTATTATTGACTGGCATGATTGACTTGCGGATCATGATCGAGCTCCCATTATATAGTTTTAGCGTCAATTTCTGAATCGAAAAAAGTTAAATTTTGAATGCAAAAGTCAAATACTTTGACAAAATGAAATAATTTTTTAAAGTTTTTAATTTTTTTCCAAAGTGTGGTGATCAATGTTTAATATATCAGTCTAGGAATTTTAAGAACTTTTTGGCGCAATGTTAGATGTTTTTGCTAAACTTCTGTTTAATTTTGTGAATGATAAAAAATAAAACTAAGATTTATAATGAGTTGTACTTTAATTTAAATTTGTCATCAAAATTCCATCGCGTTGTTTGAACAGAAAAAAATAATAGAAGCCGATTTGTGCGTCGATCGTTTTTCTCAAAGATGCTTATTTTTGAGTGACTATTGCTTCAGATAAACTTACAAGAACTGTAGAAGCCTTTCCCACGCCTTTGAGAACATATTCATAATCAGATTTGTTCGCATCATCTTGTATTGTCAATAACATGAAGAATGAATCCTGAAAATAATTAGGAGTATTATTTTTGAATTCATTACGTTGGTAACATATTTTTGAAATTCGGTATTAGAAAAATAATGTTTTGAACAAGCAAATGTTGTATATATATTTATAAACATGTCCGTGTCAAGAAAAATATATCGGTCAAACTAAGCGACTTTTGAGAACACGCATTGAAGATCATCAATATGATTCTGATCTTACAAACGTTCATTAACACAATTTACGCTGTGAAAAATATAAACTTGAAACACAAAAATTTATTAATGAAAGAAGTCAAAATTACACCAGTGGTCAAAAAGGAAAATTTGACTTTTTCCAAACAGATTTAAAATTATAGGAAGGGGATTCGGAAACACAAAAAACTGGAAACTTTTTTATAAGAACTCAGCGACCTTCTTTGAATGGACAATTAGACTATAAGGCATAATGCCTTACAATTTAATCAGTTTGATAGGACTTCAAATTGAAATGGTTTAAAGTCCTATCAAACTGATTAAATTGTAATTTTTATACAGGTTGTAAGGTTTTTCCCTTCTTTTTTCCAAATTGGATTCATTTGATTTTCGCCGTTTTGATTGGTTGAATCTGAGAAAGACGTAGGTTTATACCCAGGTTTTCACCAAAAACCTTACACCCTGTATATATTCAAAATGTTGTGAAAAATTGAGGACTTGGAGCACTTGAGGAGCGACTGGTCGTTGGTTTTATGAGGCCATGGGGCACTACAAAATTTAAGGTTACGATTTTCAATATCAAATTCAATAATAACATGTTCACTCAAATTTCATAAAAGATATTTGACTTTGAAAAAAGCTTATTTTCCCCCAGAAAATTGCTGGGGCATCCACAATCCCCTTGGGGAGAGTATGGAACCCATACTATGGGTACTGAAACTCATACTGATATTAAAACGGCTCCAAATAATTTTTCTCAGGAATGATTCGAAAAGGAATGTTTTTCTCACCTATTAACCTGAATGTATTCTGTATACATTTTGATAAACCATCTCTATGTTTTGTTCATTAGAACTTATAAGTTTGTTAATCTTTGCCGAGTTTTTCACAACTATCTTACTCACAGAACAAATATAGATCGTTTTTGATGACGTGAGCTTTTTCCTTAAAGAAATTCAGCAGTTTTAATTGTTTTGATGTGAGACTGAAACTAATGGTACGCTTTTAAAATAATTTACCTTCAAAAATTGATTTTTTTGCACTCTTAATTTTTTAATTTGACAATTAACGTTTTCTGCAAGCATTTTTTAGATTAATTCTCGTTATATTTCTCTGCTAACTTTTTCCTTCTAAATTCTGACTGATCATATTTGTCATATCCGAATATGTTCATTTAGATGATCACGTGATTTATCCTCATGATGTCTTCAGAAAAACAAATTCAGTTGAGTTGAAATGAAGGTTAATTCAATTGATTTTTGATACAGTTTTAGGTAGAATTTTATAAGAAATTATTGAGTAATTTTTTTATTTCCATTTTGAAAATAATTAATAAGAATTGAGAGTTTTTGTTGACTAATTGAATGTTCTTGTCCCGCGGGCAGTTTAAAATCATTGATAATCACGAGAAAATAATATAAAGTAGTAGCGCTGACAAAAATTGAATTCGTATCCTGCTCATATAACAATGATTTCTTAGACTAGTATAAATTATATATGGATCATGATGTCGGCCAATGAAAATATAATTTTCGTAAACTATAGTTTACATATGTAAAATTTATACTTTGAAAGGGGTGAGTGTCGGTTTTTAAGCCTTTTATATAATTAATTCATGATCAAATGATATTGCTCACGAATATTGACTGACGGATTTTCCTGGTGGCAACCATTCTTTCAAAACATTATATATCCCCTAATCACACTTTTGGGCCAATTCCGGCCCTGATGAGCAAACGTAGTGCCTTTTTAAGTAGTAGGGCCTGGATTGGCACAAAATTGTGATAAGGGGATATAAACCTTATGTTTCATCATGATATCAATTTTTTTGTTCTTTATGACCCATCGAAAACGATTGATGGCATAAAAAGTTTTGAAAATGTCCTTATCGAATTCCACAAATTTCAACATTTCGGAAGCTTCAATGTTCAACCTAATTATGGAATTTGACGGTGATTGGTTTTAAGTTTCTTTAAGCTGAACACAAATTATTTGGTCATTGACCTTTCAAGTTAATTTGGTGGTACTTTTGTTCGAATATTTTTTCGAACTTTAAATTCTGATTCACTTAAAGTCAAATTTTTAGAATTTCAGAATTAAAAAAATAAAAATGCGAGCCGAGTGAAATAACGACATTAAATTGTTTAATCATAAAAAGTGATTTTGCCAACTAGTCTTCTGACAACTAGTTTTCAAGGCTAAATTCTTGAAAATCTCGACTGAAAGAACTAATGTCTAAATTAAGCATTTAGGGAGCCATTCTTTTAGATTTGAATTTATGAGAAAATGTAGAATTTGGTGCAGAACTTGAATGTAAATTTGCACAATCCATGCAAAGATAATATCGATGGTTCATGCATAACCTATTCTTGCATGACACGCAGCCAATTTTCGACCGTTTCTTACAAACATGAAAAAAACAGCGCCTTTGAAATTCATCGATGAAATTAATTAGATCAAAACCTGACTTTTTCAAAACGTCATCGTAAAAACAAGTGTCACAAATGACAAGCAAATGCTCATTACATGCGTATTTTTCACATCCTTCATTATTACAGTAAGTTCGACTTGTTCGCTTACACTTTTCCCATACGCATCGCTTAAATATTGGCATTTTGAGCTTGATAACAAATTCAATTTTGGTCAAGTTTTTTACAGAACCGTAATATCCTTTTAACACATCAATATAATACAGCTTATTCGTATAATTTTTAACATCTTTATTGACATTCATACAATAGGCTGTCTTCGAGTTCGTTGCAAGCAAGGTGATTACATGTTCGATAACCCGCACTGGCCATTTATTGCTTTTTCTCGCCAAAGATGAACCAAAATAAACGGCATCAAATCTTCCAACACCGCCGGTCTCTTGAATAAATTTATTTTAATATTAATTTTGTCAAAAAATTAAATCCTGAGATATGCTCTTTGTCAGCAGAAAATATACTCGCGAAATAACTAAATTATGAATAATTATCATTTTATGGACTTCACGGGAGTGAGTCTCGCTGATTGGGTGTCGACCTCTTACGTCATTTCTGATCAAAGATGAAATTCTAAAAACCTTTTGCTTCATTTAAAACAACATTTAAAAACGTGCGAAAATCGGATGCAATCCCACCTACGTCTACACCAAACCATTAAATAATCCTCCCTAAAACCGACTCATAAACTATCTCCAACCTCAATTTTCGATATTGTTTCTAGTTCTTTTTGACGATTTGAAACAAGGAATTTCAAAAATAAAAAATCGGTTTTAATGTGTTCAAGCTATCTTGTAGAGAATTTTTTTCTGGTCATTTTAAGACTTAGGATTTTAAGACTTAGGCTTAAAAAAAATAGATTTTAAGGTCAATTTTCCGTGATTTTACAGGTAGTATATGATCCAGTTCTAGCGAAGCCGTATGAAGTGCTAGAAAGCTGATTTTTTGGCCAGTGAAAATTAAGCGTCATTCGGTTACCCTTTTTTTTGATTGAGGGTCGGCGACCAATATTTGACCTACGGAAGAGATTCATGGGGCACTAAACAAAAATTTACAGTTACATTTTCAATATTAAATTCAATAATGACATGTTCACAGTCAATTTCATAAAAAAGATATTTGCTTTGAAAAAAGCTTATTTTCCCCCAGAAATTGCTGGGGCATCCACAATCCTCCTTGGGGAGATAATGGAACCCATACTATGGGTACTGAAACTCAATACTGATATTAAACGCCTCCAAATAATTTTTCTCAGGAATGATTCGAAAAGGAATGTTTTTTCTCACTATTTAACCCTGAATGTATTAACTGTATAACATTTTGATAAACCATCTCTAATGTTTTGTTCATTAGAACTTATAAGATTTGTTAATCTTTGCGAGTTTTTCACGACACTAATCTTTACTCAACAGAACAAAATATGATCGTGTTTTTGAAATGACGTGAGCTTTTTCCTTAAAGATCAGCAATTTTAATTGTTTTGATGTGAGACTGAAACTAATGGTACCTTTTAAAATAATTTACCTTCAAAAATGATTTTTTGGCACTCTTAATTTTTTAATTTGACAATTAACGTTTTCTTGCAAGCATTTTTTTAGATTAATTCTCGTTATATTTATCTGCTAACTTTTTTCCTTCTAAATTCTGACTGATCATAATTTGTCATATCCGAATATGTTCATTTAGATGATCACAGTGATTTATCCCTCATGATGTCTTCAGAAAAACAAATTCAGTTGAGTTGAAATGAAGGTTAATTCATGTTATTTTTGATACAGAGTTTTAGGTAGAATTTTATAGAAATTATTGAGTAATTTTTTTTATTTCCATTTTTGAAAATAATTAATAAGAATTGGAGTTTTTGTTGACTAATTGAATGTTCTTGTCCCGCGGGCAGTTTAAAATCATTGATAATCACGAAGAAAATATAATATAAAGTAGTAGCGCTGACAAAAATTGAATTCGTATCCTGCTCATATAACAATGATTTTTCTTAGACTAGTATAAATTATATATGGATCATGATGTCGGCCAATGAAAAATATAATTTTTCGTAAACTATAGTTTACATATGGTACAGCCTGAGTTTTTTTTAATTGGGCCCATTTTTTTTTTTCACACACGGTCGGTCTAGACAGCGTTTGACCGGCTGAAAAAAATGGCCCAAAAACAACAAAGGCAAAGATTGGGCATTTTTTTTCTCACACCGGTAAAAAAAAAATTGGCCCAATTTTGCTCGGAACATTAAAAAATCGTTCTAGTATTTGAATAAAATATTATTTTATGAAATATTAATTTTAATTTATTTATTAACTGAGAAGACATAGTGGAAAAATAACTTGAAAATTGGGTCGCCGAGAACAATTTCAAACCAAAACAAAATACGACTTGATTCTGAAGATGTTCAACAACACGAGTCTTTAGTCTCTGTTGGGATCTCTCTGCGCAAAATATTATTCAACAGTAAATTTTCAGATTTTATATATATACTACTAATTATTTCATGTACAACAACGGATCGGGACCATACCATAACTAAGCAAGAAATAAATTAAGAGAAATAATAAAAAACTCACGTAATGAAAGCTATATACAAGGAGGTGCAGCGATCCGGAAGCAGATTGAAACATTTTATACTAACTAATTACTTTCGTAAAGCAATATTGACATGAGTTCATGGAAAAAAAACAACCTTACTATAAGGTACGTTATAAGAAACAATAATTTCCAGAACAAAAAAACAAATCTTACGGAAAGAAATATGATTAATAAAAAACATTGCTTAATAAATTCAGATTATTGACTTTTAATCTGAAAACTTATAAAATAAATAAAGGTTCATTGTTGAACCTTAAAAAGAAATGCCTCGTTCCTGATTGGTTCAAATTAATTGAATCACAAATTAGGGAATTTTTTTCCCGAAAAATGTTCTTTTGTTGAACAATTTAAGAAAATACAGTTCTGATAGGTCACATTAATTAAATCAAAATTGGCTATTTTTTTTTCCCACCCGGTTGAACAAAAACATGCCCAAAAAAGTTCCACGTGTTACCAATTGAGTCATATGTTATGCCCAATTTTTGACGGTAATTCAATCTCCCTGTCCTAGCCGACCGGTGAAAAAATGGGCCCCAATTAAAAAAATACTCAAGGCCTGTAAGAAATTTATACTTTGAAAGGGGTGAGTGTCGGTTTTTAAAGCCTTTTATATAATTAATTCATGATCAAATGATATTGCTCACGAATATTGACTGACGGTTTTTCCTGGTGGCAACCATTCTTTCAAAACATTATATATCCCCTAATCACACTTTTGGGCCAATTCCGGCCTGATGAGCAAACGTAGTGCCTTTTAAGTAAGTAGGGCCTGGATTGGCAACAAATTGTGATAAGGGGATATAAACCTTATGTTTCATCATGATATCAATTTTTTTGTTCTTTATGACCCATCGAAACGATTGATGGCATAAAAGTTTTGAAAATGTCCTTTCGAATTCCACAAATTTCAAACATTTCGGAAGCTCAATGTCAACTAATTATGGAATTTGACGGTGATTGGTTTTAAGTTTCTTTAAGCTGAACACAAATTATTTGGTCATTGACCTTTCAAGTTTAATTTGGTGGTACTTTTTGGTTCGAATATTTTTTCGAACTTTTAAATTCTGATTCACTTAAAGTCAGATTTTTAGAATTTCAGAATTAAAAATAAAAATGCGAGCCGAGTGAAATAACGACATTAAATTGTTTAATCATAAAAGTTGATTTTGCCACTAGTCTTCTGACAACTAGTTTTCAAGGCAAATTTTTGGAAAATCTCGACTGAAAGAACTAATGTCTAAATTAAGCATTAGGGAGCCATTCTTTTAGATTTGAATTTATGAGAAATGTAGAATTTGGTGCAGAACTTGAATGTAAATTTGCACAATCCATGCAAAGATAATATCGATGGTTCATGCATAACTATTCTTGCCATGACACGGCAGCCAATTTTCGACCGTTTCTTAACAACATGAAAAAAACAGCGCCTTTGAAATTCTCGATGAAATTAAATTAGATATCAAACCTGACTTTTTCAAAAACGTCATCGTAAAAACAAGTGTCACAAATGACAAGCAATGCTCATTACAATGCGTATTTTTTCACTCCTTTCATTATTACAGTAAGTTCGAACTTGTTCGCTTACACTTTTTCCCATAACGCATCGCTTAAATATTGGCATTTTGAGCTTGATAACAAATTCAATTTTGGTCAAGTTTTTTACAGAACGTAATATCCTTTTAACACATCAATATAATACAGCTTATTTCGTTATAATTTTTAACATCTTTATTGACATTTCATACAATAGGCTGTCTTCGAGTTCGTTGCAAGCAAGGTGATTTACATGTTCGATAACCCGCACTGGCCATTTATTGCTTTTTTCTCGCCAAAGATGAAGCCAAAATAAACGGCAATCAAATCTTCCAACACGCCGGTCTCTTGAATAATTTTATTTTAATATTAATTTTGTCAAAAAATTAAATCCTGAGATATGCTCTTTGTCAGCAAAAGAAAATATACTCGCGAAATAACTAAATTATGAATATTATATTTTATGGACTTCAACGGGAGTGAGTCTCGCTGATTGGGTGTCGACCTCTTACGTCATTTCTGATCAAAGATGAAATTCTAAAAACCTTTTGCTTCATTTAAACAACATTAAAAAACGTGGCGAAAATCGGATGCAATTCCCAACAACGTCTACACCAAACCATTAAATAATCCTCCCTAAACCGACTCTAACTATCTCAAACCTCAACTTTCGATATTGTTTCTAGTTTTTTTGACGATTTGAAACAAGGAATTCAAAATAAAAAATCGGTTTTAATGTGTTCAAGCTATCTTGTAGGAGAATTTTTTTCTGGTCTTTTAAGATTAGGATTTTAGACTTGGCTTAAAAAAAAATAAATTTAAGGTCAATTTTCCGTGATTTTACAGGTAGTTATGATGACCAGTTCTAGCGAAGCCGTATGATGGCTAGAAAGCTGATTTTTTGGCCAGTGACAAAATTAAGCGTCATTCGGTTACCCTTTTTTTTGATTGAGGGTCGGCGACCAATATTTGACCTCTAATGATCGGTCAAAGTTTCAAGGTCAATCTTCCAAGTCATCGTATAGACTTGTAAGTACCCCGCAAAGAATCGGAGGGTCAACTTTCTCATGAACGTATTAGCAACTATGGTCAAATAATATACGAAAGGTCGCTAGAGAACAAAAACTGGTCAACACCCAAAGGTCAACCCCTCAAGTTCATCGTTTAAACTTGCAGTACCGTCAAAAGAATCGAAGGGTTAATTTCTGATGAACGTATAAGCAACTATGGGTCAATAATGTACTGAAAGGTCGCTAGAGAGCAAAAAAGCTCTCTAGCGACCTTTCAGTACATTATTGACCCAAGTTGCTAATACGTTCATCAGCAAATTCGACCCTTCCGATTCTTTGGGGGGTACTTACAAGTCTATACGATGAACTTAAGATTGACCTTGAACTTTGACCGGTCATATAGAGGTCAATATTGGTCGCGACCCTCAATCAAAAAACGGTGTAACCGAAAAAAACGCTTAATTTTCACTGGCCAAAAAAATCAGCCTTATAGCACTTCATACGGCTTTGCTAGAACTGGATCACATACTACCTGTGAAATCACGAAAATTGACCTTAAATCGATTTTTTTTTTTGAAATTTTTCATAAAAAAAAAATCCTTGGTTTTAAAATGNAGATTGACCTTGAACTTTGACCGGTCATTAGAGGTCAAATATTGGTCGCCGACCCTCAATCAAAAAACGGGTAACCGAAAAACGCTTAATTTTCACTGGCCAAAAAATCAGCCTTATAGCACTTCATACGGCTTTGCTAGAACTGGATCACATACTACCTGTGAAATCACGAAAAATTGACCTTAAAATCGATTTTTTTTTTGAAAATTTTTCATAAAAAAAAAATCCTTGGTCTTAAAATGACCAGAAAAAAATTCTCTACAAGATAGCTTGAACACATTAAAGCCGATTTTTTAATTTTGAAATTCCTTATTTCAAATCGTCTTTGTGTCAGGCTACAGAGCACAAAAACTGACAATCTTTCGCGCTACTTTTTTGAATGTTTGATTTTGACGGCAGAAAAAATTTGGGAGACTCAGTCAAAAGCTATCTCCTCCAACTATTTAAAAAATAAAACTCCAGTTCATACATTTTATAAAAGACAGTCTTTTAAAAACTTGTTTGACAACTTTTAACGCCATTTTTGTAATTTTTGATTTGGCGTTTTCTCAGGGCAATATCAATATTCCTTTTTGTGCTAATAACTATTTTATCAAAATTCTAACACCAAAATATTGGAAATTGATATAAATTCCAAAGTTTGTCTTGCTAATTAAAACTTGGGTCGTCAATGATCAAAAAATAATCGTTTTTTATTAAAAAATCAGAATTTTCAAAATGTTTTTTTGGCTTTTTCGTGTGTGAAAACTAAAATTTTCAAAAATGGCGTCAGAAGTTGTTTGTATTGCTGCTCTGTAGCCTGATAAAAAATCAGAGAAAAATTAAATAACGAGATAGTTTATCCGTCTTTCTTCGAGAGGCTTAGTAAACGCTTAAGTGTGGGCGTGGGTGTTTTGTATCATATATCCCCTATTCACACTTTTGTATATATCCCGGCCAAACTACTTGAAAACACACTACGTTTCGTAATCAGTGCCGGGATATTTACAAAAGTGTGAGTATGGGATATACCGTATATCCTTTTCGGAACGGAACTCCATCTCAAAAACGCTTACTAGCTCTACAGCGCGTGTTCGAATCCCATTGATGTTGTCTAAGTGATTATCTTAGTGATTGCTTGAGTGAATACACACCAATAAAATTTAGCGGTTCTATTATCAAGACCCTTGCCTATGATCAAATTCAATATAATCACTAAGACAACATTAGTGGGATTCGAACACGCGCTATAGAGATAGTAATCGTTTTTGAGATGGAGTTCCGTTCCGAAAATAATATCATATACCTGTAATTTTCTAAAATGATTGCGAAGAGTTTTTGTCGAGTTCTTAAATTTTTGCAATATAACCTTGGCCAGTTTGTTGAGAAATTGCAAAGTGAAACGTCCAAATCAGCGTCACCCACTCCCTTAAACGGAGAAAAAATTGCACGAAATCAAAAAAAGTTGAAAAGATGTTAATTAATTATGAGGCCTCTCAATGAAAATAAGGAAAACCTTCACCAGCTTGTTAATCTGAATAAAACACGAATTATTATATTCTATAAAATAATGATTTTGGAGCTTGCATTGGAAAATGAAGAGATTTTAGTGATCTTGGGCGATTTTGCGCTAAAGAGAAAAAGAGGATCGGATTTTTCGAAAATTTTTTCTCTGGCCTCATAATTGTATTTTCGGAAAATTATACTCTCCAGTTTTACTTTTTCAAATTTCGGGCAATGTTTGTTACCAATATCCTTTACTCGTCGGAACTCCATCTCAAAAACGTTTACTATCTCTATAACGCGAGTTCGAATCCCACTAATGTTGTCTAAGTGATTTCTTGTGTGATTACACACTGATCAAATTAAGCGGTTCCAATATCAAGCACCCTTGCCTCTAATAATACTCAAGACAGTCACTAAGACAACATCAGTGGGATTCGAACACGCGCTACGGAGATAGTAAATGTTTTTGAGATGGAGTTCATTATGGATATTCAAAACAAATAAGACTGAAATTCGAAAAATATTTTTAACGAAAAATTGAAAAATGATCCTTATCTTTACAGAATATTGTTAGCAATAGTATAAAATTACCAATTTCATTCGAATAATCGTTTATTTAGATAGAGACTTTCTTACCTTTAATTTTTCGGCCAACTAAATTGTGCAAAAGATCGGCTTTATTCCAGTTCTTTTCAGTGGCCGATCCTTCCAAAGTAAGATTTTCAGAAGATTTATCGGTACTTTGAGACACATCATCGAAGCTTAATAATTTATTTTTCAACGTTATTCGTTTTTCAGGGCATAAATTCATGTGAGATATGTTTAAGGATGGGTGTCGCTGATTTGGATCTTTTACAAAAGTGTTTTTTATAAACTGACAGAGCTGACATCCCAAAAACATTTTTATCTTGGAGAACAACTCTTCACGATAATTTTGAATTTAACAGTTATCTGATACAATACCACCTTAACCCACACCTAAGCTTATATTAATTTTTTTTAAAAAACACTGAGAACGTATATTATCCTTTTATTTTTATCATTTTTTTGTTTCAGGCTCGAAAATTTGCTTTTTGCGGACAAAACCCCGAAAAAACACAAATTTTTTTTTGAAAATGCGATACCTTTTTTTATTTTGAGTTTAAAGTAGCATGAAAACGCTTTGAAATCTTCTTATCCAGGTGACTTGTCAGTCTTTTAATTATTTGAGAGTATTTTTATCAAGTTAAATTTTTGAAGAACCTCAATTTTGTTAAAATTTAGGCTTGAAATAAAAACTCTACATGGCCCCCAAGGAACGCCGAATCGAAATTTTGAAAAAACTCTCAAGTGTATTTTCAAAGAAGTCTTGTGCTTTAATATGCAGTATGACTCATACTGTATGAGCCAAACCTGTATCTCCTTAACTGTTGAAGGATATATACCTGTGAGAGATATTATATACCTGTGTAATAAGCTCCCCAAACTGAGCTTTTCAAAAAGGTTTTTATTGCGTTTTTTTCTGCCAAAACCAAATTTTCGAGAAGCGGGCGCTAGTTCCTTATTTGTGTTGCTTCTCAAGAGCCTGACACAAAAAAAATATGATTAGAATTGATGGAGAAGATACGTTCTGGGTGTTTTGTCAGTAGGCTTATCAAATGCGTAAGTGAGGGCGTAGGTTGGATTGTATCAGATTACTGTTAAATCCGAAATGATCGCAAAGACTTGTTCTTCAAGATAAAAGTTCTTCGTAAAAAACTTGAAATCAGCGATACCCACACCCTTAAACCTGAAATTATATTATATTTAAAATTGTGTTATAATCGGCCACGTAGGCCATATTATCTCGGTAGTTTGGCGTATAGTCGTAGTTTTGCAAATATCAAAGACGTCACGTCTGACCCCCGTATTTTTATTTATTTTTGAACTTGCAATTGTCCGATATCAATCACTAAGGTAGATTTTTTTTCGGTTGGCCCATTGTGATTTCGACTGGGAGAACTAGACAAGATAGCGACAAGTGGTTTTCTGCATGTGAAACCTTGGAAAAAAAATTTGCTGTAAAAAATTTGTTTGTCTTCCTAGGTTGATCACGTGACCGGAAATCAGTCATTGAAATTGCTCAAAATGACCTAAAAAAACGATTTTTTGCGAATTAACGGTAAACCGGTAATCACCGGAAAAAAAGAAAAAATTTCTACCACTACAAATTCGGTTAAAATTCAGATGCGAAAAACCGTTTGTCGCTATCTAGTCTAGTTCTCTCAGAAAAGATACCCCTTAGGTTGGCCAACCGAAAAAAAACGACCTAAGGTATCAGGCTTGTAAAGGGATGCATCCCTAGCCGATTTTTCCATCCCTATCCCCATCCCCATTTCATCCGCAATCTATCCCCAAAAAAGAGATGCATCCCCAGGGATGTATCCCCATATTATATTTTAAATGTTATTTATGTTATATAATTTTAAGGCGATTTTTTCGCATTTAAGGGCATCAGATGAGCGCGCGCTTTATGGCATATTTTAGAGTTTTAAGATTTATGCATGAGAATTTTATAGCTAATTTTTCGCGTCCTGGTATTTTTTTATAGAAACTCGCGTCCTACAAAAGCAGTGTGGCCAAAAGTTTGAGCACATTCGCGTCCTGGTAAAAGCTCTACTGAAATTCTAAGGGGGAACCGGCTCAGTACCTGCTAAAATTAAACAGTAACCGGCGCTAATTGAATATTTTTAAAGGGGGTGCCGGCTCTCGGTTAGAAATATTTAAGGGGGGGGGCGGCCCTGAGTAAATATTTTTAAAGATGTTTGGGCTCTGCGTTAGCAATATTTAAGGGGGAACCGGCCCTGAGTGACCTTATTAAATTTGTTTATTTCATATATCTTTTAAGAGACGCGAATTTCAACTACACTTTGAAGCTCCTTAGAAATGTGGCTGTCGATTACCTGTTTGGTACATCTAGAATTACAGCTAGATCAAACAAGATAGCTGTAGTTAGCTATTTTTTATTTTTTCCGCATTGCTCATTCGAATTTTACGAGTTTTTACGAATTTTTCGATGGAAGTGGAAAAAAGTACTATTTCTTATGAAGAAAAAGGAAAAATAAAAGAAAAATTAAACGAAACAAAAAATGCATGGGAAAGTATTGCCAAAACCACAATAGTAGACCTTGACTCTACAATAAATTCGTCAGCTGACGATGAACCAGACGAAGTGGCAATGGCGTCATTGCCACCGGGACTACGCACAGCTAATCAAACGAATGGCATTCACGGAGATCTCGCCAAATATCGAACATTTTCTGGTTATGACTATTTTAATTGTAAGTTTATTTTATTTGAAACGAAAACTAATTTTTCTTCTCGAACCCAAAGTCTGATAATAGTAATGTAATATTTCATAGGGGCGAAAGCGGAAGAGATTGCTAAAATGAGCAAAACTGAAAAGGCTATCACTTTCTTCCAAAAATTTGGAACCAACTTCCCGAGACTACGGCGGATTGCCCTTATAATAAGTTTTTTTCATAATTTTACACTTTTCAATTAATTTTTCTAAGCAAATTTTTTTATTCAAACTCAAAATCGGCTAATTTTAAAGTAAAATTTTTGTTTTAAGTAAAATTGTATATTATCAAACCCGAAATCAATTATTTTTTGAATTATATTTTAAGTAAAATTTCAAACACCATAATCGGTTTAATTTCCTATTTATTTTCTAAGTCAATTATCTTATCTAATTTAGGCTTTGGAACTCAAGCGGAAGCAGCAGTGGAATTGAACCGCACTTTCAGCGAATACAATGCTGTCCTAACAAAGTGTGCTCATAAAGACCAAAAGTGCCACAATATTTCAAAAGAGCATTATGAAACACACCGCAAAAGTTTACAACAACAATGAGGAACTTATGACAATGATAATTTTTGCTGAATTTTACAGATAGTTTGTATCGAATAAAATCGCTGAACCATATTTTTTCGTGTTAAGCAAAAAATATGTTAACAAACTGAAATTAAACTATATTTATTTTGTGTTTGATAAATTATTTTTTGCTTAAGTCTTCATTCACTTTACAAATTTTCATCGTCTTTATAACTAAAGTTTTAAATATCAAAACGCATTATCACGTTTCTTACAGTAATATGACTTTAATAGGACGAACCGAGCTCCCAAGGCCGTCCTATTAAAGGCATTGGCGAAAATTTTGTCTGGGGCACCGTCCTTTAAAAAGCACAAGCAAATTTAGCTTCAACAGGCCGTCCTTTGACTTAGTCCTTATAAACTTTAAAGTTTAATAGAAAATATCAACTAAATAATTGAATAAGCACAAGACAGTTAATTTCATCAATTTCCGTTTTTACAAATGGCTGTCCGTTATATGCCACATCTTATCAAGATTTTGTAATTTTATGTTAAATTTGATGCCCATAACCCCCTTAAATTAATCGAAAATTTCATTTGAATTAGGGATAAAAAGGAATAAAATGGGGATAAAGTGGGGATGGCGTGGGGATAAAAAGGGAAGGCTTTAGGGATAAGTAAGGATAAATGGGGATGGCCCATCCCTGGAGAATCCATCCCCACTCATCCCCATCCATCCCCAAGGGATGCATCCCCATCCCTATCTATCCCTTCCCTTTTACAAGCCTGTAAGGTATTGTGGGTTATAAATGGAGATATAATTGAAAAGACTACTCATTTTATAAATTAATATTCGAATTTTTAAATAAGCATACCATAGATTTGATCTGATAATTTGAAGTCTAGCTGCGTGCGGCCATGTTGCATTGATTCCATATGTTTTCCATATATCTCTACGGATTGATGAGACATTTGGCTGCATTTGAGAACGTTTTTCGGCCGAAACAACCATAGCGCATTCGAAGAGAAACATGTCTAGAATTTCCTGGTCATTTGTGGGCTTTTCGTCATTCGACCGTAAATTTATGTTTGTGGGGGTCAAAAGGACATTGGTGATGTAGGGACAAATAAATTCGCAAAATGAGGTGCTTGGAGAACTTATTGGGTTACTTTAACTTGTAAAATAACATGGTAGCGATATTTTGATGGGAACAAGTGGCAAACTTCCGACTTTTAAAATTTCTGGTGGGAAAATTACGCAGGATTATAATAACGGCATAATAAAATGAGCTTTTTCACAAATTTTAATTTCAGTAACATGTTTTGTTATGCCGATTATGTTCTTAAGAATGCAATTGAAATTAACGAAGTTTTTTTTTATCTGTTTATTTTGTCTCAGCGCACTTGTGAAAATCTTAACATTGCGTGGCGTAATCTACCTAAAGGGGTGGTAGTTGACAAAAGACAGTCTAAAAAAATAAAGCACTTATCAACAAACACACATTAAATAATCACCAAAAATAATTACTTATGAATATTGTTTTAAACTGCCGAAACGTCTAGTTTTTGAAATAAAATATAATATTTTATCGACAAACACGCTCATGAGATTTTTTTCTGCTAATTATACAAGTTATGTAAAATTCGGTTTATTTCAAAATCAAACCTAGGAGGCGATAGGAGTTTGATATAATTCTGCGCAAGTTCAAGGCCAGGTTTACAAATTGGCTTGTCCAAATAATTTATCAAAAGTCCCGTTTGCCTTATGTTAAATAGGGAATATGTAAATTGAGGAACCACTGACTCCTTCAATATATATAGATTTAAAATCAGTGAAAAATTTAAGGGATTATCCGACGCCATGGCGCGCCATTTAGGTATTTTTAAACTTCTGTTATGAGCTGAATAAAAGTCCCTCAAGTTTTATGTACTGGGATCCAGGAGATATTTGTCTGCTGTAAATTTTGCACAAAAAGAACCAAAAAGTTTTTGCATCATCATACCGGTCTTTGAACCGGTACAAAAGTCTATTTTCGCATTTTTTCAATAAATTTGAATCAGCAGAAGTGATAACAGATTTTTATTATTCGTGAGGAATAATTATATCATCTTATTTGTCCGGGATAGTCGAAAAAGTGCTCAAATTGGCTTTTTTGGTACATTTACGGCTATAAAACTTAAATTCGGACATGTGAAGTCAAAAACTTTTTTACTGAGAAGCATTTTTTCAGAATCGAACATTTCTGGAGAATATATCCCTTTATCACCTTTTGGTTAGAATGCGTAGCCACAACGTTAAAATTACACGTTAAAAGGAGTAGTGGCTACGCATTCTAACCAAAAGGTGATAAAGGGATATATGAATATAAAATATATATATGAAAGTATTTTTTGATATCTCGTTTCGTTTATGATTACAAAGTGCTCAAATTTTAGTTTTTCCAAATTTTGTAAAAAATATGTTCTTTTCTTAGGTTTGCAAAATCATTTAAAAAAAAATACAAAAATTTTTTATTTTCAATCAGTCAATTATTTGTAATTTTGCAAATTTCTGAATTTTTAACGGTCAAAATTTAAATTTTAGTAATTTTTTTCTAAGCAAGCCGTTAACAAAATTTCGAATGTAGCATAAATAAAGATTCTACAATATATGGTTCCTGAGATATAATTCTCGTCGGGTACTTCGAATTTCAGGATCTAAGAAAACATTTTAAATTTTGTATTTCCGAAAATTAGAAATTTTTTATTTTGATTCTAAAGATTGAATTCAGAGTAAATAAATGCAACAAAAATTAGCGTCAACGGAGTAAAACTTTGAAAGCTGGCTGTGGCATGAAAATTATAATGAGAAAAATCGGAAATTTGTTCTTTCAATTTTTTTTGAATGAAACCGAGAACAAAATTTAGAATGATGTAAAAATTAGCTTTCTATTATGTCTGAGAGTAGAGATATAAGGTCCGTCGGGTACACCCTTAAAGGGCTAACCGACGGAGGTTGTTTCTCGAGACTCAGAAGTGATAGAAAGCTGATTTTAGCTGCATTCTTATTTTCGTTAACGGTTTGCTTATAAAAAACCTAAAAAAACATGAATTTCGATAAATTTTTTTTCCGAATTTTGCATAATAATGGAATTTTTTATTAGTATTTTTTCAGGTAATTAACTTTTTCTCGTGATCTAGACATTGGATCTGACTATTTTTACAACTAATTTGTATTGTGCAGCTTACTGACAAAAATGTTTTAAAAATTATGATTTTTACTCAAAAAAAGTTTTGGAATTTTTCTTCAAAATCCTATTTTTGACGAATTTGAGGGTAAATAAACTTTGAATGCATCTAAAAGCCTAATTATGATGAAAATTGTAAAAAANAAAAAACTCTACGCACCTCCTCGCTTTGCACACTTGTTAAGAAGTGCTTTTATTTAAAAAAACCTGATATTGTTCGACGAAATGCCATTGTACCAGCGAACATGCGCAAAAACACTCATTCATTTTGGAAATTTCTCTAAATAACAAGAAATTTAAAAATCAGGGCACGCACGGCTGTTAAGCTTACAAATTTAAGTTAATCCTGAAAAAAAGAGAAAATTTTGATATCCAGGAGCTAGATGTTGCTGTACCAAAAAATGGAAAAAATCACTTTTTGGACCGGTATACCGGCCGGTCCGGTCAAACAAAAAACTTTCGACACCATGTTTTGAAAATTTCAAACAAATATCTCCTAGAATCCGAAGTTTGAACTCAATACGAAAGGCGGTTAGCTCAGGACTAACGTTTGAAAATCAGTAAAACCCGTCGGTTACCCACTTAAGCGGGTGGTCGTCGTACTTTAAGGCGAAAAACCGGGTTTTCAATGGCCAATTATCGCAAGAATACAAATTTCAGGGCAAAGGTTTGCGTCTGACTAATGTATTTGAGCAAAAATCTTGCATCCTATAAAAAAATCGAAAATGAAGGATAACTCGTCCGATCAGAAACGTGCTTACAAAAATAACGAAATAATTTTTTAAAATGTATCTCCTCCCTGAGTTTTTAGGGTACAACAATGATTTATGACTCAAATTAACCGGACTGAACCTGAGCAAAAAATCGAGTTGAGTTTTTTGAAAATTCTTAAATTTGGTCTCAGTATCACCAAAAAACAATATTTTGACCCTTGTTTAGGGGTCTTAATCAAAATGTATCTCCTCCCTGGATTTAAAAGTCACACATTGGGAACCTAGATGAATGTGCAGTTGAAGAGTCCGTGAAAAAAATCGAGTTGAGTTTTGTCTAAGTTTCTCACTCGTTTTTCTGTAAATCGTGTTTTAAATTTCCAAAAATCAAGAAATTTCAACTTTTTTCATACGAAATATGTTTGAACTCATCTAAAAGTGCTTTCCTAGCCATGTATCAAAATAAAACGAGTACCAAAATGCTTGTAATTTTCCATATTTTTATAAAAATGGCATAAATTAAAAATCGGAAAAATTTGGTTTCAGAGCCTTATTTTGTGACGACCACCCCCTTAAGGATGTGGGGCACGATAATTGAGATTTCTAAGAAAACTTTTCTGATTGCCCCATTGTGTAGAGAATTTTCCACTGAGTTTTTTAAAGCCAAGGATTTTTTCTGAATTTTGATTTTTTTCACAAAAAAATAAGTTTGAGATTTTTGAAGAAATTTTGAGAAATTTGAAGTGAAAGGTACCAATTTCGATCTAGAATTTAATTGTCACCTTTCAAATGTGAATGTAGACACTTAACTCGAAATACTGCCAAAAAACGTTAACATTTCAATTTTTTTTTTTAATTTAAAAAGTTAGGATTTCAACAATAACTAGAAAATTCACAATCGATCCTGAAGACTTTTGGAGAGGAAAATTGGAAAAAGGCGACGTTTAAACCGTAATTCCAAGCCTTTGTGGTGAAACTTTGAAGCACCAAATTAAAAAAAAACTACATATCTTTCAACGGCAGGAGTAGGCTTCTTTGCTGAGGCTCCCAAATACTGCTGTTTTGAACCACTAGAGGCAAAATTTGAAAAAGGCGACCGTTTGGTGATGAGTATTTATATCTACATTCTAATTGCAAATATCAATAAAAAGTGATGAGGAGATGAAATGAGGAGTAGGCCTTTTTAGTGCTTTTAGGGCCGCCTACTAAAAACCAATTTTTTTGAGCGTAGGTTGAAATATCAGATGCTCTGAATAGTACTGGCCCTCCTTAAGAGTTGTACTACGTAATTTGGAAAAACTAAATAATATGTTTGAAGCCAGGTTCTCAGAAACTTCACACTTGAAAATGTGTAAAAAAAGAGCCCAATTATCGTGCCCCACATCCTTAAGAATCGATCAAATAATCGACTCTCAAAAGTTCAAATTTCGATCAATCAAAATTGTTTAATGTTTTGTTATTGTTTTTAGGAAAAAACCGAGCAGTAACCCGACCTTAAGTCATTCAAATTTGCCGGACCAATGTTTGGTGGTTGAAAATAATCTGGACCTACTGTCGAGTAAAAATTATCCTCCGGGGCGATCTGGGGAGCCTCAGCCTGGGGTTCATTTTCTATTTCTTCCCAAATTTCTTCTTGAATTTCCGTTTGTATTGGCTCCACATTTAGGGTTTCATTCAAACATTCGTTTTTTTCTACAATTTCAGGGTGAGCTTCTTCCTCATCATTCTCTACCTCGCCAGAATAATGGGCAATTTCAGACATTTAAAAAAAATAGTTTTGTTAATTTGACCCTTTTTTTCTAATTTTTAAGTTTATATTGCGTTGAGTCATCAACCCACACATACATAGTCCCACATCACCGCGGCGGTGGTCCTATCACGAGTCAAGATTCCCTCCTACCACGTGAGCAGGGGCTCGCCTAATATCCGTAATCCAACCAACGTCAATTGCTAATCTGAAGATAGGGTGTCCAAACAGTTCAAATTTCGGCTTTTGAAAACGACTCATCCGATTGAATTGTTTGTTATTGCAAAATGACCTAACTGAAAATTAAACTTAATAAATTGGTCAGGACCATTTTTTAAACTAAGAAAAATTGTTTAAAAATTTCTGAAATAAGAAATATCCGATTGAGGGGAACTTAACGGTTTATTGTTATTTTGTTTTAGAAGCATTCACCAAATGTCCCCAGGAAGTTCACTGTTCATTTTGTCAAAATACAGTTCCGATCATATCATATCGGCCGATCATATGGATCGGAGTACAGAGCCTGAATATTTGAATGATACAAACGACGCAAGATATTAGCACCCAATCAAAAACCATGGATTGCGGAATAGGCCGATTTCATTGGTCAGATTAAACCAATAGAAGGCTCATAATCAAATGTACTCTGATGGTCGGTAAATTACCGCCAGTAATCCACAACAAAATTTTGAAAATTGTCTAAAAAGAAATATTCAAATTTTTTCATATTTCTCTAGAATTTTATTTGTCCTTTTTAGCTATTTTTTAACTCGATGGATCGTTTCAAAAAGACAAGATGTGATCAGTTTGGACACCCTATCTTCATAGAAATGGACGTAGATAAAAGTGCGCACCTGAGGCCCGATCCCTACTCCACTTCAGAAATTGCAAATATTTTGCACTGTGGCAAAAGCAGCTCTCGAAGCAAAAATGTTGGTTATATTTAAAATGCATACATTTTTTACTTGGTGATCCCGGAATAAGCGAACATTTTGTGAATTTGATTATTACTACCTTTCTGAGCCTATGTTTTGGTTTATTTCTTCAATGAAGAATCTTCATGATTAATTTCTAAGAAAACGGTGTTAAGAATAAGCGTACAGTACTACGCTGCGTACTTGAACAGTTAAATCATACCCTGTCTCTTAAGGAGGTAGTGTCCGCAAAAAAAATAAGCTGAAAATCTGATATAGTACTAAATCATCCCCAAAAAAACGATTTATGATAGTCTCGTCGCTTTTCTATCATCGGTTATCCCACTAGAGGGCGGCAAAGTCGAAAACGGAGGTACCATTTTCTCCTTAATCACATATTCGATCAACTTCATTTGTGTGTCAAATTAAGCGGCTTCTTAAGGAGCAAAAAAAGTTTGTTGATTTTGTGTCTAACTATATAAAAATACAGTATATAACCTTAAAAAGGTGGTATTTTGGCCGGTTAGGTACCATTTATTCGAAAACCGCTCATCAAAATTTGATTAAACTATGCTTATTCGATTCCTTATACAATTGTGAACAAATAATACGTTCTACATTTTCACTTACGTCATCAAAGTTGTTTGCAGACATTTACTCTTCAAATTTTGAAATCTGATGTTTAAGCATCATTTAAGATGTATTAAGTTTTTGATGACGAACGGAATAATGTAGGAAACCGTATTTTTCACTATTGTATGAGGAATCGGCAGTAATCACCCGCTCACAGCTACTATCTAAGGCAAAAAAAATTTCGGAGCAAAACGGCGAGAAACTCTCCACAGACCTACAATTCGATATTTCATAAGTTTGCGAATGTATTATCGCCAAACATATTGTTGAAAATTTTTCGATGAGTCCCGTTATGAAAGTTAATTTTTCCTTCTTTTTGAGGATTTTTCGCCAAAATTTCTTAAGAAAATTAATTGTCGTGAAACGATACAATAATTCGATTGGGAGAGCTTTTTTTAAGGAAGTTCTCGGATTTCTTTATAAAGTTTATTTTATTTCTGCAGCTCTATTACGAAGATATTTTTCACAAGTGGCTTTGTATGAAACTCAAACTGAAAACTCGAATTAAGAAATATTTTCGGAAAGAATCTGAAACGGGACATTTATACCCAATAGCCGACACAAGACAAATCGATCATAAATGGTGACAATAAAAGCGTCTTCTGGTAACTGATTTTTCGAGTTTCAGCTTTGATTAGCACTATTTCTCACAGTCGCCATATATTTTGACGCGCGGCGATATCAATAATTGCTTGTGTGTAAGCAATCTAGATATCCATATTTCAAATCTCTGAGACCAACTACTTATAATAGCGAGAGTTTCCCACTTTGTAAATTTGTAACTTATATCATTGAAAAAATGTTATGGTTTCAAGAAATACAAGGTGAGTGAACTCTCTTTTCTCTCGCAGTTATCTAGTTACAAACTTCGAAATTTAAAAATGTTACCCGGTTATTCACTTCATTTCTCTCCTTGATCTAAAATCAGTGGACAAATAAGTAAGTGATATATTGCTCAGTTTCCCGTGATCACCGCTCAAACAGTAAGTGCCTCTTTAGATAGCTTTTGGGTTGAGGCGAAGTTCTTCGTTCTGGGGTGTGATGAGGGTTTAAATATCATCACCATGAGATATTATCCGACCAGGCCAAAACTGGGATAATGCTTCAAAATTCACGATGAAGTCGGTTGGATACATAACATTTTTTTGCTTGATTTCTTGATAGTTTAAAAAGGATTATTTTTACTTTGAAATGAAACTATATTTTATTTGACAGAACGTTAAAAAAATGGCATCACCACAAAAAGCACCGAGCCCTGCTGGCCACGAAAAACTATAGCAAGCCCAAATACAGTAGTTGCAAACAAAACAAGGGCCGGACCCCACTTCGTGAAAATGAAAAGCTTACATTTGCAAAAACAAGGAATTGATCAACCCCATGAAAAAGAGCCAATTTCCCACCGTAAGCAAGGCCATATTAGGGCAACTTCCGACTGCAGTTATTTCTAAAAATAATATTTTTAAAACCCCAATTTAAAGAAGGCGCAAAACTTGTTTGAAATTAACAGTGGGGTTTGAGGGGGACCCAAATTTGGGGCAAACCCCAAATGGGAACCCCCAAATTTTGGGGGGGGCCAACAGTTGAGGACCAAAGGCAACACTTTTTCCGCAGATTTATTTTTCAGACCTATGCAGACCAATGAT
>SCLH01000206.1:497579-513404 GCA_004367855.1 Oikopleura vanhoeffeni
TTTCACTGGACCAAAATCAGCCTGCCATTCTACGCACTTCTACGGGCTTCGCTAGAAACTGGGATCACATATTTTTACCTCGTCAATCGAAGGTCGAAAATATATGACCTCTACAATACGATTTTTTTTTGAATTTTTCACTAAAACAAAAAAGCATATATCTACGTTCTACAAAATGGACAGGAACAAATCAATTCTCTACATAGTTAGTGTCTAAGAACATTCGAGTACTCCATTATTTGTGAGTTCGTTGATATTTCTTATTTCAAATCGTCCTACGTTTCTATAATACAACGTGTACATGAACTAATAACAGCAACAGGGGTTGTGAACCTTCAATTCAGAACACGCCTGTTAGTTTTCCATGATTGGCTCCTGATATTCCACGTGTTGTGTTATTTTCCTTCTGCAGGCATGTAGCGACGTTTTGATAAAGCCCAGATGTCAAAACAAAGGTGATCTAATTTCCGTCAGACTTTTAGCATTTCGACCCGAGTTCGCAATAACAGAAAAGATTTCATCCATACAATTCAACATTATAAACTCGAGCTGTTTTTCGACCGTCTATCATGTTGCAAAGTCTTCTTGTCCATTTTCAACTACAGCCAGTATTACTAGTTTGTACTGGGCTTAAGTTTTTAGTGCGACGTCCGATAACACAACGTGATTCTGTTTTTACCAGTTTCTATATAGACGCTCACAGCCTCTTAAGTCTTTTAGCGCAAATTTAAGTATTATAAAGATTTAAAGGAGATTCAATCTATGGTATTTTTCAGGAAAGTGAAAAAAATACTATATTGTAAATTAGAGCGTTGGTCCTATTCTGCGGCGTATGGCCCACCGAGCTGCATTTTGAGGACCCCGAAATTTCCGATCCTATCGTCAGCAACAGATCTGCTCGATGACATTCCGTGCATTCGAAGTCTCCCTCTCTTTTTCTACTATAGATGATTTTGTTGTCTGGCCTTTTGTTTGAATTCACTTTTGGTAGTCGCCGCCACACAAATTGAAACTGATTCGTAAACAATCTCTGCGTTTCGTAATTTTGATTGAAAGTTCCATGTCGAACACTCAACCTACTTAGCAAGATCACGGTTAACGAAGCTCAATAGACGGCTGACCATTGAGATGAAACATTTCAAGTTTCACACTTTTCAAAGATCTGTACGTTGTTTGATAACTTCGACGTTTTCTCTTGCATACTTGATAGGTCCTCGCTTCCGGGCAGCGGCTCACTGAGTTTCCGTACAGCTTTGTCTGGCTCGATATGGATCAACTTCAAACTCCGAGCTTCACGTTGCTCTATCATAATCTGTTTCATTGCCGCGAATATTTGCACTTTTTCTCGATACCAGGTTCAACCCCGTGAAACTAAACAAGAATGTATTAATATCATATTGTCTTTTGGATATCTTATCACATGTGTCAGTGTTCCATCTTACGTCTTCCCGTTGTCTCAATCAATGTTTTTAATTCCGGCGATCCCAAAATACAAAAACTCACACTTCTAGTTAATACAGATACCCAACAATATATGGTAGATTCGAAACGCGGGACCATCAGCTCCTGGTCCATAGCCATTGCCTAGAAACTTCTAGATTTTCGACGTACACATTTTAGCCTTCGTAAGTTTCACTTGGCCGGAATGATCGGTAATACAAAGCGCAACACCACCCACGCTGTATCTCGCTCCGCATCTACCAGCCTCTCTTGCTTGACAAATACCCGGTTAGTTAGAAACACCTCCGTTCCTAATCGGGCCTCCGGCGATCCTTCATCGCTATATCAATCCAAAAGTCGTGTAGATAGCGGTATCCACCGCCGTGTCGTGCCCATAGAGGCCTTATATTTTAACCCTGCCCAGCTCACCCCTATGCACATCCTCTATTTCATTGAGCGTCCCGACATCATCATAATATTATCCGATATTACTTTTGTGTCGAACCGTCCCGCCCTCCTCCTCCGAGCGTCGATACCCCTTCCTCATATTTTTCTACCAATCATCTTTCTTCTGTTTCCTCTTTCTCGCTGCTGCATGCACTGTCCGTCAATACATCCCTCGGTCCAAGCATACTTCCATCACTCTTAGTTTCCCTCTCTCGCATAGAATCATAAAACCATCAGCCTTCGAACCCAACAGATCAACCCACACCTAAGGATATCAGGAACTGTCATCGTTTCTAGTGCTCTCTATAATGCCTGTTTGATTTCTATTATAGTTTCTTTAATCAGCACCAACCGACCTATCACTATCGTTGAACCAAACCATGTCTCCATCTCTCTCCCGCTCGCCCTCCGTCTCTTCTTCTTTCCTCCGGGGGTCCAAAATCTTTCCACACTTTGGCTCACCACACAGAGGTGAGCTCACGGCAGTCTTCATATTTTCTGATTATCCTCATTAAATTGCTAAAGCCCCGCTCAAAAAATGGTTTCGTGTGCAAACGACACCGTCACTTTCACGTCTAAGAACCGAACATATGCTTGAAAAAGATTTCGGCCTCCCATAATGAAGATTGAAGAAGACTATGCGAATCGAACATTTCGTTTAAACCTTATCCAATAATAAACCAGACATTGGAGCAGCCGACTGTTTGCGATCTTTGTCTTAGCTAAGGCATTGGTAATCGAAGCGTTTTTTGAATCGCGCAGTCCTGTTTCTAACGGCAGACTGACGATACTGACGAATGCCGCTGTGGATAATAGCTTATATGTGTTCCTGAATTTTCCTAAACCAATGGTGTATTTTCAAAGTTTTTATGTTCTTTGTGCCGTCTTCGACCTAGTCCGTGTTTACTGGTTGGAACAAACCCTCGGTCTCTTCTCTACTCTCCCATATCTTTCGTCATCCTTTACTTTAGTCGCATGATACATCAGTTGATGTCCCACTTTGTTTACTATTTCTTAGTCGTTCCCCTTTTATTTATGTCTTCGTAGAGGTAGTGGGACACTTGCAGCTTGTAATTTTCGGTCTGAATGATTTAGTATCCCAACTAGATTCCTCACCCCACAAACATCATCGGCTACTTCGTTACTTGGCAACTTGCTTTGCGGGTATTTGTTTTGTGCATCGTTCCGTAATAGTCTCCCCATATTCCGATTCTAATGCCGCTAGCGTCAATACTCAACGTGGAATAGATTCCATCTTCGCATCGCTCTCTTTCCCATTTTCTAAAGACACCTAGTCGCGACTCTCTCTTTACTCCGGACTATCCGTTTTCCTCCTCTTCCACGCCGTCTCCCGACTGCCCTCTTCAGTTCAAGGCACTCTCTGGCAGATTCTTTCTCACTCCACTATGACTTGTATCTTGTTCGTTTTTATTTTGCGCGATATACCCTAAAGGTAAAGTCTTCCCTTGATTTGCGTCCCTTGATTTTGCCAGATTACCCATTCTGTTGTATCTTTTTTTTCAACCTTTTTTCTTCTAAATATGTTCTATATTCGTATTATGTTTTTCTTCAGTCGGCCCTGTACAATAAGCGGAACCAGATGGCCAGAACATCTATTTTCCTGATATAGGTCTTTTCTATTAGTGAAACTTCACAGCACGGCCATACTATGTCATCAAATAATCCCAACATAAGACTGTTACAAAAAACCCAATCTTTATTTTCTTGATCGAAGCTATTTTATTTTCATTTCTATTTTTGCGGGCATACTTGCTGAATCGACCGCACATCTTCAATCGCTGTGCTGATCCGGATCTTCTGACTCTCTCGAGCTGCTAGCGCCTTGCCGCCCCTTCAATATTCTAAATTTAACGCTCTCTCCGCTGATTTTTTGCCTGACTTCAGCAGTTCGGAACACGAGCAGCATAAAACACGTAGGGAGAATTCGAGAATTTCTGAAAAAATCTTTAGTCTATTTTTTTTTCTTTCTGAATGAAATCGTAACACAAAGTTCTCCGAAAGCCGCAAAGGAATTAGATTGTGCATGTGTAGGATCTCGCGATAGCTAGAGGGACCCGTCGACTTTAGCGCTTACTCTTGAATGAAGGTCGGTTGCTATGTGACAGACACCGATTAGTACGAACTTGTCATGAAAAAATTTTTAACTTGCGGTTGTTATATTCATCTCCAATTTACCAATTCCAGAGTAATGTTTCAAGACTCACAGGAACTTTATGTAACCGTTACGAATTTAAAAGAAATTTAGAGTCTCCGAATTGTAATTATTTCCAATTCGTCATAGTTTTCGGCAATATTTGAAATAGTTTTCTCTGTTCTTGCTATAATTTCAGAACTTCATTTTTTCTGTGATCTAGTTAACTTAAATCTTAAGCGAAACACCTAATCTCAATTTTTATCTGCAAATATGTCCTCAGTTTTGTTTTCTTCGCTTTGTTTATACTCATGTCCATCATGCATTTTGCACCCGAACAACCGCGTATTCGGAAAATTCAATACGACACGCTCCTCTTTTGATATTAGGAATCTAACCCAAATCTTATCACCCTAAAAATGCTTGCCAAATTGGTATGGCCGAGATGTAATCACCGTTTTAAAGTTTTGTTTTATTCAGAACATACAGTGCATAAAACACAACTTTCAAACAACAAACATTTGGACCAGGGGCAAAATATGTCTTTTATCACGTTCCTGAATGTGCCGTTAACACAAAGAATAATTTACTCTCTTAAATTTCGACACCCTTTCAGATAACGAACGACCAGCGTTGTTTTGGTGTTTTTTCAAGATAAAACGTATTAATAAGTAAATTGGATCTGAAAATCGATGACCAGTAACGCTTGCTCATCTCCAGTTTGCTCAGTTCCGTTCCCAAAAGTTTTCATCAAATTTGTTGACATCTGGGCTAAAGTTTTTACCATCAAGACGAAAAATTGAAGAAGTGATGGACAAACTGAGGAATATTTGGTCCTGACCGAGTTTACGTACTTCTTTGCCGACCATTATGCGCCTGAAAACCGCGTGAAATGCCCTCATGCACCTTTTTCATTCGTCCAAACTAGCTGTAAAAATTTTGTATTTCACGACCAAGCGATTATTATTGTAAATTTCGCTTCATGGAATATAAATGTTAAACCAAAATAAAGGTGAGAACTCAAAGTTTAATATTTTTAAAAGCAAGCTGTGCGTTTGATGTCTCTGATCCCATTTCCGTCTGAAGAGCACTTTATTTCTTCTACGTTACTATTTTTGAAAGTGTTTTAATACTTAACTTTTTAGCGGGCTCGCTAAGTTGACGGTGTGAAGCTATACAGACCCTTGGCCTCGACTCTGTATGATTCACCTGTCGAATTCAGCTGCTAGCTATTTCAGAAGCATTATTTTCTTGACGTCAAATTAGAAGATTTGACGCGAACTCCATTTGTGCAATGAAGACGTCGATGACACAAATGAACCAAGATAGCATTACAAACGTTTACGGCCATTTAATATCCTTAAAGAGATCTGTTTAGCCTATAAATAAAAGCCGTGTCGATACTGATACCGCAATATGAGAGAAGACACACCGCGTACACGATTCTCGGGCTTCAGCTTCATTTGAATCAGTTGTGAACTATTGGCAAAATACAGTGCAGCTTTCTTGCATCGTAAACGTGAATTCAATTATTGCGATAACAAGAGATCTACTTTTCTTTAGAAAATTTTCGGTTTGAATCTATTTTCCATAGTTCGGTTCGAGTTTATGATGTGTCACTAATTATTACTTGGGCTGATGTATGTTTTCTTTAACCCCCTCACAACCTCGTCTTGCCATCCTCAGGCAGAAAATCTTTCGGGAGCAAACACAGGCGAGAACACTCTCCACAGACCTACAATTCGTATTTATATACTAGAGTTTGCAATTTTATTTCCAAAAATATTGTTGAAAATTTAATTCGATGAGCCGTTCGAAAGTAATTTTTTCCTTCTTTTTTCTAGGATTTTCGCCTAAATTTCTTAAAAAATTAATTGTGTGAAAACGATACATAATATCGAAATGCTGGGAAGCTTGTTTTAAGGAAAGTATTTCAGAATTATTTTGATATAAGTTTAATTTTTTTGCAGTCTCTATACGAAGATTAATTTTTTCACAAGTGATTTGTATGAAACTCAAAATAATGAAATGAAAATATTTTTCGGAAGAATTGAACGGCAATTTAACCCAAATTAAGCCGACAAAGACAAATCGATCAAATGTTGAATATAAGGCGGTACTGATTTTCGGTTTCTAGCTGATTAGCAATATTTTTCACAGTTTACTGCATATATTTTGACGCGCAGCGATATGAATAATTGTTTTGTAAGCGATCTAGATATCATATTTCAAATCTTAGACCAACTATAAATAGCGAGAGTTTCACTTGTAAATTTGTAACTTATATGTCATTGTGAAAATGTATGGGTTTTCAAGAAATACAAGGTGAGTGAACCTCTCTTTTCTCTCGCAGTTATCTAGTTTACAAACTTCGAAATTTAAAAATGTCACGTGTTATTCACTTAATTCTATCCTTGATCTAAATCAGTGACAAATAAGTAAATGATATATTTTTCCAGTTTCCCGGTGATCACGCTCAAAGTAGTGCCTTTAGATAGGCTTTTGGGTGTTGAGCGAAGTTCTCGTTTCTGGGTGTGAGGAGGTTTAAATATCATCACCAGAGATATATCCGACCAGGCAAACTGGGGATAATGCTCAAATTCACGATGGAGTGCGGTTGGATACAATAATAATTTTTTTTCTTTGATTTTCTTGATAGTTTAAAAGATTATTTTTACTTTGAAAATGAACTTATTTTTATTTGACAGAAGTTTAAAATGGCATACACCAAAAAGCACCGAGCCCTGCTGCCAGAACTATAGCAAGCCAAATACAGTATGTTGCAACAAAAAACAGGTCCGACCACTTGTGAAAATGGAAGTTACATGCAAACAAGAATGATCAACCCCTGAAAAGAGCCATTCCACCGTAGCAGCCATAGGCAACTTCGACTGCAGTTATTCTAAAATAATATTTTTAAAACAATTAAAGAGCAAAACTTTGAATTACAGTGGGTGAGACCAATGGGCAACAATGACCAATGGGGAACAGTGAGAGCAAAAAGGCAACACTTTTTCCGCAGATTTGATTTTTTTCAGACCTATGAGACCAATGGGCAACACTCTGAAATTTTTGTAATATTTCTATGGCAATTTTTTTCGATTCACCCATATTTGATAAATTTTAATAATAATTATATAAAATATTAATAGATAAAAAAAATTTTAGTATTTATTATGCTCCCATTATTTTCTCCGTAACGAAAAAAGTTCTAGCTCCCCCAGTTTTGGAAAAAATTCAATGTATTGAAATCTGTACGGAAATTCTTTATTATTTAATAATGGTTGAAAATGAATACATCCGGAACGTTACCATAACTGACAGATAATATATAATGTATCAAAACCCTTCAAGAAAACATTTTGAGTCTACTGGTATTGATAGGGAAAACCGCGTACAGAAAAAATACATCGAATTTTTAAAACATCGAATTTTTGGAAAAATGCATTTTTCATCACATCATCCCCGCATTTGCAAAGATAGGTAAATTTGCTGATAAAAATTTCACGAAGACAGAACATGACAACGCAGAACACAAGGCTGTTAGAACAGCATTACAAAACCAAATAATAAATTTACTGAATGCAGAAAACTCATTTAATCAATCTGCTAATCTTTAAATCAACTTTTAGGACAGTTTATGAATATGATAGTCATTTAAACTTCATCAAATCTCACGTAGTTAAAACTGAAAAATTGACGACAAAATGCGTTATAAAAACTTGATCGACTTTTATCAGAAGCTAAGCTTGACTTTAATAAAGCTGGAATTCAATAATTTTACCACAGTCACCCTACCACCAGATATAATATCTATTTTAGAAATGGGGAAGAATTTTTTGTTGGTGGTTCCGCTAGAGGAGCAATAATTATGTAGAAGATACAGAATATTTTTACCAATTTAGAGACTAGTGTAGGTCTTTAAATATAGCGAGAGCATTATTGAAAACGTGCGCTGTCACAGTGTACTAATCACCCAGGATTGAATGTTGTAAACCTACGATAAAAGAATAGGGTAGTTAACTCAATTTTTTACGAGAAAATAGTAATATATTATCATCAAAGTTGATAAGGTGTAGATATCGCCATACTTTACAAAGAACGAGTACCATAAAACTATCAGATGCGTTTGAAATAATCAAAATTTTGAAAAATTACCTAAATTTAAGCTAGAAAAACATCTAGAAGAATATAGATAATTTTGAAGCAGAACTCAGGAGGTTGTGTTAATTCTAGAACAATGACCTACTTTATCACGAATAGTAGTACATCAATATCATACGGTACTTAAAACTTCCAAAAAATATAAAGGCTCTACGTCCATTTGTAATGGTTATAACGCCATCTGTGCAAATTCACATAAATTTTTGAAAAACCTTTCTTGACCCATGATGGCGGAATGTACTTATTTGGTTGACTCTCCAAAAAGTTCAAGAGCGCCTCCTTGTGGATATCCTAAATTAAACCCCGATATCCACACTATTGTCAGTTTTGATGCTGTTAAGTTATATACAAATGTCAATACAAATAGAGTAGTTTCTATTAGTTTTAGATACTATTCACAAATCTCCTGAAGTTTTATTTCAAAGAAAAGGATGACGAAGGGGTACTACTGCCGTTTCCTAGCCGTTCGAATTTTAGGATTTTATTCAAAATATTCTCAAATTAACATTTCAGAAAATAATTTAGGCGTTTTCAACAAAAAGGGGGCTTAGCCATGGGATCTCCAATATCTGGCCTCTAATTCACATGATGGAAAAAACTATAATTAATAAATTAATTAAAGAAAAAAACTATAGTACATTATCAGCGTTATGCTGATGACGTACTTCGCATTGTTCTGAAAAATTCCGTTGACACTATTCTGAACAAAATGAACAGCTGGGATGGCAAACTATCATTTATGGTGAAAACCTTGTAAACAACGAAATTAACTTCTTAGATGCCAGAATTTTCATCGAAAATAGACAAATAAAATTAGGAAATTTTTCAAAAAGGCTGAAAAAACAGTCTTTACAAATTATCTATCTCGCCGTATAAATATAAAGCAAACAATATTTTTACACAGTTGCACCGAACCGGACTGTTGTTCTGACAAAGAGCAGTTTTCTCAGGCCCTAAGTGAATTAGCGATTTATTTTATAGGAATAGCTACACGAAAAAACTAGTTGAATCAAAAATAAAAATTTTTCTATTTGATGATAAAAAAACCCCTAGACAAGAAAATATAAACTCATTTTGTATAGATACAATAGCACATGGTGGACACCCTAGCCAAAAACTTGTTATTAAATGAAAAAATTCTCTCCCGATTTTGCAATTTAACAACTTGCTTCCCGTAGTATCAAAATAACCAACATTTACTCCTATACACATAAACCCAAAAGTGATATTCTTGATACTCCAAATTGCGTATACCATTTTCAATGTGAATGCTTCGAAAATTACATTGGTCACAGTAAACGTAAATTAAATGTACGTGTGTGAAACCAACAGGATCGTCGAAAAACTGCTATCTGCGAACATATTAAAACTGCAAAACTACAAATCCAAATTTAAACATTTTAAAAACCAATAATGACCCAAATTGTCCGAAAACAGCAGCTACTAGAAGACAAAAAATTAAGCCTTTCACGGAAAAGCTCAAATACAAATTTTTACAACCCATTTCAAAATATTACAGAAAAACTCCGCTCCCTCCAACATCGTTTGACGCCGAAGCTTTTTTCCTCAGAAGAAACGGCTAGCCTTTAAAACAGAAGAACTTTCGTCTTCGATTTATTTGAAAATCGGCATGTAAAATTTTTAGTTTTTATTTTGCTCCCATTATTTTCTCTGTAACGAAAAAAGTTCTTGACTCCCCAGTTTGAAAAATTCAATGTATTGAAATCTGTACGGAAAATTCTTTATTATTTAATAATGGTTGAAAATGAATAAATCGAAAATGTTACCATAACTGACAAAATTATAAATTAATATATATTGTGAAATTTCACAATATAACTGATAATTGTGAAATTTTTTAAATCTAGAAACAACTATCGAAAACTGTGTTTAATAAGTTTTCAGAAAATACATGTATCAAATTAGAAATTCGGACTAGTGACACACATGGGCAACCACCCTTGGTTGTAGACCAATGGGCAACACTTTTTCGAAAGCTGTGTGTTGCTCATTGGTCTCACCACTGTATTCGATTAAATTCTTTCAATAATGATTAAAAACCACAGCTTTTGTTGTTTATGTTTTATGCGGTTAAATAACTTGGCATTTTTGTCAGTTGTGGCACGTTTAAGGTGGTGCTATAAACTCGGCAGATGGGAATTAATATAAATTACGAAAATTATAAGTTAGTGTATTTTTATGCTAATATAGTTAGCTAAGCTGATATGAATATTTTCTGGACCAAAGAAACCACTTTATAACAATTTGAAGATGTTTTAAGTTCTGATTTTGGATTTCCTAAAAAATTCTAAAGATAAAAAACAGTCACTTTATTTTTTCATAGATGCCTAACATATTTTCAGACTGCTGTTTGAAACATCATAAATTTGTATTTGTCATATTTGTCGACTTTTTGAGAAATATTTGAAAACTTTCGCAAATAGAGACCAAAAATTTATAGATGGTTTCTTGAATTCTCCATAAAAATATGGCCGAATAACTATTAACATTTTCTGCTATCTGTTGATTTCAGTATGTCATTCGCCACTGAATTTTAAAATAATTTAATCTTCCAAAAAATTTCCATAAAATTTCAGGGTAGACGAAGCCTCATCTTTTTTGAAGTGAGACATTTTTTAAATTAAAATGCAAATTTAAGTCATTTCCCTCGAAAAGTGTACTTTTTTTTAAAACTTTTACAGCAAAGTAATCTGACTTTCTACCAATTTGGTAATCATATATTTTTCAAATTATATTCAAAATATCATTTTCAATATACTTTTATAAATGACAACTTGTCAATGACAAGCCCTAAAGTCAAAAATGAAATAATTAAGTAGCCAGCTATTCTTTGTTAAATGAATGAGTCATTATAATCCCGTGATTTATCGGGTACGATGCACTGTACTCGGTTTTTACTTTTCGCTCGAAAATAATTTTGAGGGCGTTTTTGTGCGGGAGCAAAAGAGTGTTTATTGCGGCGTTTTGAATTAAGAGTAGGCAGAAAACAAGGAGATAATTACTCAGAATTTGAATCTGAGACTAACTTAGCAAAAAAAATATTTTTTGCAGAAGTTCAAATAAATAAAATACAAAGATGAAGATAATTAATCGAATCAGAATCCGACGGAAGATTTAGTTTGATCGGGAATTTCGAAGAACGAAAATTGAACTTGTATTTTGTTAAAATTCTTTCTTATATATTTCTGGGTAGTAGTGAAGGAGGGAATTGTTTCACGAGTGTGGAAGTCTGCTTTTGTCACGCTGGCCATAAGTTACATCTTCCAATTGGAGTTTGAAAACTTCCACAATTAATGTTCTCATCCATTATGCCAAATGCGGATATTTAAAGGTTCCATTTTTTGTACTTTTGAATATAATTATGCCTTATATACCAAAAAATTCCTCAAGAACCTTTTTTTGGAAAATTTAGACAAATATTTCCTGCTTTCAAAATATAAAACTCAAGGAGGTTATTATAATTCATGTTTTCGAGGGTTGGAAGCAATGGAATGAGTATGCCTGCCGTGAACAAATATAAAACATTATAAAATTAAAATGAAGAAACCGAAACTAATTAATTTTCAAAATCATGCCTTCTATAAAGTTCCAAAACTAATATTTATTTGCCTTATTTGCAGAAAATTGTATTTTTACAAGATAAAAATATAATGATTTGTAGATGGCCTTATCGTGGCTGCAAATAAACCAACAATAATGATATAATTCAGCTCAGCATAGACTGAGCAAAAATCTGAAATTCATATAATTTCCTAATACGTTTGATTATATTTAGTCTGCATATTGAGCGATGCTTATTTGACAAACAGAAAGCAAACAAAATCTATCTTTCTTCGAATATCAATTTTCATCAACCTCAGAATCAGAATCAAATTCATGCATTTATTTATTAATGAATTTTGAGGACGTGAGTCACGTGACTGACTTCAGCGAAGTGACATCATTTTTATCATGTTCAAATCTTAACAATGTCAACCAAAATTTCATTCCTCCTTATTTCAGAATTTTCTTCTTACCTTTCAGAACACTGATTTAATTTGTTAAAAAAATATTTTAAATTTTGACTTACTGTAGAGGTACTGGGGACTCCGTCGCTAAGTTCGCGATTGTACAACTAATCCGGGCCAGTAAAACATAATAAAGGTCCTCCATAATTGCTCCCATTGCACTCTCAGCTTTTCCTTTTTTGGCAAGGGAAAAATCAACAACGAAATCTCCGATTGAATTAGCTGGAGCAAGAATCAGAATTCCCATTATTGTATTTGAAACATTCCAAAAGACCCCAAAACTTCCAAGGAGATTTACAACTAAAAAAAATGTATTATCAGTTAACCTGATATATTTAATCATTTTTTAGGCAACATAATCCCGTTAGCTTCAATGAGTTCCAAGAAGCGAAAGAAACTGAATTCTAAAAATATTGCTAATCAATAAGTCAAACAGTATGAGTCATACTCATATTTATCTGGCAAACCCTCCTAGTAAGCGTGTCTTTCAACCTACCACAAAAAAGCATCTTATACATCTCCCACGCAAGACCAACTTTCTCAAGACGAAAAATTTTTGATAAGTAATGTAGTATACAATACGGAATCGTTTTATTAACGATCCGTGAGCTTCATTATTTTGATGAAAACGGTGCGTCATCAAATGAGGTGGGGAAGGGGAACGTGAAAGAAACAGCGATTACTGTAACAGCGATTACTGTCAAACGCGCAAGTTTACTGCAATTCCCCGATAACTTGAGTCTAATTAATTTGCTTTCAGAAGACTTGATTAATAAGTGGCCATGTGTAATAATTTTGCACGCTCGATATTGAGGTATGTAGTGATTTTACATGTACAATCCACCCAGAACGCAGCGCTTATTTCACGCAAAAAATCGTTTATCTTTTCCTTTATGTTGAAGGGACAGCCAGTCAGAGCCCCGATCACTTTGAGGCTTGCATCAGTGCCCTTTGATTTAGTTCACTTACATACTTGTATATTTAATGATTTATAAAATAAAAAAAAACTAGAATAGAGGAATATGCAATATTGCTTATTCTAACATTTTGTGACGTATTCAGACCTAGGCTGGTATTCGTCGAATTTGTAAAAATTATAATTTCCAACATTTGTATTTTCATAATAATTGAAAAGAGTGAAATTAAATTGTGCATTTACATCAAAATAGTACTTTACTAATATTCGTCGATTTACCAATTAATGTCTCATCGCCAAATTGGGATGTAAGTTTTTGTGTACAAAATCCCCATGAAGCAAAGTGTTTACGAAATGACTCCTAGGGATTTTCCCGGAAACATTCACGTTAATTGAAGCCAGATGCGGTTAAGTCGCCTCTCTCGTGCTCAAATTTATTTTCGAGCGAAAAGTAAAAAACCGAGTAGAGTTGCCGCATCCTTTTTTTTGAGCTCGCAGGAACATTAATTAATAATCGGAAATTTTTTATTTATTTATTGTTGGTATGCGAACGTTTTAGTTATTATATTTTCAAGCATTAATTTAGCATAATAAGTTTTTTGAAGTGAATTATTATTTATATCATTATTTTGCCTGTCGCCTCAGAGGCGAATTAGAGTCCAAGTCTTTACATATCTTTTATGGGCCTTATATTGAGTTATTATAGAGAATCAGTACAAATGTGAAAATAAGATTTAATTTTTGATCTTTCATTTTGTGATTATCCGCTTCTTCGAAGGAAAAATTCTTGTGTTCAAATCAAAAAAGCATAAACTGAAGACGAAAAAAATATTGAATAAAACTCCTAAAAACATCTTTTGTCATTAGTTGAACATATTTGTTGTAGGTTGAATTTTTTGTGGTATATTTGAAAACACCTAAGAGATGAAATTGGGTAGTCACGTCATGGCAATCTATTATACAAACGACGAACACATTTGTACTAAACTTCCATAAACACCGATTTCAGCGTATCACAAGACTTATTTTCGTGAATCTAATAATTAAGGTATTGTAATTTGGTTATTTAACTTTATCGGCTCAAACTTAATGACAGAGAATATTTTTGCTTTGCATGTACTAGGTTGTCACCTGTCAAGGCCAAAATAGAGGCTAAGATGGGTATCGTATATGCGAGCCAGCCATTCTGAAGAATTTGTTGCCAAAAATGGATATGCATATTGATATGCATATGTCATGAATATTGCTTTCATATATCCCTTTATCACTTTTGGTTAGAATGCGTAGCCACTACTTCCTTTTAACGTGTGATTTTAACGTTGTGGCTACGCATTCTAACCAAAAAGGTGATAAAGGGATATGGTATTCAAACGGAATAATTCGATTCGAAGACTTTGCTTGAAAAATAAATTAGAAAATGAGGTATTTTTTCGATAATTCAAAGTATTCAAAATTTCAATTTTGGACTGAAGTCCATTATATTTTTGCGGGTTTTGGACTGCATATGAACGATCTCTGCACATGCACCTATTCATTAATGCATCAGTTAAGCTTTTCTAAGAATGCCTTTCTCCCAGGAGAGTTTCAAAACGACTCAAAAATCAATTTTTTTACACTTGAGCCCTTCGCATGAAAGAAATGCGAACTCCAAATCCAAGAAACTGGAAATAGCTTTCATTCAAAAATCATCAAGAAAGTATCAAACGCACCAAAAATCGATGTCAACTTTTTCGTTTTATATCCGGTTTTTTATGTCCGATTCCTATTTTGGTCATTTTGACACGAGGGAGTTAAAATTTCGAAATGCCGTTAACCTTTTTTGCTCCATATTAACTAAGGAAAACGTTGAGATACTTAAAATTCCTAGTTTCGACCCAATCGTATTACAGGGTACAGCCTACTTTTCTCCGATGACGATTTGAATAAGAAGTGTGTCCCAAATTATTCAACCCACACAAAAAAATCTGTTCATCAAATAAAGAGTACGACTATGATAAATAGTTGTCAGAAATGATTCTTAGAAGATGGTATTATATTTTGATTATGTCATTTTAATCATCTTCCAGCGTGCTTGTGACTTTGTCACTGTTTATTGGTCAGTTTAAATGCCTTCAATGTTTACATTTTCCAGAAATGTGATTTTTTACAAAATTAGTTTTTTATAGGAAATTGTTTTCAAAATTTATAAAAATGAGATTTGCTCGTTATTGTTTGGTCGATTTCATAAACAACTAGAGAAAGCGCCGCTCAAAACTAAATGATAATTGGCAAGGGTTCTGAAATTTAAGGGAGTAGTCACTACTCAGTAGTGTCTGCAAAAAGTCCTCTCAAATTTAATTACTGTGGGCTGAATTTGTGTGGTCTTAAGTTTATTGGATGTACGGTTTGAAGCGGTAGAGAGCTTTTCAACTTTGAACCTTACGTATTTTCAGCTTGTTCACACAGCTGCTGTGAGAAGTTCTCACTGAGAGTTCAGTGAAAACCCTTCAAGTTTAATTTATTTGCTCAAATAAAGTGCTTTCAAATCTTAAGGGGTGGTGATAGTGATTTTTGGATTTCAGGCTCGTACGGTTAGACAAATGCAGACTAGTCATTTTGAAACATACATTAGGAAGTCTATTTTTGATCTCGCGATTCCATCAGACAGTTAAGGTATGGTGGTTCCTACATTTTCTGCA
>SCLH01000206.1:519303-540061 GCA_004367855.1 Oikopleura vanhoeffeni
AAAATCTAATCTTTCTTCGATATCAATTTCATCAACCTCAGAATCAGAATCAAATTCATGCATTTATTTATTAATAAATTTTGAGGACGTGACTGACTTCGCGAAGTGACATCATTTTTATCATGTTAAAAATCTTAACAATGTCAACCAAAATTTCATTCCTCTTATTTCAGAATTTTCTTCTTACCTTTCAGAACACTGATTTAATTTGTTAAAAAAATATTTTAAATTTTGACTTACTTGAGAGGTACTGGGACTCCGTTCGCTAAGTTCGCGATTGTACAACTAATCCCGACGCCCAGTAAAACATTTAATAAAGGTCCTCCATAAATTGCTCCCATTGCACTCTCAGCTTTTCCTTTTTTGGCAAGGGAAAAATCAACAACGAAATCTCCGATTGAATTAGCTGGAGCAAGAATCAGAATTCCCATTATTGTATTTGAAACATTCCAAAAGACCCCAAAACTTCCAAGGAGATTTACAACTAAAAAAAATGTATTATCAGTTAACCTGATAATAGTTTAATCATTTTAGGGCAACATAATCCCGTTAGCTTCAATGAGTTCCAAGAAGCGAAAGAAACTGAATTCTAAAAATATTGCTAATCAATAAAGTCAAACAGTATGAGTCATACTCATATATTAATCTGGCAAACCTCGCCTAGTAAGCGTGTCTTTCAACCTACACAAAGAGCATCTTATACCATCTCCCACGCAAGACCAACTTTCTCAAGACGATAAATTTTTGATAAGTAATGTAGTAATACAATACGAATCGTATTATACGATCCATGAGCTTCATTATTTTGATGAAAACGGTGCGTCATCAAAGTGAGGTGGGGAAGGGGGGAACGTGAAAGAAACAGCGATTTACTGTAACAGCGATTACTGTCAAACGCGCAAGTTTACCTGCAATTCCCCGAAATAACTTGAGTCTAATTAATTTGCTTTCAGAAGCACTTGATTAATAAGTGGCCATGTGTAATAATTTTGCACGCTCGATATTGAAGGTATGTAGTTGATTTTACATGTACAATCCACCCAGAACGCAGCGCTTATTTCACGCAAAAAATTCGTTATCTTTTCCTATCATGTTGAAGGGACAGCCAGTCAGAGCCCCGATCACTTGAGATTGCAGCAGTGCCTTTATTTGTCAGTGCACTTACATACTTGATATTAATTATTTATAAAATAAATAAAATCTAGAATAAAGGAATATGCAAATTGCTTAATTCTATTATTTTGTGACTATTCAGACGGCTGGATTCTCTCTTTGTTTGAGCCGCTAGGAAACTAATTAATTAATAATGCAAATTTTTATTTATTTATTGTTGGGTATGCGAACGTTTTAGTTTATTAATATTTTCAAGCATTAATTTAGCATAATAAGTTTTTTGAAAGTGAATTATTATTTATATCATTATTTTGCCTGTCGCCTCAGAGGCGAATTAGAGTCCAAGTTCTTTAACATAATCTTTTTATGGGCCTTATATTGAGTTATTATAGAGAATCAGTACAAATGTTGAAAATAAGATTTAATTTTTGATCTTTCATTTTTGTGATATCCGCTTCTTCGAAGGAAAAATTCTTGTGTTCAAATCAAAAAAGCATAAACTGAAGACGAAAAAAAATATTGAATAAAACTCCTAAAAACATCTTTTGTCATTAGTTGAACATATTTGTGTAGGTTGAATTTTTTGTTGGTTATTTGAACACCTAAGAGATGAAATTGAGGATAGTCACGTCATGGGGCAATCATATTTATACAAACGACGAACACATTTGTACTAAAACTTCCATAAACACCGATTTCAGCGTATCAAAGACTTATTTTCGTGAATCTAATAATTAAGGTATTGTAATTTGGCTTATTTAACTTTATCGGCTCAAACTTAATGACAGAAGAATATTTTTGGCCAAAATAGAGGCTAAATGGGTATCGTAATATGCAAGCAGCCATGTCTGAAGAATTTTTTTTGCCAAAAAATATGGATATCAAACGGAATAAAATTCGATTCGAAGACTTTTGGCTGAAAAATAAAATTAGAAAATGAGGTATTTTTTCGATAATTCAAAGTATCAAAATTTCAATTTTTGACGATGAGTCATTATATTTTTGCGGGTTTTGACTGCATATGAACGATCTCTGCACATGCACCTATTCATTAAATGCATCAGTTAAGCTTTTCTAAGAATGCCTTTCTCCCAGGAGAGTTTCAAAAACGACTCAAAAATCAATTTTTTTACACTTGAGCCCTTCGCATGAAAGAAATGCGAACTCCAAATCCAAGGAAACTTGGAATATAGCTTCATTCAAAAAATCATCAAGAAAGTATCAAACGCACCAAAAATCGATGTCAACTTTCAGTTTTATATCCGGTTTTGTTATGTCCGATTCCTATTTTGGTCATTTTAGACACGAGGGAGTTAAAATTTCGAAATGCCGTTAACCTTTTTTTGCTCCATATTAACTAAGGAAAACGTTGAGAGTACTTAAAATTCCTAGTTTCGACCCAAATCGTATACAGGTGACAGCCTACTTTTCTCCGATGACGATTTGAAATAAGAAGTGTGTCCAAAATTATTCAACCCACACAAAAATATCTGTTCATCAAATAAAGAGTACAACTATGATAAATAGTTGTCAGAAATGCTTCTTAGAAGATGGTATTATATTTTTGATTATGTCATTTTGAATCATCTTCCAGCGTGCTTGTGGACTTTGTCACTGTTTATTGGTCAGTTTAAATGCCTTCAATGTTTACATTTTCCAGAAATGTGATTTTTTACAAAATTAGTTTTTTTATAGGAAATTGTTTTTCAAAATTTATAAAAATGAGATTTGCTCGTTATTGGTTTGGTCGATTTCATAAACAACTAGAGAAAGCGCCGCTCAAAACTCAAATGATAATTGGCAAGGGTTCTGAAATTTAAGGGAGTAGTCACTACTCAGTAGTGTCTGCAAAAAAGTCCTCTCAAATTTAATTACTGTGGTCTGAATTTGTGTGGTCTTAAGTTTATTGGATGTACGGTTGAAGCGGTAGAGAGCTTTCAACTTTGAACCTTACGTATTTTCAGCTGTGTCACACAGCTGCTGTGAGAAGTTCTCACTGAGAAGTTCAGTGAAAACCCTTCAAGTTTAATTTATTTGCTCAAAATAAAGTGCTTTCAAATCTTAAGGGGGTGGTGATAGTGATTTTTGGGATTTCAGAGGCTTCGTACGGTTAGACAAATGCAGACTAGTCATTTTTGAAACATACATTAGGAAGATCTATTTTTGATCTCGCGATTCCATCAGACAGTTAAGTACCACTCTCACCAACCATCTGGTTAACCGCGGTTAAACACGAGTCCCTCAGCTTTTTTCAAAGAAACAAGTATCCTAGAGCTTATATCGGAAAGTTTTGAGATTTGGTGAGAATTTGGAAATTGTCTGGATTTTAGTGAGTAGGAGCTGTTTTTTTTCGATTTTTGTCTCAGAGGTCAGCAATCTGGTTGAATAAGCCGAAAAAGGGTGTTTTTTCGACGTTTTGATTACAATCTTTTTCTGTGGAAATGCAAGAAACGTCATTTTCGGAATGTAACAAGCCCAAGGGGTGGTGAAATCGACAATTTTGAATATGAAAGTGAGAATTAGAAAATTTAAATGCCACCAAAAGATGTCTTGGGTATGGTTTGCTGGAAACGATATTAGAAACTATGGTCTGATTTTGAACACAGCGGATTCTAGAAAAAAATTTAACTTTTTCATCAAAATTATTTTTTGATCTCTAGCACCGTTTCTGTTCAAAATCAGACCATAGTTGCTAATATCATTTTCAGCAAACCGTACTCAAGGAATCTATTAGTGGCATTAAATTTTCTGATTCTCACTTTCATATTCAAAATTGTCGATTTCGCGCACTTTTTTGTCGATTTACAGCCAATCAGGTCGAAATTCGAAANGCCTGTAATCAAAACGTCGAAAAACACCCTTTTTCGGCACACTCAACCAGATTGCTGACCCCTGAGGCAGAAAAAGGAAATAAACAGCTCCTGTACACTAAAATTCAGACAAATTTCCGGATTCTCACCAAACCTCGAAACTTTCCGATATAAGCTCTAAGATCCTTGTTTTAAAAAAAAAAACTAAGAGACTGGTGTTTAACCGCGGTTAACCAGTTGGTTCGTGAGATTGGTACTTAACTGTCTGATGGAATCGCGAGATCAAAGATAGATCTTCCTAATGTATGTTTCAAAAATGTTCAGTCTGCATTTGTGTAACCGTACGAAGCTTCTGAAATCCTTTTAAGAAAGTGGCGATTTCGACAGTTAAGTTTTATCACAGTAGATGAACTTGACCCTCTTAGGCACAGAGCCATAAAAGTGACTTTCATTTTTTTGAAAATACCAGAAATGACAAAAATAATTCGAATATAAGGTCAAGCCTTGAACTTCAAGGTTCAAATCGCTCATAGATTTTGCGATTAAGTTTTAAAAAATGAAAAACAATTTTTGATAAGTAGTTCAAAATATATTTATTCTAATTATTTCTAAATTTTTTGCAAAAAATCTTTAAACACATTTTATTTCATTTTATGATTTGTTCACCTTAAAAAGCGTGTATTTATTTTAAATGAAAATTTTGACTGAAAATTGCGAACCCTTTTATTGGTTCCTCCCTGACATTTACTGGAGATGTAATTGCTCAACAAGTTTGTGAAGGTAAAAAATGGATTGAGCATAACTGGATCAGATCCTTCAGAATGGGATGTTTCTCAGCTTTTGTATGGACTGTTGTCGGTTTTAAATGGTAAATAGTTTGGATTGCATTAATTTACCAATTTTTGGCTAAATAAATAAGCCTCATTTTGACATAATAACGGATGATGAGAATTTTACCAAGTTATTGTCATTAAAAACTTTGGATTCACGTAATTTTCTTAATCAGCGATAGATTTGACTTTGTTTCCAAAGACAAACAGTATGAGCGATCGGTTTTTTGCATACCATTGGAAAAGCAAAAAGATAAGATGAAACCATTTTGCTTCACCGGTAAATTACGGTTTGAACCGGTTATTTTCGGTTCTTATAAATAATCGGTCAAATTTTATGAAGAATTTTTTTACATACAAAATTTTGAAATTCGACCTTCATCGTTGAGGTAGAAATAATACTTCATTGGTTGAATTTTATTTCTCAGCTATTATTCTTATTTTTTTTTTCAATTTCATTTCATACCTATATCCCTTTATCACCTTTCGATTAATCTAAGAGATGTGGGCTAAAAAGAAGAGAAAGCGACCTCATGAGTGGCTAGAAGGGGTCTTATGAGTGTTAGGATTGGCTCCCTCAACCCACATCTCTTAGATTAATCAAAAGGTGATAAAGGGATATCCCTTTATCACACTATGGTTAGAATGCGTAGCCACTACTCCTTTTAACGTGTGATTTAAACGTTGTGGCTACGCATTCTAACCAAAGTGTGATAAAGGGATATTAAGCAATTTCGGAAATTTTCAAAAATATTTTAGACCTTAGGTTTTTTTGTTTTCAATCGGATGCAAAAAATCGTTTTGTGTTATTTAATACGGTTCATCCGTGGTAGCAAAGTCAAATCTATCGCTAAAATACCTAATGGGATTGTAAACGGTCGCTACCATGGTCGCTAACCGAGGTTGATCAATTAAAACAATTTGACACGTATTCAGCATACTTGCCAAGTTTAATGCTATTAATGACTTATCAATAGTTAGAGGGTTTTCGATAGCTAAAATTTTGTAAGCAAAACGCAACTAACGAAAGATAATGACTCAAATATTTTGACTTACTTCCCACAATTCTTAAAACTTTCAGGTTTACTCTAGCTGATAAAATTTTCCCTGGTGGTACGTTGCTTGCGACACTAAAAAAACTGGTTATAGATCAATTGGTTGTGATTCCTTGTTTGTTATCAACGTTTTTTATGATGAATGAAGGCCTACAAGGTAAAGTACATATTCAGTTCAAAAACAAAATGAGATTGGTCCGTTTTTTACGAATCTATGAAGGGGATGTGAGACTCAGATTTTATAAGTCCTTTATTAAGGGGGTATGCGACTCTGATTTGAAATTTTCTCGGTAAAATATACTGAAAACTAACAGTTCATGAGAAAAACCGAAAATGCTAATTTGTAGATCTATCCTCAATCTTGCGAAAAAATACATCACAAATTATTTTTGACCATTACACCAATAGGTACAGTATCGTAACAAGGTGACATTTTCCAAACTGCAAAATCTATCTCCTCCCAGACGGTATATCAAATTGAGCTCAAATTTTCACAGATCACTTAACGGTAGTATGTCAATCTCTCGGAGGGGGCGGTGCATTTTGGCAGATTTGCACTTTTTCATTTTTTTTCGCTTGATTGTGGAAAAAAAATATTTAAACCGTAACTTGGAACTTCTGAGCTCACTTTGTTTAATCTACTTTTTGTCAGATCGATTATTTTTACTTTATAAATCGTCTTTTGAAATAACACTCAAAAAACGCGCGTTTGCTATCGAAGGTGTCTAAATTAAAGTTAAATTATTATTTTTTATTATTCAGTAGAAGCTCTAAAAAATGGTCTCGACCACCGTTGAAAATTTATTTAATTTCGATTTATACTATGTTTACGTCAAAATCGNAATTACATAATAAGTTTTTTGAAAGTGAATCTATTATTTATATCATTTATTTTGCCTGTCGCCTCAGAGGCGAATTAGAGTCCAAGTTCATTTAACATAATCTTTTTATTGGGCCTATAATTGAGTACAAATGTTGAAAATAAATTTAATTTTTTATCTTCATTTTTGTATAATCCGCTTCTTCGAAGGAAAAATTCTTGTAGTTCAAATCAAAAGCCTATTAACTGAGACAAAAAAAATATTGAATAAAACTCCTAAACCATCTTTTGTCATTAGTTGAACTATTTTTGTAGGTGAATTTTTTGTTGAGTTATTTGAACACCTAAGAGATGAATTGGGATAGTCACGTCATGGGCAATTTCATTATTTAACAAACGACGACACATTTGTACTAAAACTTCCATAAACACCGACTTTTCAGGCGTATCAAAGACACTTATTTTCAGTGAAATCTATAATTAAGTTATTATATATTTGGCTTATTTAAACTTATCAGCTCAAACTTTAATGACGAAAATATTTTTTGCTTTGCATGTACTAGGCTTGTCACTGTCTAAGGCCAAAATAGAGGCTAAATGGGTATCGTAATATGCAAGCAGCCATGTCTGAAGAATTTTTTTTGCCAAAAATGGATTGCATATTGATATGCATATGGATACTGAATTGCTTCATATGGTATTCAAACGGATAAAATTCGATTTCGAAGACTTTGGCTGAAAAATAAATTAGAAAAGGAGGTATTTCCGATAATTCAAAGTTCATCCAAATTTCAATTTTTTGGATGTGAGCTTTTCTTTTAGAATGCTTTCTCCCGCGAAGTTTCAAAACGACTCAAAAAATCAATTTTTTCTACACTTGAGCCCTTCGCATGAAAGAAATGCGAACTCCAAATCAAGGAAAACTTGGAATATAGCTCATTCAAAATCATCAAGAAGTATTCCAAGCACCAAAATCGATGTCAACTTCAGTTTTTATTCCGGTTTTGGTATGTTCCGATTCCTTATTTGGTCATTTTAGAACCGAGGGATGTTAAATTTCGAAATGGTTAACCCTTTTTTGTCATATTCAACTAAGGAAACGTTGAGAGTACTTAAATTCCTTAGTTTCGACCCATCGTATACAGGTGACATGCCTACTTTCTCCGTTGACGATATTGAATAGAAGTAGTGTGTCAAAATTATTACAACCCACACAAAATATTGTTCATAAATTAAAGAGTACAACTTTGATAAATAGTTTCAGAACTGCTTCTTGAGATGGAATTATAATTTTTGTATGCATTTTGAATCATCATTCCCAGCGGTGCTTGTGGACTATGTCACTGCTTTATTGGTCAGTTTTAATGCCCTTTCAATGTTTACATTTTCCAGAACATGTGATTTTTTTACAAATTAGTTTTTTTTATAGGAATTGTTTTTTTTAAAATTTTGTTATAAAATGAGATTTGCTCGTTCATGTGGTTTGGTCAATCATAAAACTAGAGGAAGCGCCGCCTAAAACTCAAATGATAATTGGCAGGTTCTGAAATTTAAGGGCAGTGTGTCTGCAAAAAAGTCCTCTCAATTATAATTACTCTGGTCTTGAATTTGCTGTGCGTCTTAGTATATTGGATGTTACGGTTTAAGGCGGTAGTAGAGCTTTCACTTTTGAACCTTACGTAATTTTTAGCTGTTCACACAGCTGCTGTTGAGAAGTTCAGATGAAACCCTTCAGTTTAATCTTATTTGCTTCAAATTAAGTGCTTTCAAATCTTAAGGGGTGGTGATAGTGATTTTGAATTTCAGAGGTTCTACGGTTAGACAATGCAGACTGGACATTTTTGAAACACCCTGTACATTAGGAAGATTATTTTTAGATCTCGCGCATTCATGGCAGTTTTAGTACCACTCTCACCAAACCATTCTGGTTAACCCTGTTAAAGACGAGTTCCCTCAGCATTTTTCAAAAACAAGGATCCTAGAGCTTTATATCGGAAAGTTTTGAGATTTGGTGAGAATCCGGAAAATTGTTCTGAATTTTTTAGTGTAAGGGCTGTTTTTTTTTTATTTTGTCAGGGGTCAGCAATCTGGTGATAAGCCGAAAGGCGTGTTTTTCGACGTTTTGATTACAGGTTTTTTCTGTGGAAATGCAAGAAACGTCATTTTTGGATGTAACAAGCCCAGGGGTTGTGAACACTGATTGCAGCGAAGTACTTTTTCGAATTTGACTGACATGGCTGTAATCGACAAAAAAGTGGCGCGAAATTTGACAATTTTGAGTATGAAAGTGAGAATTAGAAATTTACATGCACCAAAAGATTCCTTGGGTTACGGTTAGCTGGAAAAAACTTAGAAACTATGTTCTATTTTTGAACACAGCGGATTCTACGAAAAAATTTAACTTTTTCATCATTATTTTTTTGAGCTCTAGGCACCGTTTCTGGTTAAAATCAGACCATAGTTGCTTATATCTTTCCCAGCACCCGTACTCAGGAATCTTTTGGTTGCATTTAAATTTCTAATTCTCACTTATCAAGATTCAAAATTGTCAGATATTCGCTGCACTTTTTTGTCAGATTTACAGCCAATCACGGTCGATTCGAAAAGACATTCATGCAATTTGTTCACCACCCTTTGGCTTGTACAGTTCGCAATGACGTTTCTCTGCATTTCCACAGAAAAGCTGTAATCAAAACGTCGAAAAAAAACACCCTTATTTCGGCACACTCAACCAGATTCTGACCCTTGAGGCAAAAACGAAATAAACAGCTCCTGTACACTAAAATTCAGACCATTTTTCGGATTCTCACGAATCTTGCAAACACTTTCCAGATATTAAGCATCATAGGATCCTTTTTTCTTTGAAAAAAAGCAAAGAGACTCGTGTTTTAACCCGCGGATTACCAGATGGTTCGTAGAGAGTGTACTAACTGTCTTGATGATCGCGAGATCAAAGATTAGATCTTTCGTCATGTAGTTTCAAAAATGTCCAGTTGCATATTGTCTAACCGTTTACGAAGCGCTTCTGAAATCCTAAAATTCTATTACACCCAAGAAAGTGGCGATTTCGACATTAAATTTTATCACAGTAGATAAACTAAACCCTCCCAGGCCAGAGCCATAAATTGACTTTCATTTTTTTGATATCCCGGAAAAATACCAAAATAATTCGAATATAGCTTGACCTTCAAGGTTTTTCAAAAATCGCTCATAGATTCTTGCGATTTAACGTTTTTAAAAATCTGAAAAAAAAAAATTTGATAAGTAGTTCAAAATATATTTTATTCTAATTATATTCTAAAAAATTTTTTGGCAAAAATCTTTAAACACATTTTTATTTCATTTCATGATTTGTCACCTTAAAAAAGCGTTAATTTATTTTAAATGAAATTTTGCTGAAAATTCTGCGAACCCTTTCTATTGAGTTTCCTTCTGACATTTACTGGAGATTGTTATTGCGACTCAACAAGTTGTGAAGGAAAAAATGAGCATAGAGCAAAACTGCATCAATCCTTCCAGAATGGGATGTTTCTCAGCTTTTGTATGGACGTTGTCGGTTTTAAATGGTAAATAGTTTGGATGCATTAATTTATCAATTTTTGGCCATTAATAAGCGCTCATTTTGACACAACAACGGATGGTGAGATTTTACAAGTCTATTGTCATTAAAAACTTATTGGATTCACGTAATTTTTTTAATAGCATAGATTTGACTTTGTACGAAGACAAACCGGTATGAGCGATATGTTTTATTTGCATAAAATTATGGAAAAACAAAAGATAAGCTAAAACATTTTCGTTTACCGCGTAAATTACGGTTCTCGAACCGGTTATTTTCGGTTTTCTTATAAATAATTGGTCAAATTTATTGAAGAATTTTTTTACCTCCGCGTATTCATTGGCCGCCTTTCACTTTTACCACCACCCATATTTGCTGGACTCATATTTTTCAATATTTCTAATATTCATTGCTCACCTACATTTCAAATTCAAGGAAGGCCAGGATTTCGCTGTTACAAATTTTGAAATTCGACCTCATCGACGTCCGGGTTGAGGTGAAATAATACTTCATTTGGTTTTTGATTTTATTTCTCAGCATATTATTCTTAGTTTTTTTTCAATTTCATTTCTACCCATATGATATGGGCAATATATCCCTTTATCCCTTTCGATTAATCTAAGAGATGTGGGCCTGAAAAAGAAGAGAAAGGGCTCATGACGTGGCTAGAGGGATTTATGAGTCGTTAGGATTGGCTTCCTCAACCCACATCTTCTTAGATTATCAAGGTGATAAAGAGATATTTCCGGGATATTTCATATCCCTTTATCCACACTTTGTTAGCAGCGTTAGCCACTACTCCTCTTAAGTGTGATTTTTACGTTGGGCTACGCATTTTACTACCAAAGTGTGATAAGAGTATCTTAGCAATTTCGGAAATTTCAAAAAATATTTTAGGACCTTAGATTTTTAGTTTTCATTGAGATGCAAAAAATCGTTTTGTGTTATTTATACCGGTTATTCCCGTTCGGTAGCAAAGTCAAATCTGTCGCTAATACTGATGGGATTGTTTAATACGGACATACCATGTCGCTACGGGTTGAGCAAATTAAAAAAATTGAAACTATTCAGCATACTTGCAAGTTTCATGCTATTATGACATTATCATAGTTGAGGGTTTTTCATAGCTATAATTTTGTAAGCAAAACGCAAACTAACGATAAGAATAAGACTGATATTTTGACTTACTTCCCACAACTTTTAAAATTTTTAGGTTCTCTAGCTGATAAAATTTTCCCTGGTGGATACGTTTGCTTAGCGACACTAAAACAATGGTTATGATCAATTGCGTTGTGATCCTATGTTTGTTATTCAACGTTTTTTCATGATGAATGAAGGCCTACAATGGTAAAGTTACATATTCAGTTCAAAACAAAATTTGAGATTGGATCCGTTTTTTACGAATCTATGAAGGGGGATAGGAGACTCAGATTTTATAAGTCCATTTAAGGGGGGGGCGGTGCAATTTGAGCGATTTGCCTTTTTCATTTTTTTTCGCTTGAATGCGGAAACTTTTAGTCACTGCAAACATTGTGGAAAAAAACATTTTTTTAAACCGTTAACTTGGAACGTTGTCTGAGCTCAACTTTTTTAATCTAATTTTGCCAGATCGATATTTTTACTTTATAATCTTCTTTTGAAATAACCTCAAAAAACGCGCGTTTTTTCGAAGGTGTCTAAATTAAAATTAAAGTTAAAATTATTATTTTTTTATTCAGTAGAGCTCTAAAAAATGTCTCGACCACACGTTGAAATTTATTTATTCATTTATACGATGTTTTACTTCAAATCGAAAATTTAATTTGTTTGAAAAAGACGAAAAAACCGAACATTTGACACATCAAAAAAAAAACTTTTTCATGAGTTCAATGAAATAAAATTTTCAAACGTGGATAGTCGGTTCACCAAATTTGACAAGTTTGGTGTGTGATAATTTTTTTAAATTTTAGACTAAAAAGAGGGCTTCGATGATTCTGCCAAACGTAGTTTCACTTTCAAAAATTACGATTCAGAGGTATAAAAACGAGCAAAGAGAACAAAACAAGACATTATTGAATAAAGTGAAGATAGCCATTCTCAATATTTTTTAGCCTTATATTTTATCCTTAAGGATTCCAAAAAACTTAATTTAAAAATTTGAACAAGAAATGGGAAAAATTTCAATATATTTCAAATAGTTTCGACCGAAAATCCCCAAAAAATGTCCATATGATTTTCCAAATAGCATATAAAAAATATGTGCTCACCTACGCGAAAAGTTACAGTGGTCATTTTGAAGAATTTTTTTCGTTGATTTAAAACAAATACTGAAAAAAATTTAAAGAAAAAATAAGCCATTTTTTCAGAATGTTCGGAAGTGTTTTCAAAAATTTCTCATAATTTGTCGAATTCGAGAAGTATAATTCGAACTTAAAATTTTCGTAAAAAGCAGTAATTCGAAAATTCCGTAGTTACAAAAGGTGCCTGGAGTATAAAACATTATTTTGGTGGTATATTGAAAAGAATATATAAACCCAGTAAAAAGTTTTTAATCAAGAGCCCATATCCGTATCTGTCAAAATGCACCGACTCCCTTAAGGGCATAAGTCTTTTAGGGCATTGAAATACTTAAAATTAATTAGTGATGGTAACAAAGCGTACTGCCAACCAAAACGGCAAAACATTTCGTTGTTTGAATAAAACCCCTGAGACTTTAAAATATCATCTTGGCCTTAGCCAATTTTCTGAACAGGGTTTCACTTGTTTTCTAAAAAGACTTCTTTCAAAACATCGCAGCATGGTTTTTCGGAAATTTCTATAAAGAAAACTTGGAAAAATTTCAGCGATTTTCAAATTTTTCCCCTGAGGAGATAGATTTTAAAGTCAAATATTGTCTAAAAAAAGTTATTTGCCGTTCTAGAATGGTTAAGTCGCCGGATCAAACAATAAAACGTTTTCAAACATAAGCATACTATGGTAACGTTTTCTGTTAAAATTTGAGCTTAATTGAATATATCGCCTCGGACACTATTAGTGTAAGTGTCAAAACAATTTTTGATTTTTTTTTTCGTCGGATTAAGGAAAGATCTCCAATTGAGAATTTTCGGTTTTTCTCATGAGCTCTTATGTTCTTTTTTTTTAACTATCCATGAAGATTACGGGAAGACCTTAGGCGATATCGAGAAACGTTTTTTCCCATTCAACTGCCAACTAAAAAAACCTCTGGGAGAAATTTTGTTAATTTGATTTCACATCCGGTTCACCGGATATAAACCGGGATGAACTTTTTTGTAGGTTCGAATCTCGGTGCGCCCAATTTTTTTTCGTAAAATCAGCCGGAAACTTTCATTTTTATGTTTTTTAATTCTGGTATGACGACTTTTTACACATTTACTGCCCGAACTATACTTTCGATGGAGAAACAAACGATTTTCTATTTTTCCTAAAATTTTATACAGAAATTGCCTTTATCATTGATATCCGGTTACCAGTAAACCGGTAGACTAAATGAGAAAAAGATCTGCATTAAGTTTTTAAGTCTGTAGTTGAATGCAAAAAACGTTTCTCGATATCGCCTACGGTTTTCCCGTATTGTCATGGATAGGGTGGTTGCTTTTAATAAATCTTTAGTCTTCATTATGTTACACCGAGAAAATGTCAAATCAGAGTCTCACCAACCAGCGACTCGCAACAATTGAATCGGATCGGTGTGATCTGATCGGAGAAATCGATCCGATTCAATTTTTTCGAGAAGGCCACTGATCCAAAAATTTCGAATGTGCCGACCCCTGAGTCTTACACCCCTTCAACTTAATTTTTTAATTAATTAATTATTTTTTAATTAATTTTTTTTAATTAATTAATTTTTTTTTAATTATTTAATTTCTGCAATTCACATAAATTCAATATTCGTTTTTNTTTTTAGGAAATGGCATTAAAGGCATTAAAAGTCGGTTTATCAACGATTTTGAAACTGTTATGAAGAATAATTGGACACTTTGGACTCCAGCACAATTAATAAACTTTTATTTTGTTCCATTATTATACAGAGTGATTTATACACGGATTATTTCTTTTTTCTGGAATACTTATTTATCATGGAAAGCGCATGAAGTTCACGAAAAAACTTAATATAATTACCTCAAACTTTGACTGATTAATAAATTATAAATGTTTACCTCACGCAAGCGAGTTTTTTTTATCATTTTCTCGGAAAGGATATCCTTTTAACACCTTTCTGTTAATCTATTATGTGTGGGCTGAAAAGCGGCCTCATGAGTGGCTAGAAGGGGTCTTAGGAGTGTTAGGATTGGCTCCCTCAGCCCGCACATCATAGATTAACAGAAAGGTGTTAAAGGGATATCAATTTGATATTATCAANTCACGAAAAAACTTAATATAATTACCTCAAACTTTGACTGATTAATAAATTATAAATGTTTACCTCACGCAAGCGAGTTTTTTATCATTTTCTCGGAAAGAATATCCCTTTAACACCTTTTTGTTAATCTATGATGTGCGGGCTGAAAAGCGGCCTCATGAGTGGCTAGAAGGGGTCTTAGGAGTGTTAGGATTGGCTCCCTCAGCCCGCACATCATAGATTAACAGAAAGGTGTTAAAGGGATATCAATTTGATATTATCAAAAAAGAAGCGAACTACCCACGGAATTTTCGTTTTTTTTCCAAAATTTTTTGTTTGTTCTCTCAGGTCAGGTGGGTAAGTTATGGATATCTCATGATAAGAACGAATAGCTCAGGCGATTTTTTCATTTGCTTCGAAATAACGCTGATGATTCTGTTATATCCCTTGAACGACCTTTTTGGTAATCTAGGATGTGCGGGCTGAAAAGTGGCCCATGAGTGGCTAGGAGGGGTCTTAGGAGTGTCAGGATTGGCTCCCTCAACCCGAACATCCTAGATTAACAAAAAGCTTAAATATATTAAAGGTTCTCAAAAAAAAATAATCTAAATTTCGAAAAAAAGGCTTATTAACTTCAAATTGGACAAAAACAATAAGATTTCAAAAATCTCCAAAACTCTAAAACTACCGAACTACAAAAAGAAAATGAGTTTTACAATCTCATTTCTCCAATATTACAAAAAAAATTTCCGGAATGTTTTGAACGACTGCGATCTGAAGCATACTATACGTATGTTCAGACCGAAGTTAAATATTCAAACAAACACCCAGAAATATTTCAACTATTTTGAATTAGGCCTCTTTATTTTAAACTAATATCTCCGAATTGCACATTTTGAAAAAAAATTCTAGACTTACGCCGAACTTGACTTATGTTTCTGTTGTTAAAAACTTTATATGTTAAAATATGCTTGAGAAATTCAATGAGAATGTTATTTAATTGACGAAAACGTTAGCAATAAACCAAAAATGAAAAAAAAACAATTATATGAATAAAACGCGAAAAAACATTGTTCAAGTCATTTATTAAATATTTTTCCAACAACCAAAATTCTGACACAACTCTTCCAATTATATTTAGCTTCTTTTTATATCGAATATTATACTTCGGTATGGATAGTTACTCAGCGGCATAAGTGTGACGTCAGATCAAATAACACCATTGTCACTTTATTTTGGAATTTTGTGATTTGAGTGGTCACTATCTTTTCTGACGTCACAATTATGACGCTGAATAACTATTTATACCGTAGTATAATCTTCCATATAGTCAAGAGACGTCCAGACCAAACGTCATTCCTTAAAAATGTCTTAGAGCAGAATATGATTTTCGTAAGAATAAGATTTTTGGATCCAGAAACTCATCGAAACTCACTTTGTTTTTTCAATTATCAAGATGAAGCTTATTATCATTCTGAAACGGCTATATCGGATTTTGTAAGACAGATAACTCTTGATCTTGACGCCCAGTAGATCTAGAATGACAAAATTCAAAGAATGCAGGAGAGGAATAAAACCCACGAAAAACGGTTCAATCAATTTTTTGAAATTCATTTTACGGAGTTTTTCTTTAAAATTTAAATAGTGTAGTTAAAGTTGATTGAATGCCAGAAAGATATCTTATTTCTCTAAGGAATGGCTTACCTTCGTTCGCTTCCATATAAATCCAAAGAATACTCATAGCAAAACCTATAAGAGAAAAAATAGGATAATAAATTGGCGCATTGTGTAAATCGGACGTGAGGGATACTAGAACTGTCAGTACCACGGAAATTATCAAGGAATATAACCACCACAGGCATTGCACATAATACAAAGATTTGTACTATATTGCATAACAAAAGGCACAAATGGGATCAAAGAAACACTAAACTTGCTTTAAATAAAGATATTCAGAGGTCTCAAAGCAGGGTATAGTATACCGTTGTTATCACGGCCGTTCACACAAAAAAGATAAAACAGGGTGAAAAGAAACTATGCAATTTCACGATTTCAAACTTAATTCCTTTCAGTGCCCATATGGCTGAATTATGGTGGGCTTCCGAGATTTTCATTACAAATCATTTGGGGGGTTTTAGGGAGTCTCCCCCTAACGTGGGCGAAGTCCACATCGAACACACTAAGGGGGGTTTGGGGGGTTTCCCCCCATATAATCGTGCCCTAAATAACCATAAAATTTTGGGGGTTTTAAGGGGTCTCCCCCTAACGTGGGCGAAGCCCACATCGAACACACTCAGGGGGGTTTGGAGGGTTTCCCCCCCATATAATCGTGCCCTAAACTGTAACAAGGGCCGGGATATTAAGAAACGTGTGATAAAAAAGGTTTCTCACCTGAATGAGGGTCAATGGTTTGTTCCAACTAATATTCAAATCATTTTCATCAACAATCGGAATAGTAAGTTTTGAAAAGAACATGACTGGCATCGCAAGAAAATAAATTATTTTCTCTTTCATTGAAAATTGAGAATATTCTTCCTTTGAAAACACTGTTAAACAGGCAATAAGTTCACTTTTCCACGTTTTTTCAATAAATTCTATTTCTTCTGGAAACTGTATTTCTGGTGTAAAATCGTTTCCTGTGAAATTGGGATTGTCACCAAGAGAAGTGCCTTGTGCGCTCAGAGTAGGGGTCTAAGGAAGATAGGAAATTAAAGAAAATAAGTATAAATGATCTTATTTGATTTTTAACGGCCCGTTTGGAAATAATTGAGAATTAGGACCAGTACTTGAGGCTACAATCAACATTTATACTAATAAATTGATTGATGGTTGGTAAAAGCTAGGCTATTATAACATATCCTCTTCCAATCCTAAGTTCATCTTAAAAATGCTTACTATCTATATAGCGCGTGTTCAAATCCCACTTATGTTGTCTTACTGATTGTCTTGAGTGTAATTATAAGCAAGAGTGCTTGATATTGGGACCACCAAAGTTGATCGGTGTGTTATCACTCAAGCAATCACTAAGACATCATAAGTGGGATTCGAATACGCTCTATAGAGATAGTAAGCATTTTTAAGATAGACTTAGGTTGAGAAAAGGATGTTACTAATAGGTTACTATTGTAGAATTTACTGAACAATTTGTTTTGAAACTCAAAAATGTGATACTTTCTTTCAGAGAGATTGGCAGAATTGAATCGGATGATCCGATTCGCATCGACTTATAATTAATTTTGATTCGATCCGATCAAGTTCAAATTTTGGAAAATTTCGACTTAATTAAAAATAAGATCATTCGATGATTCTAAATTCAAAGAGGTATGTCTGACAACTTGTTGGTTAGTTTATGGTCATCTAATGACATTTGAAGTTCCATGTAGGTTAAGACCAAACATACAGAGCCAACTCAAATTTAAAGTTTTTCCACCTACGCATTTTTTCGGAATTTTTTTTTAAAATGATCGACACTCAAAAAGTCTTCTTTAGATTCCCTATCAAATTTCCATCTTCTATGCTGGCGTTAACATCTTCTGGACAAAATCCCACTATCGGTGTTTGATCGGATTCTACGGTCCATGTGTCAGTTCTGGTTCGTTTCTCGGTTAATTTGACGGTCAAAACAACAAATCCAATATAAATTCCATAAAGGACTAAAAAACCGATTGAATCTATTAGTTCGATTTTCTGCTTCCATAAGCAACAAAAAAGCCAATAAATAGGTATAGTGCTGAATATAATATCTCTTGATCGGGAGTTTCAAAATACATTATTGGGGTTCTCAACCATGAAAGTTACAGTCAGAAAATACATCTTTAAAAGATTCGTCAATCATATACCGTTTATAATAAAGTGTTATATCATTTACAAAAAAAGTCGCTAGAGAGCAAAAAAAAATTCAAGTCCAAATTCACTTTCCATTCCCAACTTTAGATTCTCAAATATATCAGTGTGACCTTAAAATACTTTTTCGAAAATAAGCGCTTTATCTCCTCATGCGGTTTCGCTCACTTTGACGTCAGCAACCCCCAGGGAACCCCTCTTTAATGCCGAAAATTTCATTCAAAAATTATTTTTTCATGCAAAAAAATAAAAATCAACTGAAACCTAAAATATTCAGAATAAATTCAATACAAAATCGATACTCGTTTATGACTTTTGAATTTCCTTATTTCAACTCGTGAAACTTTAACACCTGGTTTCAAGAAAAAACTCAATATCAAGACAAATTAACAACAAAATCATTGATAATTTGAGATGAAAGTTTTAATCTGATTTTTTCGGAAAATATTAGGAGTGAAAAGTTGATAACTCCCTTAAAACTGGTATTTCAGGTAGCTTCAGAGGTTGAACCCAAATACATGCACCAGCTACCACGAGACGTATAAATGCACCAGCACCTAATAATGCGCCAATCGCCAGCGCAGAACTATCGGCTGTTGCAGATGTAAAAGCAGCCATGGCACCAAAAATATCCGGAGCACCGTTTCCTGAAAAATTAATTTTTGAAAATAATTTGATATTCATATCGAAAACTGCCTAAAACTCAAAACTTGCACGAAAACCAAAGAATTTTTGTAGAAAAAAACTTTAAGAACACAGTTTAGTTTGAATCTTATTTGAGAACAGCAACAAAAATTATGCGTTTTTTTCTTATTTATAGGCATGAAATTATATATGTCTGATTCAGAGTGAAAAAATGATTTTAAAATAAATCAAGTTATTTTGCATCATACGGCCGGATATTTCTATGCAAATCAGTGAAAAAAGGATATTTTTTATTCAGAATTGGAAAAATATTGAGATCGGGCTTTACCGGGTTGATTCCTTGTTAACGTTTAAGGTACTCCTCATGGGATATCACGATTTTTTGAGGGCAAATATCTTAAAGACTACACAATAACCCAATGGTTGAATACAATGTAATATTTGTACGAAATTCTTACATCATAAAACATAATTGAAGATCACTGACTGCTCGACCAATCAGGAACGAGCTGCAAAGTACAGTCATATTTTTTCGCAAAAAACATACTCTTCCGTGAGTTTTAAAGGTAGGAAAATTGTGTCTGGCTTTTATAAACCACAAAATACGTCCACAGGTCTGTTTCTATCGTTTTTGAAAATTTGAAATTAATTCGCTCCCGGATAGTCATAAATGTTTTTATGGGCTGATTTTGACGGTCTCGCGCAAAAGCCTACTCCTTCCTGGTTATTTTTGTAATTGATTTGAGACCTTTATAAATACGCTTATGAGTTCGTTGAGAGCTGTCATGACATGTCACTATAGAAAGCTCAATTTCGATAATTTTTTCTTTACCAAAACTGTACTTTTAATTCCTGAAAATCCATAAATTTTGATTAAAATGCTAAAAATCAAGACAATATATTTTCAAAATGATCCAAAAGTACTTTCTTAACGTTTTTTGGATTTTAAATACCACCAGCTCAGTTAAAGTTGTCTATATTTTCAGAAAAAAATAATAAGAATAATATTCCATTTTTTTTAGCCTCAATTTACGAAGGGTACGCCCTTAACCACGTGAAAATTATGACGGCGACTTACCAAGTGCCACAAAAGTAACTCCAGCAATATTCTCGCTCAAGTTCAAGGATTTTGAAATCCAATTTAGAGAAGGAACAAAAAAATCATCGGCAGTTAAGGCAAGGATCATAATCATATAGGCTGTCCAAAGAATATAAATTATATAAATCCCAATCATCCAATTCTCATCTTTGTCGGTTGGAAAATCGCAAAACGCCGTAGACAAATAGTCAATAAATCCTTCATCTTGGTCACAGTCTTCAGTTCTACGTCAAGTTTCAAAATATTAGTGCCAGATAGCTCTGCGCCGTTTTTGGGACAAATTTTGAATTTCAATAATTTGCTCAGTATATCGATATTGAAGGGTGCGCAGTGAGAAAACAAATGTTGCGTGCTGTTAACCAGACGAAACGTTGGTTTGTAACTCGTGACAATGACTTATTATTTGGCCAATTCACCAACCTTTGATATGACCGCTGAATGTGGTTCCCCGGATCGTATTGTATCAAAAATGTTTATCCAATTTTCTCCTGTCGAGAGTATAGATCTGCGATAAAATTCACTTTTGTATTTTCCAAGTTGTGTTATACTGTATACAATGCTTTCTACCTAACTAGTGCAAGTTATATGAGGTTGGTAATGTGTCATTAAATCACGCGAATAATTATTCTTATTAAAATACTGAAA